>BPTQ01000002.1:149424462-149697890 GCA_019973895.1 Chrysanthemum seticuspe | reverse complement strand
GGGATGGTTGGATGAAGATTCTTCGAGATCCTTGTTTGAGCTTTTTCAAAAAACGAAGACTTGGAAATCTAGTTATTGTTGGGTGTCTTTTACCTTTTCTTTTACCACTTGGGGGAATTGGGCTCACAACACCACAAAATAACTATCACTTTAAGGAGTTACGTTGTAGTGCTCAGTGTTACATTCAATTGTGGATTTTCAAGAGGTAATGTACGTCTTATACTTGATGGTTGGTTGGTTGAAGAGTATAGAGTACATAGAGAGTACTTAGAGATGCTAATGGAAATCGGCACCGCTCTTTGTTACATATGTGCAAGTTTAAGTCACGAGTTCGGGTTAGTTTACTTCAGGGTCAAATTCATCATATTGGATTTTCTCCATCAGTTGTTACGACAAAGAGCCTACTGAATGATAATGGGTTGATTACAAGTTTTCCAAGAGAGTTGAAAAGAGAGAGATTATGACGTATGAACACATCAGTTCATGCCTCGTACTCTAAAGAAAAGAAAAGTGTACGTTTCAGTGCGCTTTATCTTCTGAAGAAGAGAAATCTTCTTATTATGACCATTCTCATCAACATGCTTCATATTTTTTACCATGCACTTCAGTCATTAAGTGAACCGGGCTACCACTGATTGTTTTCTCATTCCACTTGCTCGATTATAATGAAGATGGCGACATCATGTGCTTATTTTGCGGGAGAGAAGTGTGAATAGAACATTCGGATGATTTTCACTTATTTAATCAAGAATGGCAACTCCGTATGCAATTCTTGAGGGGGAGAAGAAGTATGATAATTCTGCATGGTTGATCGATATCTGAGAATATATGGTCATATGGCTCCAAACTCATGTAAGAACCGAGCTTCTTCTTATCGGATCATCTTTACATGGAGTTTCTTTTAAGAGCCGTTGGTTGACATCTTCACTCGGATTGATGAGTTTATCGACAAAGTGCTTCCGGTTAATGCTTCACGTATACATCAACATGATGATTCCGAACAATCTCTCTGTTCTTGTTTGATGTGATTGGTAGTTTGGTGTTATCATCTTGTGTGTTCGTTGCGGCCTGATTGCTGATTTCTTTGATGAACATCTTTCTGTTCTTGTTTGATTGGGAGGGATTTTAGTTAAGGGGATTTGCAAGATGTAAGTTAATTGGGATGCTTTTTGGTGGGATGCTTTTTGGTGTGAGTTGAAGATGTTAACACTCTATTCCCCATTCGGACAATCTTGAAGAAGGTCGAGTCTATAGTCGGTTCTACATTCTCTGCTACATGTTAGAAGACTAAATACGAATTGCATTTAACGATCTAAAGACTTCTTCTTATTCCGGGCATTCATCATAAAGACTGTCAGTCTAGGGGAGAGCACTAATTGGGGGAGGGTGAAAGGTCAAATTTAATCCCCAATTAGACTTGCTCACTTTCTTCAGCAAGTTGATTCTCACAAAGACTTCAAGCGATCTTCTCAACAAATTTCAAGTATTTGGGCTTATAATGTTTTGCTGATTCTGAAGTATCAAAACCAGCAAGGGGGAAGGAGACACGTACCTAAACGCGAGTAAACTTGATGAACTTAATACTTCTAAGTAATTGAAGATATCCTGGGAAGACAAATGTTATTACCGCAGAGAAACTCAAGGTTTGACTCATGGCGAGTAAACTTGATGAACTTAATACTTCTAAGTGATTGAATTTATCCCGGGAAACACAAATGTCATGACCGCAGAGAAACTCAAGGTTTACTCATCAAGGCGTTTAGTGTTCTTATTCCTACTATGTGGGGGAAGAGATGGAAGAGTTAGTTTCTGAAGATATAAGAGGTACACAAGTGTGTGATGATCTCGATGTTATCGCAATCATCAGGGGAGAGAGAATTGTGTACATTGGGGGTGCTCAGCTGTCTCACTTGAGGGCTTAATCAGAGATTCAGAGATATAATCACTCATTCCGGTGTTGACATCCGCATAGATTGTCACCCGCAGAGATAATCAGTGATTCGGCCTGCTTCTTCAATGTTATCGGTTATTCTCTCTTTGGGGAATGTGTGTACTTCGGGTCCTTGAGCTTCATACACGATCATCAGGAAAGAAAACCATTGTTTACCACAAACATTGAGGAGGTGTTTTCTCTCCGGGCATGATGTGTATTCGGGAGAGTTCTTGGATATTTGTGTACTTCGGGTTCTTGAGCTTCATACATGTTCATCAGGGAAGAAAAATGTGAACATGGGAAGGTGTTCTTCATTCCCCTCATGAAGTGTATTCGGGAGAGTTCTTGAGCATTATACTAAGAGACGGACTGCATCATTTCAACTACCCAAGGGAAGTGGTCTCTTGACAACTTTTTGGAATGGATTGCGTCAGACTTCAGTGGTAATGAAATATGAGAAGAAATTTAAAGAGTGGGATGATACGTTGCTGTTCTTGTTGATGATATTACCCCGAATGGAGATCCTCGATTATCGTTCTTAAAAGGAGCAGCGGGATTTTTGATAATGGTGTGCTTCTTTGTGCACCTGGCTAAGGCAAGCTTGAAATAGAGCTTCGAATTTGCTCATCACATGGATTTTCGGTTTGGGGGGAAGCTGCCAAAGTCTCTCTTTCTCAAAGGCTCATGTTCTATCTTCTATTCTGGAGCCTCAGAAGCTTTGGTGGTGGAAGTTTAAGTGATGACGAATTCTATCTTCTACGACGTGCTGCTCAATATCCTTATCTCGGTACTCGTATCATCATCCTCTTAAACTATATCATCTATTCTATCTTTGTATATATTTATCAGAAAAACAAAATACAAAAATATAAAACCATCAAAAAGAAAATAGAAAAATATAAAACCTTCAAAAATCCATAAAGATCAGAAAATTTGAAAAATACCAAAAATATGTTTTCTCTAGACATGTCTTCTGGTATCGATAACATCTACGGTCTTAGAAATGTCATTCAATAATGGCACGGGACTTTAGATGAAGTTCGAGCAGGAGGTGTAAATATTTTTTTTTTCAAAAACATGTCAAAAAATTATGGCTTGCAGTTACTTCAGACTGTGACCCGTGCTTAAACTATGGTTTGCTATTATTTCAGATAGCAACCCGCTCTTCAAAGGAAGGAAAGTGCTTCGCTTAAATGATTTTCACAAATTTCGTGCACTTATCCTAAAACAAAATGAGGAAAGTATGTCGAAGGACTGCTGTTCCTACACAAATGTTTTTCCGTCTAAAATTCTTCAGAAAAAGATTTGTTGTATTCAAAAATGGTGGTAAATGAGTTGCTTAAAAAAAACAATCAGTTTCAGTGTTTTGTATAAACTGAAAACTCAATCAATGACATCAGCGCTTTTAAACTTTTCAGAAAATTGAGTCATTGATTGAGGGGGAGAATGTTTTCAAATCTGTATCTTCTAACAGGCTTTCTTAATTATCCTAATATGCTTAATTAAAAATGATGTTAACCTACGTTGAAGGACTAGGTGCCTAGGATAAGATTGTAGGGATTAGATGATTAGAGTTTGATAAACACATTGTTCCCATACCTTAATGATCTGATTGTTATGTTGAATTGACTTTAATTAGTCGATTGCTGTTATGGGTGATGTCGACCACCATATATCTGTATGTGTGTTCACTAACGTATGCAGGTATATTGGTTTAAAAGAATGTTCCCGATCCGGATCCCACAATTGAATATGATTGGATGCCGAAAGGAAAGGGTAACTATATCTTGGGCTGACAAATGAAGAAACGGAGCTTAATTGTACTTCAATGGAGAGTTGGCATAAATGCAAAGTAAGAGGTGTCACTGCATCAGCAGATGGTTTTCTTCTAAGTGATTGAAGAAACGGGGCTTAATTTGACCTCAGTTGGCATTAAAATGCAACGTAAGAAGTCTCACTGCATTTGCAGACGGTTTTTCTTCCAAACCCTCATCAACAACAACAAAAGCAGTTCAACCACCTAACGTATCTTTGTGCAGGTTTAATAGTGATGATACCATTTTTAAAAAACTTTGAAAAATATTGTTTTGAAAATGGAAAATATTGTTTTGAAAATAAATTGGACTAAATTTTGAAAATCACCGGACTTCTTTTTATCAAAACCTATGTCACTCAATTATCGACTTCGGTCATCGATTGAGGGGGAGAGTAATTTAAAATAAATCATTTTCATACAATATTTCTTCATAAAAGTACGTTTTGTAAAATAAAAAGTGGTGATCTAAAGATTTAATGTTATGTCATGGTATGATTTTCTTTAAAACTCAAAGATCTTTCGAAATGAAATTTTTTCTGTTCTTGTTTGATTGTGAAATTGTTTTATTTTACTTAAGGGTCTCTTAAAAACTATCATACCTGGCACTAACAATCTTTAATGTCTTAGAATGGTCCTTATCTGTCATTTTTCAAAATCAAATCTTGCCACGTCTTTCCCCAAAATTTTCTAAGTGATTTAAATCTTTTGGGATCACAAATCTCAAATGGTTTGAAATTTTTGATCGGGGGAGAGATAGTGATTTAAATCTCTTATCTGTTTAAATGGAATTGGTTTTACTCCTTTATAGGCACTCCTGCCTCCATGTGCCAAACGATTTCAAATATACAATGCACATGTTGAGGAGGAGGATTTATCCAAAAACAAGATGAGTATTTAAAACCTGGCCACATATTCTCCAATGTTTTATAAACCGTATTAAATCACTTGGGATCCAAAATCTCAAAGGGTTTGATATTTTTGATCGGGGGAGAAATTATGATTAATAATGAAATCTGATAAATGATGATCGATTTGATTCAAATGTGCAGACTGATCTCTCATATGTGCTAAACACTTTCGAATCTCGAAGCACATATTGAGGGGGAGCAAATGGTTTCTTAATGGCTTTTGTAATCGTGTATGTGCTTCAAAAGAACTCTTGCCTCTATGTGATAAAATGATTTCGAATATCCTACGCACATATTGAGGGGGAGAATTTACCAAAGAAAATCAAATGGCTTTTTCTACGAAAATAGTGATCGAAGAAAATATTTCAAAGTCCTCTTGCCTCCATGTGGTAAACAATTTCTATAATATATGCACATGTTGAGGGGGAGGTTTTCTAAATGATCAAAACTATTAAGGTACAAAATGCTTTGATCTCGTATCACATGTACCTTGATTGTTTTTCCAAATGATTTTTCAAATTGGTTTCAAGGAAGAATGAACTGTACCAAAAGACCGACCATTTTACTTTATGTATGGAGTTATAAGGATGGTGAGGTTAGGTATTTGTTCCCACAATCCACCAGAACCGGAGGGATCTACCCAGGGATAATCCACTAGATAGTGTAGAGTCCTTAGGTATGATGAAAAAAAAGGAGAAAAGTGAGATATGGGAAGAGTGCGGACTGAGACAGAGCTAGTACTGGAATAAACCTAACAAGGTTCTAGTAATGAAGTCTCGGTAAGCACTGAAGGGGTTGAAGAATGAAAAAGAACTGAATGTGAAAAAGGGTGAAAAGAAATAGCCCTCCATCAATTCAACCCTAGGGCAGAAACCGGGTTCAACACATATGCTACTGGCGATTACTAAGGTAACGCCGGTATTGAAGACAATACGTCATGGACCAAGTGATGCATTGCACTAAACTTCCCAAGCTACTCACGTTCCTCTTAAAAGGGCTTGTTTCACTCTCACGGGGAACCGACATTGTCTATCGACTTTCTCTTAGAGATTGTTGATATTGAAGAAGGAGACCCTCTCCCTAGTCTCCAGCATAGGAACCAAATGTGCACGATTGAGTCTAGAGCCAAGAGATCATCCACAATATCTCATTAGGACACTATTCTTGAAGACTTGCTTTTTCACACAATGTGGAAAGTAAGAATATATTAAGAGTCCTACGCATTATCCTTGTGGTATTGCCAGAACATCCGAGTGATATGTAAATATTCACGATGAAGATGGAAATCCTTCTAGAGCTAACATCAAACAAGCTCTTGGTGGGTAACATGTGAGATCTTGCAAAATATCAAGCTTGTGACAATTGGATAGAAACGATGGGGCGATTCAATCTTGAATCAACCTTGGTCCATGATGAGTGCTTATTCACTCATCATTTTAGGTCAAATCTGAACTGCAAAACATTTAAAAACACTCCGAAATGCATCAAAATACTGAAAATATCTCAAAATTGTGTTTTATATGTTTCAGATGCAAAATTATTGAAAACAAATGAAAAACGAACAAAGTTTGCATAATTGGCAGTTTCAGTCCCCCGACTTTCAAAAATGGCAAAACAAGTCCCCGGGATTTTCAAAAAAATGGAAAATATTATTTATGGCCCTTGGTTAATAAAAGTTTGTCATTTATGATCCTCAAAATAATTTTTGGAAAATTATAGCTTTGGTCCCTGTAGTTTCGAATTATACAAGTTTGGCCCCTTAAATACACATTGGGCCCAAAAACCTTTATACCTTAAAACAAAACCCAACCAACCCAACTCCTATCCAATCCACACCCGGTCAAAGTATTAAGCAACCCCCCTCTCCCCTGTCTTCTTTCCCGCCCAAGAACCCTAGTACCCTACTCCCCTTTCTCTGCTACCCAGAAAACCCACCACCCCAAAACACTCAACCCCTCATCACAACCCTTTACCCAGTTTATCCCAACTCCCAAACCCACTTCTCTTTTCCCCCTCCTCCCAATGTCCAAGCTGGCAATCCTTGGCTCAAAAAGATCAGTGGATGGCTAAGATTCATGCTCAATGGTACCTACTTATTGAATGGCTGGGATCAACTCAAAGAAGCACAAGTTTGGTTTTGGCTTGACTGCCCTCACAGAAGAAACTCAAGACCTTGAAGACCTAGTAGTAGTATAAATAGAGATGTTGTAGCCATGTTATGAGGCACCCTTAGTTTAGTTTTTTAAAAATCTGTCTTCTGTTTTAATTCCATTGTATCTTTTCTTCAAATTAATGAAATAGTCAATTTCCTTTCCTGCTTTCTTTTTTTACAAGTGCTTAGTTCTTGTTTAATTATCATTAAATGTACTTAAACAGTTTCAGTAGTATGGTTAGTTAGTTTTCATCTAAAATTTTCCAAGTTAATAATTTTTGGAAACAAATTTCAGTTATTTATGTCCTTTAAGGACTGTTTGGGTCAGAGCTTTAAGTGGTCACAAAAATGGGTTTTAACCCGTTTGACTTGTTGAGTCAAAGTTCTCTAGACTAGTTTAAGTGAGTTTATGTATTAAGAATCTGCTTTATCAAGTTTCTATAAGTTTAGACTAACAAAAAAGTTGTTTTCTGTGTTTTTGAAACTGCACAGAACAGCTGCTACAGTTGCTGTTTATGGGCTTATTTTTCAGCTTGTTTGAAGTTTTAAATTGGTAATTTTGGTTTTTCTTAAGTCCTTGTATTCCCAACTCACTCTGGTTTCAGTTTTAATCACCAAAGATTTCTCTAACTTCGTTTAAATTGAGATCCAAACTTGTCCCATTTCATTTTTTTTTGCTTCAGCACATCAGTGGGTCTATACAAGCTGATCTCAGCTTGATATTAAGCTGTAAACAGCTTCTTCTGGATCTTTGATTGTTATTTTTAGACTCTTTGGTAGCTTAACTCCTTTTGTGCAGCTTCTTACTATTTTGGAAGGCTTCCTTTTAGCTTAATAATAAGCTCTGATCAGGTCCTTCAGGACTGTCTTGGAACTGCAGCTGCACAGGTCACTTTTTCTTTTTAGCTTATCATTAGAAAATTTAGCTTATTTAGTAAAGATAGATGTTTTTAGGTAGTATAGATTAAATTATTTAGGATTTAGCTTATTAGGTGTCCCTTAGTGCTTATTAGGACGATCTTAGTGCTTATCTCTATTTTACTTAGTTTTAAGATTTCCTAGTTCATTTCCTTTTTACCAACTGATTTCCCTTGTTATTGTAGCTTATCTCACTTAGGTCCAGCTTATTTTCATTTTAGGTTGCTCATTTATCCTTTGTCAAACTGCTTACTGCTTATCTTTTGTTCTTTTTGAGTTTTTTTTAAACTGTCCAAAAGGGTGAGTTTGGTTCTGTCATAATCAGTGACAATAAGCTGTTAAAACAGCTTATAAAGAAGGCTTTACAAGAAAAGTTTTTACAAAAAATCTTTACTTTGATCTTACACATAAACTACAAAAAGAAGTTTAAAAAAAAAAAAATAGTTTCAAAAAGTGGGAGCCAGGATTCGAACACTGGTCTCCTCACTCAGTAACCAAAGCCCCAACACACTCACTCCCAACCAACGCGCCCTTGGGACTTGTCTCGTTTTATTTTACACAAACAAATCACTTAAGGGTTTTTGGTCAGTTTGTTTATAAGCTAAGTTTGGCTTATTTTGAGCTTATTTTCCAAAGCAGCCCCCACCTTTTTTATTTTTGTTAGGTTCAGCAACCCTCAAAGTACTTTTAGTGAATTTTTCAGATTTTTCAAAATTAGTTTAATATTTTTAATCATTTAATTAGTGTTTAATAGTTTTTAATTCGTAGTAATTATTTTAAAAGTCAAAAAATACCCGGTCTTTTTCTAAAATTATTTTTAGTCAAATAGAACGTAGGAAAATTGATTTCACACCCGTAGCCCTTAAATTGCGAAACTTTTACGTTTATGGCTCGGGTTGTTTCTCGGTTTTTACGGTTTTTAGTTTTAGCACCCTAGGACTTAGTGTAGCTTCTTTGTATCATTCCTTAGGCTTATTGATAGTTTATTTTTAGTTTATTAGGGTTCCCTTGCCTTAATTACCTTCCCGTTAATTAATTTGTAGAATACGTAATTCAAATCAAACAAATCATTAAAACCAATTCAAAGTTCAAATTACGAAACTCAACGAATCCTTCCATTCACACCTCGTTGGGACACGACCCGGGAAATCACTTTTCCGGTATCACTTTTATCACACCCTTGAGGTTTGGCACGTTGACCTTTTTCCTAAAGGGTTGATTTGTCGAGTTTTACGGTTAATTTGATATATTGATATTGTGTTTGTTTTTCACCACTCACTTTACCACGAATCAAATTTTGGCGCCGCTGCCGGGGAGGTGTGTTGCGACAATATCATGAAGTTTTTGCGATTAGTGACTTGAAGAACCTTCCTCGTGAAGTTATTGTTTTTTATAAAAATACAAAAATACAAAATTTTTTTTCTTTTCTTTGTATATATATGTAAAAGATTAAAAATACAAAAAGATTTTCCTTGTTGTTTTAAATAATATAGAAGGCACAATCAATATAACATTCTCAACTGAGGTGTTATCATTATAAGTTCCCGAACAAAAGATTTAAAACTTGCCTTTGTGTCGCTCGTGTTTTGGTTTACTTTTATCGGTTTAACAAACTGTGTGAGGGGTATAAGGACGGCCTGACATTAAATTGCGGCTGAAAAGAGACGGGTTTTTAATAAGCTTCGCGCTGACCTAATAAAGTCTCTCCGCTCCTTTGTGCGTTTTACTTATAGAAGTGATCATTTCACGTGGGATTATTGGTTTAAGTTCACTGTCGTTTTGCCTCGATATTGTTTTAATTGGATTTGTTATTATAAAACCCAAAAAGATTCTTCTTTCCCCATTTTCATAATTCTCTTGTTTCCTCGAGTCACGTCTAGTGCATGCGCACTCGTTCTTCTAGATCATTAAGCCCTTTTCGTGATCTTGTAGAAATTCCTAGAAGACGTTCTCATAGACGTGCTGCCCGAATAGTCGAACCCGAGATTCGTACTATTCCAAACAACAATATGGCAGACGAACGAACTATGGCGGAAATGCTCCAGGCACCCACCGAGGGTTATGGAGATGCCATTGTTTTACCACCAATCAATTCTGATCACTTTGAATTGAAGACGCATTTGATCCAACTTGTGTCTACGAATCAATTCCACGGGTTTGATCGAGAAGAACCGTATGCACACATCCGTTGGTTTAACAAGTTGACCTCAACTATCAATTACAAGGATGTGCCACAAAAAGTGATCAAACTGATTCTATTCCCGTTCTCACTTGAGGGGGCAGCCCGGATTTGGCTGGAAAAAGAACCCCCTCGATCCATCGAAACTTGGGAGGATCTTGTTCAAAAGTTTGTCAATTATTTCTTTCCTCCATCAAAGACAACTAATCTTAAAAATGAAATTTCTGGATTTCGTCAAAATTTCGATGAAAACTTTGGAGAGGCATGGGAGAGATTCAAAGATCTCCTCAGGAAATGCCCCCATCATGAATTCACGGAGCTTCAACAAGTTAATATCTTTTATAATGGGTTGAACGGTAACGATCAAGATTCTTTGAACGCAGCCGCAGGTGGCAATATCTTGAATCGTAAGCCTAAAGATGTGATTGAGATTTGCGAAATAAAATCAAAAGTTACTATTTCTCGCAACAAAGTCAATATTCCGAACACTCCTGCTTCTTCATCCGGTAACTCTTCCGAGTTAGCCGCTCTAACGGACGTCATCCGTTGTATGATGAAAGAGGTAAAGGAAATCAAAAGCGAAATTCATAAGCCGGAACCAATCAAAGCCGTGAACAAGGTGTGTGAAACTTGTAGTGGTCCACACGCGTATTATGATTGTCCAGCAACCGATGCTTCTTTTTACCAAGCTCCCGTAGCTTCTATAAACCACAATCAATACCGACCACAAGCTGATCCTCAATACCGTGCACCTAGCGGTATGACACCACCTGGTTTTCCTCCTGTGCAAAACCATGGCAATCAGAATCGTTTTGTTCCAAATCAAGGACAAAATTTCAATAACTCTCAAAATTTCAATCAGAACCGGAACAATTTCAACCAACCATATCAAGCTCCAAATCAGCAAAGTTATCAACAACCTTCTCAAGCTCCCCTACCAAATGACTTCATGAAAATTACTGAGTCAAGCATACGTTCAATGCAAACTCAGATCAATAACATGAGAGTTGAGCTAAAAAAAGAAATTGATACCACAATGTCTCGGCAGACAAATGAGTTGAAGAATATGATGAGCAGTTTCATGAACATGAATATGAACAAAGCTTCGTCATCCTCTGGAGGACTCCCAAGCAATACAGTTCCTAATACAAATGCCAAGTTGAAAGCCGTAACCACTCGTAGTGGTAAGACGCACAATGGACCTTCGACTCCAATGCCTCCTCCACTAGGAGCAATGAGTCAAGTTACCAAGGATACAACGGACAAGGTGCATTTCTCAAGCCCACAAAGTACCGCACATGTCCCACCTTCGGTAGTCCAAGCTTTAAGTCCGGAACCCAAAGTTCCGAAGACAAATTCTGAGCCAGAAATGACTTCCGTCCCGGCTCAAAAGTCTAGTCAGCTTCCTTACCCATCAAGATTGCATGATGAGAAGCTCAAAGACAAAACCAAAGAGCAAATGGAAATATTTTTCCAAATTTTCAATGAACTGCATTTTGATATAAGCTTCGTTGATGCTCTCGTTCTAATGCCCAAATTTGCATCCACGCTTAAAGGCTTGCTGAGCAACAAAGATAAGTTATTTGAGATGGCTAAAACCCCTCTCAATGAGCAATGCTCAGCGGTCCTTCTCAAGAAGCTTCCCAAAAAGCTTGAAGACCCCGACAGGTTTTTAATCCCGTGTGATTTCTTGGGGATGGTTCAATGCTCCGCCTTGGCCGATCTTGGCGCAAGCATTAACCTCATGCCACTCTCAGTATGGAAGAAACTGTCTCTTCCTAAACTTACATCCACTTGTATGACACTCAAGCTAGCGGACCGTACCCAAACTCATCCACTTGGGATAACCGAGGATGTCGTGGTGAAAGTAGGAAAGTTTCACTTTCCTACTGACTTTGTTGTTGTAGACTTTGATGCAGATCCTAGAGTTCCCCTCATCTTAGGGAGAGCTTTCTTGAGAACGAGCCGTGCTCTAATTGATGTATTTGCTGAAGAGTTGACCATACGGGTTGACAACGAAGAACTCACGGTTAATATCAACCAGAACTCCAAACCTCTATACAAACATAGTGTTGCCACAATTGATCAAAAATCTGAAAGAATCAATGCAACACTCTCAAATTTCACGGTTAAGAGGAGTCATCAAAAACATGCTGAGCTTAAAGCTTTGAAAATCAACCCTGGTTCAAACAAATGGTTTGAAAGTTGTACCAAGGAAGTCCAGAGTGTTCTTGATGATGATGATCTAGAATCGGAGACTTTATCGGAAGTGGTGGAAATTGCTAGCTCTAAGAGCACACCACTTGTTCCACCTCCGGAATCAGTTTATCGTATTGAGTTTGTTAACTCTGTGAATGAAACCAAACTCTCTTCGGTTTCATCTAGATTGGATGATGATGTTTGTGATCCAATGGGAGACATTCTTCCCATTGAATAATTGCTCAACAATGATCCATCATCCCCTAGTCTTATTATTCCCGACTCTTCCATCCCTTCTCTCACTCCGGATGAGGAAGATGACAACTTTTGGAATGAAGTCGATGCCTTTCTTAGTGATGAGTCGATTCCAACAGGAATTGATAATACTTACTTTGATTCGGAGGGAGACATCCTTTTTCTGGAAAATCTGTTGATTGAAGAACCGTTTCCAACCCTCCCTACCGGAAATTCTGTTGACAATCAGCACACAAACTTCAAGACTAAGCTTAAAAATGTCAAATATGGTGATTTGCTTTTTACTGATGAGGAATGGACTTGCATTCTCATGCACATCTTTATTCCATTCTTCACAGATGGTGTGGTTGCTCTTTCCCTTTTCTCTTTCGGGAATGAGGACACCATCTTTGACCCCGGTATCATCCTTTATAGTTTCTACTATTAACAATACCGCGGTTGTATCTCGTCGGTGTGGAACTTTCTGATGTTCATATGTTTATTAACACTGTGAACGAAAGTCCGATCGAGATTGGTTTTCCACGTTGCTTCCCCAAGAACAAATGAATACGGGGTCGAGTCAAGCTAGCGACCCGGGAATAAAAAACAGTAGCACTCTATATGGGTTTTCACCCGTATTTCTGACTTCTTTCTACTTTCTACCACCCTAGTGTGGGGGAGTTGCCCCCCGCTGTTGTATATAAAGTTTTCAAAAAAAAAAAAAAAAAAAAAATCAAATAATGGCCGTAGTATTTCCCTTTTACGTTCTTTGTTTCGGCATAACCGCCGGTACTTTGAATATTGAGGGCAATATTCATTTCTAGTGTGGGGGGGAATTCTCACGAATTTTATCGAATTTTATCATATGTATTACCATCTTATTCCCCCATTTTTGGCCATTTTTTTTTGGAGTAAGTGTTTTGCACTTACTCAGATTACGGTTATCAGTCCGCCATGTCTAATAAACAAAAGGATTGGCTAATCCAGGAGCAAACGGCTCTTGGTAAAGATTTATCAAATTCGTTGACGGCTTGCAATTTGCCCAAAATTGTATGGTGTTCAGCTCACCATATCTTTAATTAGTGAAGAGTTGGCTAGCCCGCAAGTTTATGGCTTGTGGTAAAGGCAGTTGGAAATCCATAATTGGCAATCGACTCACCAAAGATAATATTGATAATTTATCTAAGAGTTGGCGAGTCCAGAAGCAAACGGCTTCTGGTAAAGACAAATCAAAACCGTTGAAAGCTGGTGATTTGCTCAAAATCATATGGTTATCAGTGTACCATAGTTCTTACTTGAACTGAAATATTTGGCTACTCCAGAAGTAATGGATTTTGGTAAAGAGATTCAAATCCATTAAGTTTTCTCAAAAGATTGCTAGGGACTAGCAATGGTTTAGTGTGGGGGATTTGATGAGTGCTTATTCACTCATCATTTTAGGTCAAATCTGAACTGCAAAACATTTAAAAACACTCCGAAATGCATCAAAATACTAAAAATATCTCAAAATTATGTTTTATATGTTTCAGATGCAAAATTATTGAAAACAAATGAAAAACGAACAAAGTTTGAATAATTGGCAGTTTCAGTCCCCCGACTTTCAAAAATGGCAAAACAAGTCCCCGGGATTTTCAAAAAAAAGGAAAATATTATTTATGGCCCTTGGTTAATAAAAGTTTTTCATTTATAATCCTCAAAATAATTTTTGGAAAATTATAGCTTTGGTCCCTGCAGTTTCGAATTATACAAGTTTGGCCCCTTAAATACACATTGGGCCCAAAAACCTTTATACCTTAAAACAAAACCCAACCAACCCAACTCCTATCCAATCCACACCCGGTCAAAGTATTAAGCAACCCCCTCTCCCCTGTCTTCTCTCCCGCCCAAGAACCCTAGTACCCTACTCCCCTTTCTCTGCTACCCAGAAAACCCACCACCCCAAAACACTCAACCCCTCATCAAAACCCTTTACCCAGTTTATCCCAACTCCCAAACCCACTTCTCTTTTCCCCCTCCTCCCAATGTCCAAGCTGGCAATCCTTGGCTCAAAAAGATCAGTGGATGGCTAAGATTCGTGCTCAATGGTACCTACTTATTGAATGGCTGGGATCAACTCAAAGAAGCACAAGTTTGGTTTTGGCTTGACTGCCCTCACAGAAGAAAATCAAGACCTTGAAGACCTAGTAGTAGTATAAATAGAGATATTGTAGCCATGTTATGAGGCACCCTTAGTTTAGTTTTTTAAAAATCTGTCTTCTGTTTTAATTCCATTGTATCTTTTCTTCAAATTAATGAAATAGTCAATTTCCTTTCCTGCTTTCTTTTTTTACAAGTGCTTAGTTCTTGTTTAATTATCATTAAATGTACTTAAACAGTTTCAGTAGTATGGTTAGTTAGTTTTCATCTAAAATTTTCCAAGTTAATAATTTTTGGAAACAAATTTCAGTTATTTATGTCCTTTAAGGACTGTTTGGGTCAGAGCTTTAAGTGGTCACAAAAATGGGTTTTAACCCGTTTGACTTGTTGAGTCAAAGTTCTCTAGACTAGTTTAAGTGAGTTTATGTATTAAGAATCTGCTTTATCAAGTTTCTATAAGTTTAGACTAACAAAAAAGTTGTTTTCTGTGTTTTTGAAACTGCACAGAACAGCTGCTACAGTTGCTGTTTATGGGCTTATTTTTCAGCTTGTTTGAAGTTTTAAATTGGTAATTTTGGTTTTTCTTAAGTCCTTGTATTCCCAACTCACCCTGGTTTCAGTTTTAATCACCAAAGATTTCTCTAACTTCGTTTAAATTGAGATCCAAACTTGTCCCATTTCATTTTTTTTGCTTCAGCACATCAGTGGGTCTATACAAGCTGATCTCAGCTTGATATTAAGCTGTAAACAGCTTCTTCTGGATCTTTGATTGTTATTTTTAGACTCTTTGGTAGCTTAACTCCTTTTGTGCAGCTTCTTACTATTTTGGAAGGCTTCCTTTTAGCTTAATAATAAGCTCTGATCAGGTCCTTCAGGACTGTCTTGGAACTGCAGCTGCACAGGTCACTTTTTCTTTTTAGCTTATCATTAGAAAATTTAGCTTATTTAGTAAAGATAGATGTTTTTAGGTAGTATAGATTAAGTTATTTAGGATTTAGCTTATTAGGTGTCCCTTAGTGCTTATTAGGACGATCTTAGTGCTTATCTCTATTTTACTTAGTTTTAAGATTTCCTAGTTCATTTCCTTTTTACCAACTGATTTCCCTTGTTATTGTAGCTTATCTCACTTAGGTCCAGCTTATTTTCATTTTAGGTTGCTCATTTATCCTTTGTCAAACTGCTTACTGCTTATCTTTTGTTCTTTTTGAGTTTTTTTTAAACTGTCCAAAAGGGTGAGTTTGGTTCTGTCATAATCAGTGACAATAAGCTGTTAAAACAGCTTATAAAGAAGGCTTTACAAGAAAAGTTTTTACAAAAAATCTTTACTTTGATCTTACACATAAACTGCAAAAAGAAGTTTTTTAAAAAAAAAATAGTTTCAAAAAGTGGGAGCCAGGATTCGAACACTGGTCTCCTCACTCAGTAACCAAAGCCCCAACACACTCACTCCCAACCAACGCGCCCTTGGGACTTGTCTCGTTTTATTTTACACAAACAAATCACTTAAGGGTTTTTGGTCAGTTTGTTTATAAGCTAAGTTTGGCTTATTTTGAGCTTATTTTCCAAAGCAGCCCCCACCTTTTTTATTTTTGTTAGGTTCAGCAACCCTCAAAGTACTTTTAGTGAATTTTTCAGATTTTTCAAAATTAGTTTAATATTTTTAATCATTTAATTAGTGTTTAATAGTTTTTAATTCGTAGTAATTATTATAAAAGTCAAAAAATACCCGGTCTTTTTCTAAAATTATTTTTAGTCAAATAGAATGTAGGAAAATTGATTTCACACCCGTAGCCCTTAAATTGCAAAACTTTTACGTTTATGGCTCGGGTTGTTTCTCGGTTTTTACGGTTTTTAGTTTTAGCACCCTAGGACTTAGTGTAGCTTCTTTTTATCATTCCTTAGGCTTATTGATAGTTTATTTTTAGTTTATTAGGGTTCCCTTGCCTTAATTACCTTCCCGTTAATTAATTTGTAGAATACGTAATTCAAATCAAACAAATCATTAAAACCAATTCAAAGTTTAAATCACGAAACTCAACGAATCCTTCCATTCACACCTCGTTGGGACACGACCCGGGAAATCACTTTTCCGGTATCACTTTTATCACACCCGTGAGGTTTGGCACGTTGACCTTTTTCCTAAAGGGTTGATTTGTCGAGTTTTATGGTTAATTTGATATATTGATATTGTGTTTGTTTTTCACCACTCACTTTACCACGAATCAGTCCAGGAAATGAATTGACGGATATCTTTGAAAAACCAGTCATTGTGCTTAAAAGTTCTTTTCCATAGCACATCGACTGTGTATTAATGTTTCAAAATTAAAGGGTATTTATGATTGATAATTGATTTTCCATAAAACCTTCGTTGTAGTGCAAAAACACTTTCTATTAAGCAATACATGATTGTTTTCAAATCATTTTCATCAATCAGTGAATCTTAATTCGCTGGTTCACTCACTCAGTGTTGTCTTCTTTGAGACATTCCGGTTTGAGAACGGCTTGATCTAGCTGTGAAACCCTGTCAAGAAGATTCTTCGGAATTCTACCTGATCACAGGCAGTACTTGTACTGATCAACGGGGAGCCGTGGGCCGTGTACCTCAATTCAACGAAAGTGGTCAAAGACACTTTCGTGTGTTTTATTGCTAACTGTTGTTTGCAGGTACATTTGGACGGTTGCAGCTTATCAGAATTGAGGAGTCAATCCAAAGCCGCATGCTCACAGCATCCACACTTAATTAAAGAAATCATGACAAGTGCTTATCTACATATCCTGGCTCTGATATTTTTATACTATGCTTCTGCTACGCTGCTGCAAATATCATGAACCAGTAAAAGCTTCCGCTACTCTGATGAAAAGATGTCATGATCCAGAAAGTGTGAGCATGTCGGTCCAAAAGTCACAACTTCACATGATGGCAACACAACAAAGGGTGATCCAGAGATTTACTGTGGCTGATGATCTCAATGAAAGCTCGAAGATCATCATGATGTGGATCAGTTCAAAGACCTCCACTGAAAGTACAAAACTATGCGAACTATGAAGAGTCACTGCTAAAGCACAAAGATTACGGTAGTGAAGAATTGACGTCTACGAGCTTGGAACTAAAGACAAAGAAAGAATGCTAGGATGCAAAATGTATTTCATGGGGTGACCTCCCTTAGGGGGAGATTGTTAGGATTCAGAAAATCCATAGTGAAGAGTCGGTCACCCCAACTATTATCTAGCATAAGTTAGCTCGTAGACATATCGTTATTTACGTGTTTATTAGTGTAGTTTAGCTTAGAGTATCACCGTGGAGGAAGGACGGGTCTTTACCCACTGTATGCCTGATCCACAGCCCGTCATGAGGGCGTTTAGTTTGTAAGTATAAATACCACTTCCATCCTTGGAAGGGGTGGTACTCTCAATCTAATCTTTCTTTTTTTGTTTTACTTTCTGTCTCTAGTTTCATCCTCTCCTCTCTTCATCTCTCTATAACCATGGCTTTCTTGTATCATCACCATCCAAGGCCACCCGAATCATCATAACACAATACATGTAAGATCCTACATAATGGAAAAACAAGGCATGGATATAGATGAATATTTTCCGAATGAGCTCAATACAATAATAGGGAAACCGTATTTGTTCAAAATCAAATACACCGAATTTAACCACAACAATAACATGCATATATATCGAAGTGAGAAAGTCACGGAAGTTGCAGAAATAATCAATCACTTCAAAGATGGTTTCCTAAGTGACGAGGTATAACATATTTTTTGTAAACATAAACTAATGGAAATGGTTATAATTTCAAATTAATTGTCAGTCTTTGAATATTATTTAAAAAATAATATTGTTTAATATGTTACAAAACAGGATTCTGGCGATGATTTGCAAGGAGCTGAAAATGAATTAGAAGATTCCGAATCAGATAATGAAGATGCAACAGGGGACTCAAAATATAGTGAAGAAGAGACCCCATGTGAAGAAGATGTAGTAAATGAGGATGACGTGGAGACACGAGTTTGTGACAAAAGAAACAGAAGATGAATTTACAACAACATTTTCGAATGAAAATGAGGTAGATACATTATGTTTTAATACAAATTTGAAACAAAAAATTTAATGTAATTAGTTATTTTTACACAAAATAAACAATTACCATGAATTTAAATCTAAATTTTGTGAATATGTTGACTAATATTGTTACAGGATGGACAAAATCATAATGCAAGCTCTCAAATTGAAGTCTCTAAGGTATTTAACGTTGACCTTTTACATATACGGTACACTAATGCATGATCTAAAGACAAAATAACCTAACTTTAAACACAATGACTACAAACAGGAAGGCCAAGTGTGTTTGACAGGTACAACCAATAACAACACTAACCAAGAATCTGAGAAGGAAATCATTTGTTTGGATTCTGAATGAACTACAAGTGTCAAGAAAAGACCCCGTACAGCAGTAGATGAATCAGAGAGCAGAATCCAAGAATAGCATGAAGAAAACTACACAACAAAAAGAATTGTAGCAGCCGCTTTGGAGTAGAGCGTTTTGTTATAATAAACAAACAATGTTTCACATATTGTTTCACTTCTTTTCACATGGATTATTGTTTTACAATTGATATTATTTGCTTCTTGAGTATTTGCATTAACAAGTTAATCTAATAGGTTTTAATTATTTTCTTATCGGTTATACTTAAAATGTAGATCACTAAATATTAATGCAGGAATAAATATTCAAAAATTTAAAACACATTTAACAAAAAGCATTGCATTTATATCATTAACAATTAAAATATAATGGAAAATTACACATCAAAATCAAACTCATCATCAGAAAATGCTAAATGTACATTATCATACTCAAATGTTTCAAGGTCATCTTTTTCAAATTCATCATCGAAATCAAAACAACTACTTTCATATAGTTTGAGCGGAGGCATCGAAGCAAGTTGCTTAGCATGATCTTCACATACGCGTTGCCTCATTGACCTTTCAGCTTCAATTTCTTCTTGCACAGTCAAAAATTTATTAATATCATCCTCAGTAGGATAATACCAATCATCAGGAGCCCAAATATCATCCTTCGCAGCATTATCATCCTTTTTATTAGTACAATCTACATTTTTGAACATAAGAAATATCAAAATTATTGTTGACAATATCAAACTGAAGTTGTATTCATAATTACCCAACTACTCGACAAATATTGTTGCACAAAAATAATTCTAACAAAACAAGATTAGTATACCTTGTGTTTTAGACGACTCTATTGGCAATTTCTGTTCCAGACATTGTTTTCTGAAAGCATAAACATCTAACACTTAGTTAATGCATACATATGAAACTAACTTATAAAATTACAAATAAAACAAGACAATATAAACATACTTGATAGACTTCTCAGAGATGTTTTCATCTAATTCGGACTGAATTCTTGATCTTTTGTTGCGTGCATCCATTTTTTTGGTTTGTAAAAATTATGAAAGGAAATTAATTTTTATTAAGCAAATGAGAATGTTTGGTTGAACTGGTAGGCAAAGGTGGCTTATATAATAGATGCAAGGAAAACCAAAAGACAATATATGAAGATTGCATGACATTTCTTATCATTGTATATTTTCTATAAAGATATTCACACATATTTAGATTATAATTATTGTGATTCACAAATCTACAACTAAAATTGATAACACCAACAATTAATGTAAACAAAATTATAACTATAATTACAAGGCTAACACTTATATTTTATCATGACTATTTTCATGCAAGAGATAATATCGTAAAATTCAAATTTAGAATAGATAAAAAAAATCATCTACAAAATTAAAAATATATTACCAAATCACCCACCAACCACTTGAATCACTGTAGCAAACCCTCCCTTTACTTTACTCAATGGTATTATCATTATTTTTATGAAAGATATAATAACTTAAAATTAAAATATAAAATAGATAAACAAATCATCTAAAGAATTAAAATTATATTTCTAGATTTTCAAAATTAATATCAAACTAACCAATATCCACATATACATTTTAAATTTTAAAATCCTATCAAAACAATATTCCAAATAAGTATAAGATAATTACGTATATTGTAAGAGTCATGAAATTCATCCACAAATTTATAATATATATATGAAACATATCTAATCAAAAAATAATATGCTTTTTATACTGTATAAATATTGGTTTTTTCAAAAAATCTATTCATAATAAACTCTAATAAAGCAAAGCAAAAATCGCAAAGCATGGTTAAGCCAAAATGCACAAAGGTATGTCAGTTTAAATTAATTCAAATATTTCAATATCCCTACATTACTACTACTCTAATTGCATACACACCATTAACAATCTAAAGGCAAATATGCAGGTAACAAAAAGAACAACAGCATTAAAGCGAAAATCTACTCAGACCAAGGTTCTTGATGAAGTCAACCAACATATTATTATATCAGAAGATGAAGAGGTATTATTAACATCTTTTTTTTTAAAGAAACATAATACAACTAACAAGTAACGTTAATAATTGTATAATAACTGCAGGGTGTTCATGTGACCCGTAAAAGACGCCGGTTAAACAAAAACGGCTACTTTGTTAACCATCCAAAAAGTAATCATGATACAAAAACTGATGATCAAAGAGTTGCTACAAACATAGAAAAGAAAAAGACAAATACTCAGAATAACATGCATGTTATTGAGGTGAGTATTTTCAAATATAAACTATATGTATTTTTTTTAAACAATATATATAATAATGTATTGCGCAATTTATATATCCGATGATGAGCAACCACTATTGTTTAAGCGTACAAAAACAAACTCAGATGATATATATAATAATGTATTGCGCAATTTAGATATCCGATGATGAGCAACCACTATTGTTTAAGCGTACAAAAACAAACTCAGATGCATTCCCATCATCTCTTAAAAATACCTATATGCTATATGATGAAGAAGACGATACAAAAGATGATGAACAAAGTGTAGCTACAAACACAAAAAATAAAACCTCTGATACTCAGCATGACATACATGTTATTGAGGTGAGTGTTTTCAAGTATAAACTATATGTATTTTTTAAATAAACAATATATATAATGTGCTTATTACTTTATATGGTACAATTTAGATATCCGATGATGACCAACCACTATTCTTTAAGCGTACAAAAACAAGATCATCATCCGCATTGTTTCTTAAAAAGAACTATAGGCTATATGAAGAAGAAGAAGAAGAAGAAGATGACGAAGTTACTAGTAACCAAAACAATACTGATGATGGCATATGGGTTAATATCAATGATCTAGAAGAACCTTTTTACAATTTAAAAGTTTATAACTAAAAATATATTATTCCAGATGAAGAAATACATGAACATTCATCAACAGGTATTCCAATTCAAAAAGTTTCCAAAGATTTATTCTTAAATTTTATGACCAATATATACTTTAAAATTAAAATAATTAAAATTAAGAATATTATGCAGGTGATTACAAATATACAGTTATTGACGAAGATAACGATAAAGATACGTTACACAAACATAACATGAGTGGCAAGGAGCTGTGGAATGATATGCTTGACATTGATGGAAAATTGAATGGCAAAGATGTGGTTAATAGCTTTAGTGAAGACTAAGCATTGAAGGTCGATTCAGATGCATACAGTGACCGTTATGTATCTTCTAATGACAACATATGCCATTTTATAAATGACGGAACAACTGATTATGAGACCACCGACAACGAAGATATCTATGAAGATTTCTAAACAATTTCCTTTACCTTTCTTTTGTTTATTAGATTTTATGTTGCTGAATTAAATAAATTTTTATTAATAAATGTCGTGTTTGTTGAAAAACACTCATGTTGACATTTATATTTATGTTTTTGTTCTTTATTTAATGTATATTTTCAGTTTATAAACTTGAAACTAAAACTTTAATCTAAACATGTTGAAAATTTAGGATAAATATGTTTTAAAAAATATAGACCTTGATAATGAATATCCATTTGTTAATTACAATATATACCCGAAAATTAAAATAAAACAATCCAAAGTGATAAAATCCTAATAATAATTGTCGTTAACTTATTTAAAAATATACAAATTTAGTATTTTTAGAAATACACTAACAATATATATATCAAAATAAAATAATCCAAAGTGATAATCTTTTTATAAAAATAGATTATTCATTCACTAAATTAGCAAACCCTACTAATAATGATCTATTCCTTATTTAAAGTTTGTACTGATTTGATAAACTTCAAACTAAAAATGTTGAAAATTTAAGATAAATATGTTTTAAAACTATATATATCAAAATTAAAATAAAACAATCCAAAGTGATAAATTTTTAAAAAAATAGATTATTCGTTAACTAAATTATCAAATCTATACAAATTTAGTATTTTCAGAAATACACTAACAATATATATATCTCAAAATTAAAATAAAACAATCCAAAGTGATAATCTTTTTAAAAATAGATTATTCATTCACTAAATAAGCTAAAAATGTTGAAAATTTAAGATAAATATGTTTTAAAAACTATATATATCAAAATTAAAATAAAACAATCCAAAGTGA
Source organism: Chrysanthemum seticuspe (assembly GCA_019973895.1). Classification (NCBI taxonomy): domain Eukaryota; kingdom Viridiplantae; phylum Streptophyta; class Magnoliopsida; order Asterales; family Asteraceae; genus Chrysanthemum; species Chrysanthemum seticuspe. The sequence goes on along the minus strand of BPTQ01000002.1, from coordinate 149,674,806 downwards.
TAAATTTAAAAAAAAAATAGATTATTCGTTAACTAAATTTTCAAATCATAAATTTAAAAAAAAAATAGATTATTCGTTAACTAAATTATCAAATCCTAATAATAATCATCTATTCCTTATTTTAAATTTGCGAATTTACTATTTTGAGAAATGAAAATACCATGCAATTTAAAAACATCACTGAATTGAAAACAACTACCAACAAAATCCTGCATTTTCAATAATGCAAAACAACAATATGGATATTAGTTTTCGCCACTTGGGGCGACCATCCATGAATCTGAACAACATTGACATCAGTAAATGATGTTTAGGACACAAACCATCCATCCAACCGATTGATAGAAGTAAATGATGTTCAGGACGCAAACCATCCAGTAAACCAAATGATATAAGTATCAAAAAGGCAAGACGTACGGCTGAATCACTTTTAACTTCAACCAAACAAACCAATAACATTGATGTTAGTCTCCGCAGCTCAGGACGACCAACCGAACAAAACAATAATACTGATGTTAGTCTCCAAAGGTCAGGACGACCGTCACAAAACAAGGAGAATAATAAACACCAAAAAATACGCACTAACCAACCTATAAGCCGTCCTAGGGGTAGACCATGCAAGTATCCAACCGAACCATGTAAGATAACAATGATATACTTTTTTGTTTACATTAATTCAAATGTTACATTGCAGCAACCGAACCATGTAAGTGTTAACAACAAAAATTACATTGCAGCAACTATTGAAAGACCCACATATATTGAAGAAACATGAGGTGCTGCAAATTCCACCAAACGCAAATCAGAAAGACTAAAGCTTAAAACCAGATTTGGCAAACGGCAGAGCTCGAAACATTCACGAACAGATACGTTTGTAGGGATTTCTAATGGTACACTCAAAAAATATTATATTAAAACAAGTGTATTAAACATGCTTTCAACACTTCAAATATTCATAGTTTAAAACTTTATGTTCAAACGGATTATCTAGACCATGGCGATCCAATGTTCGCATGCAAATCTTGTGATGCATTACTATGGAATAATGAGAGTGTAGGATCGAATATTATTTATTATGTTTGATGATTCGGGTGGTCTAGGATGATGGAAATACATGTTATACATTTTAGAGAGAGAAAGTAGAGAGATGGTGTTCTTGGTAGAGAGTTGCTTCAATAAAATGAGAAGGTTAGATTGCCAAGCCACACCCCTTCCATGGATGGAAGGGGTATTTATACTTACAAACAATACGTCCTCCTATTGGACTGTGGATCAGGCATACAGTGGGTAAAGACCCGTCCTTCCTCCACGGTGTTACACTACGCTAAACTAAACTAATAACTAACTAATAAACTGATAAATAACGTAACTAATGATATGTCTACGAGCTAACTTATGCTAGATAACATTTGGGGTTACCGACACTTTACTTATGGAATTTCCAATTCCTAACAATATCCCCCTAAGGGAGGTCACCCCATGTTTTACATTTCGAATCCTAGCATTCTATTCTTAACTTTGTTCTTGAGCTCGTAGACTTCAATTCATTAATTCTGCAATCTTTGTGCTTTTGTAGTGCAACTTCAAAGTCCGAGTGCTTTGTACTTTCAGTCGAGGTCTTTGAACTGATCCACATCTTTGATGATCTTCGAGCTTTCTTTGAGATCATCAGCCACAGTAAATCTCTGGTTACCCTTCATTATGTTGCCATCATGTGAAGTTGTGACTTTCGGACCGACATGCTCACACTTTTGATTCATGACATCTTTCCATCAGAGTAGCGGAAGCTTTATTGGCTCATGATATTTGTAGCAGCGTAGCAGAAACATAGTATAAAAATATCAGAGCCAGGTTCTGTAGATATGCACAAGTCATGATTTCTTCAATTAAGTGTGGATGCTGTGAGCATGCGGCTATGGATTGACTCCTCAATTCTGATCAGCTGCAACCGTCCAAATGTACCTGCAAACAACAGTTAGCAATAAAACACACGAAAGTGTCTTTGATCACTTTCGTTGAATTGAGGTACACGGCCCACGGTTCCCCGTTGACCAGTACAAGTACTGCCTATGATCAGGTAGGATTCCGAGGAATCACCTTGACAGGGTTTCGCAGCTGTTCTAGCCGTTCTCAAACCGGAAAGTCTCAAAGAAGACAACACGGAGTGAGTGAACCAGCGAATTGAGATTCACTGATTGATGAAAAATGATATGAAAAACAATCGCGTATTGCTTGAAGAAAGAGTTTTGCAATACAACGAAGGTTTTATGAGAAAGTTCAATTTTCAATCAAAATACTTTTTGTATTAGAGAATGAGTACACATTCGACGTGCTAGCGAAAAGAAGAGATTCGCACATCGAATGGTTTTTCTAAAAGTATTTTTTCAATCAGATATACTTTTTGAGTTTGAAAATGAATACACATTCGACGTGCTAGAGAAAAGAAGGTTTGCACATCGAACGGTTTTTCCAAAAGCATTCGTCAATTCCAATCCTGGACCAAGGTTGATTCAAGAGTGAATCGCCCCATCGTTTCTATCCAATTGTCACAAGCTTGATCTTTTGCAAGATTTCACAAGTCATCCACCAAGAGCTTGTTTGATGTTTGCTCTAGAAGGATTTCCATCTTCATCGTGAATACTTTTACATACCACTCAGATGTTCTGGCAATACCACAAGGATAATGCGTAGGACTCTTAATATATTCTTACTTTCCACATGGTGTGAAACAGCAAGTCTTCATTAATTTAGTGTCCTAATGAGATATTGTGGATGATCTCTTGGCTCTAGACTCAATTGTGCACATTTGGTTCCTATGCCAGAGACTAGGGAGAGGGTCTCCTTCTTCAATATCAACAATCTCTAAGAGAAAGTCGATAGATTATGTCGGTTCCCCGTGAGAATAAAACAAGTCCTTTTAAGAGGAACTTGAGTAGCTTGGGAAGTATAGTGCAATGCGTCACTGGGTCCATGACGTCTTGTCTTCAATACCAGTGTTACCTTAGTAAACACCAGTAGCATATGTATTGAACCCGGTTTCTGCCCTAAGGTTGAATTATTGGAGGGCTATTTCTTTTCACCCTTTTCACATTCCAATTCTTTTTCATTTTTCAACCCCTTCAGTGCTTACCGAGACTTCATAACTAGAACCTTGTTGGGTTTATTCCAGTTCTAGCTCTATCTCAGTCCGCACTCTTCCCATATCTCACTTTTCTCCTTTTTTCATCATACCTAAAGACTCTACACTATCTAGTGGATTGTCCCTGGGTAGATCCCTCCGGTTCTGGCGGATCGTGGGAACTAATACCTAACCTCACCATCCTTATAACTCCATACATAAAGTAAAATGGTCGGTCTTTTGGTACAATTCATTCTTCCTTGAAACCAATTGAAAAATCATTTGGAAAATCATTTGGAAAATCAATCAAGGTACTTGTGATATAATATCAAAACATTTTGTACCTTAATTGTTTTGATCTTTAAGAAATGCTCCCCCTCAACATGTGCATATGAATTTGAAATTGTTTCGCACATCGAGGCAAAAGGACTTTGAAATATTTTCTTTGATCACAATTTTCATAGAAAAAGCCATTTGATTTTCTTGGTAAATTCTCCCCCTCAATATGTGCATAGGATATTTGAAATCATTTTATCACATAGAGGAAAGAGTTCTTTTGAAGCACATTCACAATCACACAAGCTATTAAGAAACCATTTGCTCCCCCTCAATATGTGCTTCGAGATTCGAAAGCGTTTAGCACATATGAGAGAGCAGCCTGCACATTTGAATCAAATCGATCACCTTTTATCAAATTTCATTATTAAATCACAAATTCTCCCCCGATAAAAAATATCAAACCCTTTGAGATTTTGGATCCCAAGTGATTTAATCAGGTTTAGAAAACATGGGAGAATATGTGGCCAGGTTTAAATACTCATCATGTTTTTGGATAAATCCTCCTCCTCAACATGTGCAATGTGTATTTCAAATCGTTTGGCACATGGAGGCAGGAGTGCCTTTTGAAGGACTAAAACCAATTCCATTTAAACAGATAAGAGATTTAAATCACGATCTCTCCCCCGATCAAAAATATCAAACCATTTGAGATTTGTGATCCTATCTGATTTAAATCATTTAGAAAAGTTTGGGGAAAGACGTGGCAAGATTTAATTTTGAAAAATGACAGATAGAGGACCAATTATAGACATTAAAGATTGTTAGTGTCAGGTATGATAGTTTTTAAGAGATCTTTAAGTAAAATAAAACAATTTCACAATCAAGCAAGAACAGAAAAAATTTCATTTTGACAGATCTTTGAGTTTTAAAGAAAATCATACCATGACATAACATTAAATCTTTAGATCACCACATAATTTCGTACAAACGGACTTGATAGATGAAATATCGTTTGAAAATATTTTATTTTAAATCACTCTCCCTCTCAATCGATGACCGTAGTCGTTGATAGAGTGACTTAGATTTTGATAAAAATGAAGTCTGGTGATTTTCAACATTTAGTCCAATTTATTTTCAAAACAATATTTTCCATTTTTAAAAACAATATTTTTCAAAGTTGTTTAAAAATGGTATCCTGCACAAAGATACATTAGTGGATGAGAAGCTTTTGTTGTTGTTGCTGAGGGTTGGAAGAAAAACCGTCTGCAAATGCAGTGCGACTTCTTACGTTGCATTTTAATGCCAACTGAGGTCAAATTAAGCTCCGTTTCTTCAATCACTTAGAAGAAAACCATCTGCTGATGCAGTGACACCTCTTACGTTTCATTTATGCCAACTCTACATTAAAGTCCAATTAAGCTCCGTTTCTTCATTTGTCAACCCAAGATATAGTTACCCTTTCCTTTCGGCATCCAATCGTCTTCAATTATGGGATCCGGATCGGGAACATTCTTATATACCGATATACCTGCATACGTTAGTGAACACACATACAGATATATGGTGGTCGACATCACCCAAACAACAATCGACTAATTTAAGTCAATTCAACATATCAATCAGTTCATATAAGGTATGAGAATTATGTGTTCATCAAACTCTAATCATCTAAACCTAACAATCATATCCTAGAAACCTAGTCCTTCAACATAGGCAATTATATTTTTTCAGATAAGCACGTAGGATGATTAAGAAAGTCCGTTAGATGATATAAATTTGAAAAATATTCTCCCCCTCAATCAATGACTTATTTTCTGAAAAGATTGAAAGCGCAGAAGTCATTGATTGAGTTTTCAATTATTATGAAAAACTCTGAAACTGATTGATTTTCAAGCAACTCATTTTCCACCATTTTAGAAAACAACAAATATTTTTCTGAAGAATTTTAGATGGAAAAAAATTTGTGTAGGAACAACAGTCCTTCGACATACTTTCCTTAAATTGTTTTTAATAGGATAAGTGCACGAAATATTTGAAAATTGGTTTAGCGCAACACTTTCCTTTCTTGAAGAGCGGGTTGCAATCTGAAATAATAGCAAGCGATGGTTTAAGCACGGGTTACAGTCTGAAATAACTGCAAGCCATTTTTTGAAGCGCGGGTTACAGTCTGAGATAACTGTAAACCATATTTTTTGAAGCACGGGTTACAGTCTGAAATAACTGCAAGCCATTTTTTGAAGCGCGGGCTACCGAGATAAGGATATCGAGCAGCACGTCGTAGAAGATAGAAGTCATCTACTCTTAAACATTCACCACCAAAGCTTCCAGGGCTCTTGAATCGAAGAAAGAAATTGAACCATCTGAAAGTGAGACTCTGGCAGCTTCCCCCCAAACCGAAAATCCATTAGATGAGCAGATTCGAAGCTCTATTTTAAGCTTGCCTTAGCCAGGTGCACAAAGAAGCACACCATTATCATAAATCCCGCTGCTCCTTTTAAGAACTATAATCGAGGATCTCCATTCGGGGTTATATCATCAAGTAGAAGAACAGCAACGTATCATCCCACATTTGAATACCTCTTCTCAAATTCCTTTTCCACTGAAGTCTGAAGCAATCCATTCCCAAAAGTGTCAAGAGAACACTTCCCCCGAGTAGTTGAATTGATGCAGTCAATCTCTTAGACTAGAGCTCACGAACCCGAATACACATACCCGAAGACAAAGAAACTTATACCATCGAAGTAGCGGATTAAGTCCAATAGCCAAAGACTAACCCCAATGTATACTTTTCTCTCCCCCTGAAGACAGTGCATGAAGCTCAAGAACCCGAAGTACCCGAATGCCCAAAGAGAGAATAACCGATAACATTGAAGAAGCAGGACGAATCACTGATTATCTCTGCGGAGGACTATCTATGTGGATTTCAACTCTGGAATAAGTGATTATATCTCTGAATCACTGATTAAGCCCTCAAGTAAAACAGCTGAGCATCCCCAATGTACACAATCTCTCTCCCCTGATGATTGTGATAACATCAAAATCATCACACACTTGTGTACCTCTTTCATCTTCAGAAAATAACTCTTCCATCTCTTCCCCCACATAGTTGGAATAAGAACACTAAACGCCTTGATGAGTAAAACCTTGAGTTTCTCTGCGGTCATGACATTTGTTTTCCCGGGATAACTTCAATCACTTAGAAGTATTAAGTCCATCAAGTTTACTCGCCATGAGTCAAACCTTGAGTTTCTCTGCGGTAATAACATTTGTCTTCCCAGGATATCTTCAATTACTTAGAAGTATTAAGTTCATCAAGTTTACTCGCGTTTAGATACGTGTCTCCTTCCCCTTGCTGGTTTTGACACTTCAGAATCATCAACTCTTTGAAATCCTAAATACTAGAAATCTTTTGAGAAGAACGCTTGAAGTCTTTGTGAGAATCAACATGCTGAATAACGTGAGCAAGTCTAATTGGGGATTAAATCTGACATTTTACCCTCCCCCAATTAGTGCTCTCCCCTAAATTGACAATGCCCGAAATATGAAGAAGTCTTTGGATAATCAAATGCAACTCGTCTTTAGTCTTCTAACATGCAGTAGAAAATGTAGAACAGACTGTAGACTCGACCTTCTTCAAGATTGTCCGAATGGGGAATAGAATGTTAACATCTTCAACACACACCAAAAAGCAAGAACATCACCAAAAAGCATCCCAATTAACTTACATCTTGCAAGTACCCTTAACTAAAATCTCTCCCAATCAAACAAGAACAGAAAGATGTTCATCAAGGAAATCAACAATCAGGCCGCAACGAACACACAAGATGGTAACACCAAACTACCAATCACATCAAACAAGAACAGAGAGATTGTTCGGAATCATCATGTTGATGTATACGTGAAGCATTAACCGGAAGCACTTTGTCGATAAACTCATCAATCTGAGTGAAGATGTCAACCAACGGCTCTAAGAAGAAAAACTCCATGTGAAGATGACCCGATAAGAAGAAGCTCGGTTCTTACATGAGTTTGGAGCCATTTGACCATTTATTCTCAGAAATCAATCAACCATGCATAGAATTCACACTTCTTCTCCCCCTCAAGAATTGCATACGGAGATGCCATTCTTGATTGAATAAGTGAAATTATCCAAATGTATTCTATTCACACTTCTCCCCCGCAAAATTAGCACATGATGTCGCCATCGTCATTATAGTTGAGCAAGTGGAATAAGAAAACAATTAACAGTAGCCCGGTTCACTTGATGACTGAAGCGCATGGAAAAAGCATGAAGCATGTTGATGAGAATGGTCATAAGTGAGAAGATTTCTCTTCTTCAGAAGATAAAGCGCACTGAAACGTACACTTTTCTTTTCTTTAGAGTACGAGGCATGAACTGTTGTGTTCATACGTCATTATGATGAAGTGCGAGGCCTGAACTAATGTGAACATACGTCATAATCTCTCTCTTTTCATCATCTCTTGGCAAAACATGTAAATATCACCATTATCATTCAGTAGGCTCTTTGTAGTGACAGCTCATGGACAAAACCCAATATGATGAATTTGACCGTGAAGTAAACTACCCCGAATTCGTGACTTAAACTTGCACATATGTAACAAAGAGCGGTGCCGATTTCCATTAGCATCTCTATGTACTCTATACTCTTCAACCAACCAACCATCAAGTATAAGACGTACATTACCTCTTGAAAATCCACAATTGAATGTAACACTGAGCACTACAACGTAACTCCTTAAAGTGATAGTTATTTTGTGGTGGTATGAGCCCGATTCCCCCAAGTGGTAAAAGAAAAGGTAAAAGACACCCAACAATAACTAGATTTCCAAGTCTTCGTTTATGAAAATAAGCTCGAACAAGGATCATGAAGAATCTTCATCCAACCATCCCCGATACCTTCAGATACTAAGTACACTCGCTCGTGATATTTCACTTCAACCTCAAATAAATAATAGTGAATTAACTCCATTGTCACATCTTCTGATTAAAAACTCAACTCTAGCCTTCTTTGACATTTAAATGAACTTTGATAATGGTTTAATCCCGACCATGGTTTAATGAGCATAACCCCGTAAAACTTTGAAGTAACCAAACCGCCATGACGAATATCCAAACACACATCCAATTCATGAAGTACACCCTTTTATCCCTTCTTCGAAGCAGAAACCGTAGAACCAGCATCAAATGAGATCCTGAAATAAACTTTCCTTTCTCCAGGATGGTTCCATTATTACGGGATTTTACAACTCTATGGTTTAAACCGAGAAATAGTTTCTTTCGCAGGATTTTACAAAACCAAGAATAAACCGTAAACAATGTCAGCTTGAATGTGTAATGACAACTTTGGTTTCAGTGAATATCTGTTTTAGGGGAATATGCAGTGGTTCATCAGCGGTTCATTATCCAACATCAACAACATCATCAACCATCCAATAGACACTCTGGTAAACACATCATTCACGCGTTCTGTCGGCTGTTGCTGTGACCACTTGGTGAAGTAAACCCAATATGCCAAACTTGAACAAGACGTAACATTCCCCGAATTTGTTACTTAAGCTTGCACTAATCCTTGTGAAGAAGAAACGGTGTACCCAATGTACAAAACCTCTTGACATATCCTCAACTGCGTGAGACACCGAAGTGATAGCTACGTTGTGGGTTAATCAAGAAAGAATCACAACCGTAACTAAATAGCCAAGTCTTTATCACACACTATAACAGCCCAAACAAGTCATCTTCGCGGAAAAGTAGAAAGAAAGAAGACGAAATAAATAAGAACGCCTAGAAAATCTCACTTCAAAGTTAAATAATAGATACCGTCCAAACAACCCCGTAGTCAACCTTGATCAAATATCAATTCAAGCTGTGATAAAAATTATTCGTGAAGATGCATACACCAAAGTACCAATTCACATAACCATATCTTATCATCTCAACAATTTCTCATTGTCAACTAACAACTCGTATTTCATGAACAAAGTATTAATACCCGTTCCAAAAGCCTTAGTATAACATCCGGTATAACTCAACATCACGTTCGATCCAACTCAAGCCCACTTAAAATAGGTACATCTGAAATTAAGAAGCTCATCCGAAATTAAGTACTCTTAGAATTTAAGACTTGAGTCAAACAACATTCTTTGAATTAGAAAAAACTCGGATGACAAACACCTTTAACAAACATTTCATATGATCCTTAACATTTATCCTATAACCAAGACTCAACAAATAAAGATAGCAACTTATGAATTGAAACTCGAGACCCAGTCAATGATAAGCACACAATATTCCACAAAATAATTCGGCCCATGTGTGAATGATAAAAGACATCCCATTCTTGGTGCATTAGATTGCCAAACTATCAATGTTGGTATAAGACACAGATCCACATTCAATTAAAAAGCCCATGTCCAACTTAAAGCCAAATCCGATCCATGAGACAAATGATACCCAATATGCAAGTTTACCCTAATTTTCGGGGAGTATAAATGCTCCTTAACAATCACTTTACCCTAATTTCACTCACACAAATACACGCCCCCATCATCAGTACTCACACCTTATCACTTCACAAATCTTAAGAATACTATTATCATAACCTAAATCGTTCATAAAAAATCAGTTACCATCTCTGCCTTCTCAATCAACTCGCCACCTAACCCTAATAAAACTCTTAACAAAATTATGCCTCTTTTCCAAGCATTCACTCCAATCGGATCAAAAGAAAATCACTGCTTCTAATCACAGGGATGATTAGAGCATGAGCAAGGTCTTGAAACGACTTAGCCACAGGGATGGCTTAGGTTAAGACATGGGACGGCTTCAATAACACACGGATTCAGGTAGGTTTTACTCGTGTTGATCATTCTTAAACGAACTCAAGAAAAACGATTTAACACATATTGTTAAAATCCTTTCTTAGTTCATATAATCATTTGAGGAATACCTTATGAGAAGTGATTTTGGTTAACCATTTTGTGAACATAATCGAATAAAAAAAATTTAGAGGATAACGAAAGTTGTTATCACCCTAATCCTTTGATTTGAATAAATAAAAGGTGTAGTACATCACATAGATCGATGAAGAGTCATTATTTTCGTATATTAGGCCATTGGTCTTGATATTTAAAAATATCACACGACACGAAGAATGGACTGAGATCTTATTTAGAGTCGAGACTTGGTCTAGATTGTTTGAAATGGAATTGGTATTCGGTTCTATTAGAATCACTTCTATTCTTTTCGTATACATGTAGAACATGGACCATATACCTGTGAATGATGTAAAGGTAAACTGAGGTTGAGTTGATTTGTATTTGCTATGTCGATTTGTGGTCTTGGTCATGTGGTTGTTTCTTCTCCATCTTCATTTCTATCATACTTGTCAAGTTGCTAGCAAGTGTCACAAGTCGCTACATCAACAAACAACTCGCTATCATATATGTAAACATTACAAGTCACTAGCTTTTAGTGTCAACTCGCTACTTGATAAATATCAAGTCGCTACCAAAATCGAATAGCAAGTCGCTAGGTCCATTTTTGATATAAGTCGCCATTTCAGATTAAGACACTAAGTTGCTAACTTGTTGAGTAACAAGTCGCTATGACAAGTTAAATAACAAGTCGCTAGGTTATTTTGTGTCAAGTCGCTAGGAAGCATGCATTAAGACTTTTGACTTTTCCGATGAGTTTTCCGGCAAAGTTCCGACCAACTTCTGTTAGTATTATATATTCATTATGTATTCATGCATTTGTAGTAGGCCCACATATGTTTCTATTGGTCTCAAGCCCATGAGTTGTAGGGTTTGGAGACTATTTGTATCTCCCGTATTGGGTGTTTAGGCAATGAATGAGAAACACTCTTACATGGTTTCAGAGAAAACAATACTCCCAAAACCCTAATTATCCCTTCCGTAGCCTTTTCTTCCCCTTTACACCTCTCTTCTTCTGCTCTCCCACCCTACACGTATCTCTCTCTACTTCTCCTCATCATCATCTCCTCCCTCACCACAATGACTGGTACTGATTCTCCTTCCTCACCCTCTATCCTTCTCTCCGACAAATTAATGGCTATAACAAATCTAAACAACATCATTCCCGTTAAACTTGATATGGATGAGATGAATTACTCATCGTGGGTCTATTTTTTCTCCCATTTCTGTCGTGGCAATCTTCTCTTGGATCACATCGAAACTAAGACTACATCGGATGCAACCCCAAGCACCCTACCAACACATGATGCCGAATGGCTAAAGGTTGACTCTATCCTTCTCTCCTGGATCTTTGTAATGGTTTCTAAAACCCTTCAACAACGTTTGGTTATTAAAAACCCTAAATTGGCTAAGGACGCATGGGATATCTTAGCCACCATATTTTCTGATAACAAACGCACTCGCTCAATTGCCTTGAAAGTGGAGTTACGGTCTTTGAAGCTTGGTGACATGGGAATCGATGCGTATTTCCAGAAGATTGAGTCTATTGCTACCATTTTGAATAGTCTCGGGTCCACTTTAGACAAAGATGACATAGTGAATTTTGCTCTAGAAGGGCTGCCCACGAGGTTCGACAATGTCGCCACCATAATTGCACATCGGGACCCTTTTCCCGACCTTAAAATGGTCTGCTCCATGCTTACCACGGAAGAAATGCGTCAAAAGGCTCGTGTCCAAGACCCTCTTACCGATTCGACACCATATTCTCCAATGGTGTTATTGGCAAACACCGGCTCCAACACACGTCGCTCATTCACCTCTACGGACAAGGTACATAAGCCGTGCAATAATTATCTCAAGGGTTATTGTCGTTTCGGGGCATCGTGTCATTTTTTGCACAACGGTGTGCATGGTAGCAGCTCACTTCCAACATCACCCTCCTCTAATTCGCTTACTCCAAGTGACATGCAAAACCTACAGATTCTTTTGTCTAAAATGGGTTGCAATGTACCTGATGGACTCACGCATTTAAAACCACAACAGCACCCTATCGTGACCCCTCACGTGAACCCCCTGCCCCCGTGGCTTTTCACACGACAACTCATGGTGTTGGAAGTTCACACTTTGCATCTGGACCCTATACACACTCCTTGAACCCCGGGTTAGTAGTCCATCAGCATCCGGTTCACAATCTGGTTAATTACCAGGGTCAGATTTGTTCAACAGTTCAGCAGCAGGTTCAGAACCCCTTCATGGGTTAGCAACAGGTTCAGAACCCTTTTATGGTCCAGCAGCAGGTTCAGAACCCTTTTATGGTCCAGCAGCAGGTTCAGAACCCCTTCCTGGGTTCGCAGCTCAATGGACCGGGCATTCTTGGCCCTGCACCAGTCCTACAGCCCAACGCACCGGTTCAACAGCCTACCAATGGACCTTTTGGAGCTTCGTTGGGTCAAGAGACTATTTTGCCACATGCATTTGCCACTCCTATTCTACATGACCCTACTCTTGGCAACTGGAACATGGACACAGGTGCGTCATCTCATTTGAATGACTCGGTTCATAATCTTAGTGATGTTTTTAATACTAGTATTTATTCATCTGTTGCAGTTGGTGACGGGCACACTATTCCGGTCACCAACTCTGGTCACAACATTTTGCCTACTTCTTTCCGACCCCTTCACCTAAACAAAGTCCTAATTACTCCCAATATTGTTAAAAACTTGATTTATGTGCATCAGTTTGTATGTGAAAATAATTGCACTGTTGAATTTGACCCTTTTGGTTTTTCTGTTAAGGACTTTCAAACTCGTTAGGTGCTGCTCCGCTGTGATAGCACTGGCGACCTCTACCCTGTCACCAAGCCATCTCCTATACCTCAAGCCTACTTCACAAGTCAATATACGTGGCATCAACGTCTTGGACATCCAGGAAGTGAAGTGTTGCGTCATGTTATTTCTAATAATTCCATTTCTTGTAATAAAACGAAATCTCCCGTGCTCTGTCATGCTTGTCAGCTTGGCAAACACGTGCGACTTCCATTTGTTAGTTCTTCTACTTTAGTTCATAGTTCTTTTGATATTATTCACTCGGATTTGTGGACTTCCCCGATACCGAGCTTATCTGGTTTTAAATATTATGTTCTTTTTTTGGATCATTGTTCTCAATTTGTATGGGTTTATCCGTTAGTTCATAAATCTGACGTTTTATCCAAATTTACATTATTTCGAAAGTTTGTCAAAACCCAATTCAATCGTGACATAAAATCCTTCCAGTGTGACCATGGTGGTGAATTCGATAACCATAACTTTCACAAATTATTTAACGACAATGGAATTTATTTTCGCTTCTCCAGTCCTCGCACCTCCCAACAAAACGGTAAATCTGAACGCATGATTCGTACCATTAACAACCTTATCCGCACCTTACTTTTTCAAGCCCATATTCCCCCCAACTACTGGGTCGAAGCCCTCAACATGGCTGTATACCTCTTAAATATACTACCATCCCGTGCCATTAACAATGAAACTCCCCTTACACGCATGTTTGGAACCTCACCTGACTACCGCATTTTACGTGTCTTTGGGTGTCTTTGTTATCCTCACATTGATACCAACCACAAACTCGGACCACGTGCCACACCATCTATATTTTTGGGACATGCCACCAATCATCGTGGCTATCGTTGCTTAGACCTAAACTCAAACAAAATCATTCTATCTCGCCATGTCACCTTTGATGACACCATTTTTCCCTTTGGAACCACACCCACTGTGACACCATCCTACGACTTCTTAGATGACTCACCTAACCTCATTTCCAACATTATCAAACTAACACCAACTCCATCCGCACAACCCAACCCACCTGATCCTACACCACCAACCCTACCTCTTTCCCCTATTTCACCTATACTAGACTCTCCACTTTCACCCACTGTAGCATCACCAACCGCACCTCCCTCCCCACCACCATCCACATCTACTACCCAATTAACGGCCCCCATATCTGCTTCCCCAGACCCTCCCCCTGTTGCCGATACCACACCATCCACCACATCGGTTCATCCTATGGTTACACGTTCTCGTGTCGAGACTACCCGTCCCAATCCCTATTATGCTTGTCATGTGCCTACTGTTTCCCCTTTTCCCCGTTCCTATAACACTGCCTTTCATGATCCTAATTGGTTAAATGCTATGTATGATGAATTTAATGCTCTTATTAAAAGTAAAACTTGGATTCTTGTACCTCGTCCTCCGGATACCAATATTGTTCGCTATATGTGGTTATTTCGCCACAAGTACTTGGCTGACGGTACTCTCAGTCGTTACAAGGCTTGCCTTGTTGCGAATGGTAGCACGCAAATCGAGGGGATTGATGTTGATGAGACCTTTAGCCCAGTTGTTAAACCTGGCACTATACGCACTGTTCTCAGTTTGGCTGCTTCTAGACATTGGCCGATTCACCAGCTTGATGTTAAGAATGCATTTTTGCATGGGGATTTATCTGAGACCGTTTACATGCACCAGCCACCTGGTTTCCGTGATACTGAGCACCCGGATTATGTATGTTTGTTACGCAGATCTCTGTATGGGTTGAAACAAGCTCCTCGGGCTTGGTTTCAGCGTTTTACCACATATGTTCTTGGACTTGGCTTTACACACAGTCGCTGTGACACATGCTTGTTTATCTATCATCAGGGGACTGACACTGCTTATCTTTTATTATATGTTGATGATATTGTACTGACTGCTTCTTCTGATGGGTTAGTTCAGCATATTATTGCAGCTCTTCATAAGGAGTTCTCTATGACAGATTTGGGATCACTCAATTACTTTTTGGGAATATCTGTTACTCGTGACACTTCTGGTATGTTTTTATCACAGCGCAAGTATGCTACAGAGATCCTTGAGCGTGCGCACATGGTTGATTGCAATTCTAGTCGGACTCCGGTTGACACAGAGTCTAAACTGGGTGACGATGGCAGTTCGATATCCGATCCCACTTTATATCGGAGTCTTGCAAAAATACATAGGGGGGGTACCTAAATTTTGATGTTTTTATTTTGAAAGTCTTTCATAAGTCCATATCCACATATATAGTATATTACCTTGTTACAGCTGTCATAACAGAATTTATAAATTTTACCATTTATATTTATAATATTTATAATTTATTAGTTTTTTGTAAAATTTATAAATTCTGTTATAACAGCTGTAACAAGGTAATATACTATATATGTGGATATGGAGTTATGAAAGACTTTCAAAATAAAAACATCAAAATTTAGGTACCCCCCCCCCTATGTATTCAGTACCTCACATTCACTCGTCCTAATATATCTTATGCTATTCAGCAGGTGTGTCTTCACATGCATGATCCGTGAGAGCCTCATTTCTCTGCGCTCAAACGGATTTTGCGCTACATACGAGGTACTTTGGATTACGGGTTACAGCTATATTCTTCTTCTACTACCTCATTGGTTGCATATTCTGATGCTGATTGGGCTGGTTGCCCGACTACTCGGAGGTCTACATCTGGATATTGTGTTTTTCTTGGCAATAACTTGCTCTCATGGTCTTCTAAGCGCCAACCTACACTTTCTCGTTCTAGTGCTGAGGCAGAATATCGTGGTGTTGCTAACGCGGTTGCTAAAACATATTGGTTGCGAAATATTCTTCGAGATCTTCACACTCCGGTCCCTTCAGCAACACTTGTATACTGTGATAATGTCAGTGCTGTCTACATGTCCTCGAATCCGGTTCAGCATCAACGAACCAAGCATATCGAGATTGACATTCATTTTGTTCGAGATTTAGTGGCTACTGGTCAAGTCAGAGTTCTTCATGTACCTTTTCGCTATCAGTTTGCAGACATCTTCACCAAAGGATTGCCCTCAGCTTTATTTGAAGAATTTCGCACCAGTTTGAGTGTTCGGTGTCCTCCCGCTCAAACTGCGGGGGTGTGTTAGTATTATATATTCATTATGTATTCATGCATTTGTAGTAGGCCCACATATGTTTCTATTGGTCTCAAGCTCCCATGTGCAGAGATATCATAAGTTCTTTGTTAATAACTTAGGATTTATCCGAGGTTATTAAACCTTAACAAGCTAGTTAAGCTAGTCAAGTGGTATCAGAGCTTGTGTGGAAACTCTGACTAGGAAGAAACCCTACTTCAACAATATTCAAAGATGTCGACTGAAGCTGTTCCACCACCCTCAATCACCTCACTCAGAATTCCAATAATCAAGAAGGGAGAATATGATCTCTGGTGCATGAAGATGAGGCAGTATATTGCCATTACAGACCATGCTTTATGGAATGTAATTGTGAATGGGAATGAAGTAGTTTCAGATCCCATTGTTGTTCCTGGACAACCTACAGCACCAAAGGCAGTCTTACCAGCAGGAACCCTAAGGAATCAAGAGAAGGCTCTAAACATTCTCTTGTCTGCCATTCCAGATGGTCATCTTCTCAAGTTTCATGATGCTAAAGATGCTAAGCAGCTCTGGGCTGCTCTCAAGACCAGATTTGGAGGGAATGAAGCCTCTAAGAAGATGCACAGAAACTTGCTGAAACAACAGTTTGAAACTTTCACAGTAGGAGAAAGAGAGAGTCTTGATGCTGCATATGATAGGTTTCAGAATCTCCTCAACATGTTGGAATTATACAAGGCACAAGTATCAGTTGAGGATGCTAATTTGAAGTTTCTAAGGAGTTTGCCATCTACATGGCATGTGATTGCTACTATGATCAGAGGACAACAAGGATTGGATGTTATGGACTTTGATGATCTCTATCATCAA
The DNA here is from genome assembly GCA_019973895.1 of Chrysanthemum seticuspe. Classification (NCBI taxonomy): domain Eukaryota; kingdom Viridiplantae; phylum Streptophyta; class Magnoliopsida; order Asterales; family Asteraceae; genus Chrysanthemum; species Chrysanthemum seticuspe. The sequence continues at coordinate 149,657,650 of BPTQ01000002.1, read as the reverse complement.
CTGAAGGTGTATGAACATGAGATGAGTGGTCAACCAAATTCCAAATCTTATAGTATTGCTTTTCTATCATCTGAAAAGAAGAACAGTACTTCCAAAAGTACTGCTTCTCCTCAAAGTACTGTTTCTCAAAGTACTGCTGTTTACAATCCCCCATCATATACTCAGCAGGCCCCACCATCTACCTCTTTGCACTCAGATGAAGTTGTGTGCTCTTTCTTTGCACAACAAGCAAGCTTACCTGTCACTTATGAAGAGGATCTAGCACAGATTGAAGAAGATGCACTTGAAGAAATTGATATCAGGTGGCAAGTTGCTATGATCACTGCAAGGATCAAAAAGTACATGAAGAAGACAGGCAAAAGTATTGATTTCAAACCAAAACAAGGAATAACTTTTGACAAATCTAAAATTGAATGCTTCAATTGTCAAAAGACTGGTTACTTTGCAAGGGAGTGCAGGTTTGCTAAGTATCAAGCAAACAGAACTTCTGAAAAGCCTAAACTTGAGCTCAAGGAAATTCCAATAACTGAAACAAAGGCTTTGGTTGCTCAAGAGAAATTATCAGAAGTTGACTGGAGTGAAGAATTTGATGATGAACCGGTCACTTACTGTATGGTAGCAGTGGAAGATGCAGTTGAAGACACAGTGGAAGCATTGGACTGGAGCACTGCTTTTGATGAAGAATCTGAACATGCTGCTTTGGAATCTGATGATGGCTTTGGAGGATTTGATTGGAGCAAAGAAAGTGAAGATGATCCTATTCTTCTTGCTATGGTGGCTACTTCACCAACTCAGTCTCCTATCTCTGAGGTATGCTCAAACTGTTATGAGTTTTATTTAAAACTGCTTAACAATTATGTGATTGAAAGAGATAATTGTATTAGGGCTAGGTCTGAGGTAGCAGGTTATCAAATCACTTTAGAGTCTATAGAAGCTAAAATCATAACACATGAAAATAATGAAATGGCTTGGGCTGAAAAGTATGAACAACAGGATTACCAGTTAAAACTTAGTGAATGGAAACTAAACTGTAAAATTGCTGAAATTGAGAAATTAACTAAGGAAAGAGATGATTTGTTAGCTAAGTTTGCTGCTTGGGAGAGTCTGGCTTGTCCCATGTTGCTTATGTTGAAAAACAGAGAAGGGCTTACATTAGAACATGCTTAGGATCTGGAATGGACTTTAGTAACATAGATGAAAACCAAACTAGTGATCAGGATGATGGTGTTTTTGAGGATATAACCACTAGTGATGATGAGCTCATTAACTATGTAGATTCATCTAGTAATGAGAGCTCAGTAAGTGAACCACCTCCTGAATATAAGAAAGACAATGGTTATCATGCTGTTCCTCATCCTATTAGTCATCAACCCTCTAGGCCTGATGTTTCTCGTTATGGTGTAGATAGTCTAGAGTTTAGGAAGAAGCTTGTAGCTCAATCTAGATCTGAGAAACCCAAAGAAACTATTAAAAACAATGTTCAAAATCAAGCAGTACCTTTAAACCAAAGTACTGCTCAACAAGCAGTACCTTCTGCAAAACCTTTTCAAAACAGTACTGCTAAACCTTTTTGGGATAATTTTGGTCAAAACAGATTTTATCAGTCATCAAGAAGGCAAAATAATTTTGGGCATAGACATAGACGAAATCACTTTGGTCATATGGGTCAAAAACTGTGTTTTGTGTGTTATAGTCCTACTCACTTAATCAAAGATTGTGACAAACACTCAGAATATCTTAGCAAGTTTCCAAGGAATAAATCAACCAACCAGAAACCTAGAGAGCACAAACCAGTTTGGACTAATTCACATAGGGTTAATCACAGAAACTTTACACCAGATCATAGATACCCACATCAGAGAAGACCTTCAGTATCTCACAGTACTTTCCAAAGTACTGCTCAGAAACAAGGTACTGATAACACTGCTTGAAATAGGAATTCTAGGAGATCTCACTATCAACCTAGAAGGTATCACAATTCATATAGGGGATCTAGATCACAGGAACCACCTGTTAAAACTGAATGGATTAAAAGGGAAAGTACTGCTGAGGGACATACAGTACGTTCAACAAAAAGTGAATCAGATGTTTTTGTGACACAAGAAAATGCTAAAAATCTGGTGAAAGAGATTTATGTTGAAAAACCAGAGAGTTTTGAAAATCCACATGCAAAAAATCATAAGATAATTTTGGATCATCATTTGAAAGATAGTGGGAATTACATACTCAAAGAATTTGAGTTTGTAACTCCTCAAGGGGAACACAAGTCAGTAATGGCTTGGGTTCCTAAAAGTTTCTAACTCTTTTCTTTGTGTGCAGGGAAACCCAGAAGAGGAGCTTAAAGATCATCTTATTGTGGATAGTGGTTGCTCTGGCAGTATGACAGGCGATAAAGAGATCCTGTCTGATTTTAGAACTATTAGTGGAGGAAAAGTTGCATTTGGGAATGATCCCAATGGAGGAAGGATTACTGGGAAAGGAACTATTAAAGCTGGTAGAATCGATTTTGAGAATGTCAGATATGTGAAGGAGCTAAAGTTCAACTTGTTTTCAGTCTCTCAAATTTGTGATAAAAAGCATCCTGTGTTATTCACTGACACAGAATGTCTCATACTTTCTTCTGACTTCAAACCTGTTGATGATGACTTGGTAGTACTTAGAGTACCAAGGACAAATGATGTGTATAGTTTAGACATGAAGAGTCTACATTCCTATGGAAGAGCTACATGTTTGGTGGCTAAAGCAACATCTGAAGAGGCACATCAATGGCATAGAAGATTGGGCCATGTGAATTTCAAGAACATCAACAAACTGGTCAAAGGCAATTTAGTTAGAGGTTTACCTTCAAAGACTTACAAGAATGATCAATCATGTTTGGCATGCAAGAAGGGTAAACAACACAAAGCTTCCTGCAAGAAGCTTGAGGAAAGAACTATTAGAGAACCATTGGAGCTGTTACATATGGATTTATTTGGACCTGTCTCTGTGGCAAGTTTAAATAAGATGAAGTAATGTTTGGTTATTACTGATGATTTTAGTAGATTCAGTTGGGTTTTTTTTTGGGCTTTAAAGATGATACCTTTGATGCTATTCAGACTCTAATTATAGCACTTGAAAACCAATTAAGACTCAAAGTTAGAGGTATTAGATGCGACAATGGAACTGAATTCAAGAACAAGCCTATGGATGACTTTTGTGCAAATAAAGGCATAAAAAGGGAGTTTAGTATTGCTAGAACACCACAGCAAAATGGTGTTGCAGAGAGGAAAAATAGGACTTTGATTGAAGCAGCTAGGACAATGCTAGCAGATTCCCATCTCCCTATTCAATTTTGGGCAGAAGCTGTAAGTACTGCATGCTATGTACTTAACAGGGTCTCTGTCACTAAACCACAGATGAAGACACCCTATGAATTACTGATGGGCAATAAACCCAACATTCGTTTTATGAAGCCTTTTGGATGCCCTCTTACTATATTGAACACCATTGATAATCTGGGAAAATTTGATGGCAAGTCTGAAGAAGGTTACCTATTGGGTTATTGTACTAACAGTAAAGGCTTTAGAGTATACAACAGAGTTACTAAGAAGATTCAGGATTGTCTTCATGTGGAGTTTTTAGAAGATCAAGACAATGAGAAAGGTAAAGGTCCTGATTGGATGTTTGATCTTGAGATTTTATCTCCTTCGATGAATTATGTTCCTGTTAGAGAAGAAAATCAACCTTTGCACAATGAAGAAGATATCCAATATGTTGTTCATGATGTTCATATTAGACCTGATGCTGTTCCTGATAAAGATCCTGTGAATCCAAAACAAAGTACTGCTGTTCCTAAGCAAAGTACTGATTCTCCAAAACAAAGTACTGTTGCACCACAATCCTCATTATCTGCAGAGGATCAATCTATTCAAGAGGAACTTAATCAGATGCTTCTTCAAGATGTATTAGCACATTCTTACACTGATGAACAAAGGAGAGCTTATGAAGAGGCAAAGAAGAAGAACAAGCCTGCAGAGTACTCTCACAGTACTTTGGACAGTACTTTTGACCAAAGTACTGCTGCACCTGTTGACAGTACTTTAGATGATTTGGATGATCCTACCATGCCTGGGTTAGAAGAAACTGATGATGAGCTTGAAGATGAAGGTATTTTCACAGATTCCAATGAAGGTGCTGATTATACTAACTTAGATGATACATATGAAGTTCCACAGTCACCAATCTTACGAATTCATAAGAATCATCCAACTGATCAAATCATTGGTCCTTCTACTTCTGGATTTATGACAAGACACAAAGCTAAGGGTTTCACAAAACCTCACAATGCTTTACTTAGCTTTGTATATAAACAAAACAGGCTAAATCATAAGGACCATCAAACCTGCTTATTTAGCTGTTTCATCTCTCAAGAGGAACCCAAGAATATTGCTCAAGCTTTGACTAAAGAAAGTTGGGTTGAAGCTATGCAGGAAGAACTTCTTCAATTTAAACTTCAAGAAGTTTGGGTTTTATGTGATCTTCCAGATGGGAAGCGAGTTATTGGAACCAGATGGGTTTTTAGAGTTAAAAGAGATGAAAGAGGCAATGTTATCAAAAAAAAAAGGCAAGGTTAGTTGCTCAGGGTTATAGACAGGAGGAAGGGGTAGATTATGATGAGTTATTTGCTCCTGTGGCAAGGATTGAAGCTATTAGAATATTTCTTGCTTTTGCTTCATATATGGGTTTTCACGTCTATCAGATGGATGTCAAGAGTGCCTTTCTTTATGGCACTATTACAGAAGAGGTGTATGTGAAACAACCTCTAGGTTTTGAAGATCCTAAACATCCAAACAAAGTCTATAAGGTGGTTAAGGCTCTTTATGGTCTTCATCAGGCACCTAGAGCTTGGTATAAGAGGCTCTCTACATTTTTATTACAACATAGATACAGGAGGGGAGCTATAGACAAGACTTTGTTTATCAAGAGAGACAAGAAGGATATCATGTTAGTTCAAGTGTATGTTGATGATATCATCTTTGGGGCTACCAAACAGTCCATGGTTAAGGAGTTTGAGCAGCTGATGCAGAAGGAATTTCAAATGAGTTCAATGGGAGAGTTTACATTCTTTTTAGGACTTCAGGTTAAGCAGTCAAAGGAAGGAATTTTCATTAGCCAAGACAAGTATGTTACATATATACTTAAGAAGTTTAATTTTGATGATATGAAGGCTGTTACTACACCTATTAAATCTATTAATTCATTGGGTAAAGATGAAGATGGACAGCCTGTTGAAGTCAAGTTATACAGATCTATGATTGGCTCTCTTATGTATCTTACTGCATCAAGACCTGATATCATGTTTGCAGTTTGTCTATGTGCAAGATATCAAGTCTCACCTAAGATCTCTCACCTGAATGCAGTAAAAAGAATTTTCTGTTACTTGAAACAACAACCTAAGTTGGGGTTGTGGTATCCTAAAGAGTCACCTTTTCACTTAGAAGCTTTTTCAGATAGTGACTATGCAGGTGATAATTATGATAGAAGATCCACGACTGGTGGATGCCAATATCTTGGAAGAAGGTTAGTCTCCTAGCAATGCAAGAAGCAGACAATTGCAGCAACATCATCTACTGAAGCTGAATATGTAGCTGCTGCAAGTTGTTGTGGTCAAGTTTTGTGGATGCAAAATCAACTCTTGGATTATGGGTTCAATTTTAAGAATACTCCTATCAATATTGATAATGAGAGTACTATTTGTATTGTGAAGAATCCTGTGTATCATTCCAAGACAAAGCATATTCAGATTAGGCATCACTTTATCAGAGATTGCTATGAGCATAGGCTCATTAATGTGGTTAAAGTTCACACGGATGACAATGTAGCTGATTTACTCACAAAAGGTTTTGATGTGTCACGATTCAATCACTTGGTCGTGAGCATTGGAATGATTAACTACTAAGCTATGTTTAAGGGGAGGACTATAAGGTGTTAGGTATAGTCCTGTGTATTGCTTGAGGGGAGGATGCTTGTTTATACTTAGTTTATATGAAGGTATTTGGCAAAGTACTATTTTTCCTGAAAGTACTGCTTGGAAAGTACTGCTTGGGAAAGTACTGCTTATGTGGAAAGTACTGTTTATCGTATTAAAGTACTGTTCCAACGGTAATATTGATGGGTAATTGGTAGTAACGGTAACTTTGTTATTTAGGCTGTGATTTTTCAAATCTCACATATAAATAACTACTTTCCGATTTTCCCTCTCATATTATTACTTTACATCTTTTCCATACTTATTTCCCAATTACCATCTCTTTATTATTCGATCCAATCTTTATTGTGCTCACTTTTTCAACAATGGTGAATCGTTTAACTGTTTCGAAGCATAATATGGTGGCTAATTTGGACAAGACTGAGGCGAATGTGGCTTTCTATGATATAATTAATTATCTTACTGGGTCGCCTATTAGTTATGCTCTTTTAGTTGAGCCGGATATAATTGAACCATGGATTCAAGAATTTTGGGCTAATGCAAGAGATAATATGGAGGAGGATGAATATTATATTAGATCAACAGTTGCTGGACGGACTATCAAGATTACAGAAGCCTCTATTCGAGATGATTTATTATTTGGTGATGAAGATGGGGCTATTCGATTTGACAAGCAACTGATTTGGGATACTTTTAGGAATCTTGGTTATGAAGGATCTTTGACAGAACAAACATTCAAGAAAGCATTATTCTGTCCTCAATGGAAGTTCTTGATTCATGTACTGCTCCATTGCATAAGTTCTAAAAGTACTTCTTGGGAGCAGTTTGGGTCAAATATAGCATCTGCAGTGGTTGGATTAGCTACAGACAGAATGTTTAATTTTTCAAGGCTTATTTTGGATGGAATGCTATTACATATCTCATCTGGGTCAAAATGGTTGATGTATCCAAGGTTTGTACAGGTTTTCTTAAACAAGCAATTGGCTGATGTTCCAAAACCTGCTGCTTTGTTACCTGTCATTGTGCAACAAGCCAAAATATTTACATTCATGGCTAGGCGAAGTGATTTGTTCAGAGGTGGAGATATTCCATTAACTACTACAATGATGGAAGTTGTTCAAGCTGTGCGTGATGAAGCTGGAGAGGATGAAGAAAGTGAAGGTACTGATTCTGTACAAGGTACTGCTTCACAAAGTGCTGCCTCACAAGGTACTGCATCTGCAAGTACTGCTTCTATTGAAGGTACTGCATCTTTACAGGGTACTGTTTCTCCAAGCCCTGAGGTTCAAGCAGAGATTGAGAGAACACCTACTCCATCTCCTCAACGTTCTGTTCTTGTTTCAGAGGCACATTCACATCTTCAAGGTGATGATTATACTATACCTCGTGAAGGTTTGACTTTGGATAATTATGCTTTGACAAGGGAGCTAGTTAGGTTAAACAAGACTGTTGAGAGTCAAGCTAAAGCACTTAGGAAGTTGAGACGAAAGTATATCTGGTTGAGGAATTTTATTAAACCCTATATTCAAGGTTTCAACTTATGGGTTAAAGAGGAAAACAAACGTCGTAAACAACTTCGAAAGGAATTAAAATGAAAGAAGGTTTCTAAACCATCTTCTGTCAACTTGGGGAGGAATTCAGAAAAGTAAAATTTGAAAGAAGATGTTACAAGAAGAAGAAGTGCAAGTTCAAGGTACTGATGATCAAGGTACTGAACATGATGATCAAGGTACTAAACATCAAAGTTCTGATCTTCATACATCTAAGCAAGAAGTAATAACACCAATAACTCCAAGGGTATTGAATTTTGAAGAAGAAGCTGGTCCTTCTACAACTGTTATAGAAGAAGAGGAGGAAGCTACATTCAAACCTATTCATTCTGCGAGTGATGATGAATTAATTGCTACAATGTTAGATTTGTCAAAACCAAGAGGAGGAGTTACTATTAGAGATGTACAAGAAGAAGAACAACCAAGAACTGATCAACCTGCAATTGATCCAAAAGACAAAGGGAAAGGTATTCTGGTTGAAACTAAGAAAAAGAAACTTACTTTGGCAGAACTTAGAGCAATTGAAGTTGCTAGGAATGAAGCTGCAGCCTGAAAAGTTCAAGAAGAGTTAAATGCTAAATATAGAGAAGAACGGGAAGCTCAAGAAGCTCAGAATAGAGAAGCAGCTCAGAAATTACATGAGGAATTGAATGCTGAAGCTACTGAACCATTACAGTCACCAACACCTGTTCGATATATGCCAAGAAGACCTAATTTAGCTAAAGAAAGGAATGCAATGATGGCATATTTAAAAAGCAGAGGATTTAAAGGATTGCAAAAGCTAAATTATGTGGATATGAAACGATTATATGATGCTGAGAGAGAAGCTTATAAGAAAGATGTTGCAGGCATTAAAGACTTTAGAGAAGAAGCTCATTGGACTGAAGCTGAAAGGAAGAAGAGCTTAAAGAGAAAAAGAAAAACTGAAGTTACAGATGTTCAGTTTTCAAAGAAAGAAAAGGTTGAATTAAGATCTGAGACTAGTGATGAATTGGATTATTATCTCAGAGTGGTAGATTTTGATTATACAAAGGAAGATAATGACATGAAGATGAACAGATCAAAGATTAGTGTTTTCAAAGTTGTGAAATCTAAGAATGGAGATTACATGGTTTTTCATAAAGAAGATGAAAGCTTCAAAGTTTTCAAAAGGCTATGGGATTTGCTGCATATTATAGATAGAGTAGATCTATTCTACTTATATCATGTTGTGAAGACTTATTTTGAAGGTAATCCATTAGAAGGGATTGGTTTGGTTTTACATGGTGATCTCATAACTATGTGGGAAACTGAAGAAGAGAGCACTGATGATATCTGGAAGAATCAAGAAAGCTGGGAAATAGTTTGCTAGAGATTCTTTGAAGAATCTAGAGTTCATGTTTTGGAGCTGGAAAATGGAACAATGATACACATGTTTGCAGAAAGAAGATACCCTCTTACAGTTGAGCTCATGAGAAGAATGCTAGAGCATGGATTGGAAGTAGAAGAGGATAATGAAACTGCTTGCATGGTTATCAATTTGTTTATAAACTGGACTACCATTGCTGAGAATGATCTATAACTGGTATGAATTTTATTTGAATAAATACTTTTTGATATATCAGTACTTTTATTCAAAGTACTGCTTATCATACAGTACTTTCATCAAAGTACTGTTTGTTGAACTAAACCAGTTAATTGAATTTTAGAAGAAACCTTTTTGCTAAGTAATAAATATTTTGAAATAAAGGTTGAATAAATGGTTTTTGTGATGATAACATCAATAGGTTATCAATCCACCATGGTTACAAAAGGATTGGCTAATCCATGAGCAAATGGCTCTGGTAAAGATATATCAAATCCGTTTTTAGTTGACAACTTGCTAATAAGTTGGATGGTCATCAACTCACCATATCAGTAATGTGAAGAGTTGGCTAGCCCACAAGAAAATGGCTTGTGGTAAAGGCTGTGGAAAAACCATTATTGGTAATTAGTTCACCATTAGATAGAAGAAGTAACTAGTCCAGAAGGGTACAACTTTTGGTAAAGACAAAACAAATCTGTTGATAGCTGGTGGTTTGCTAAAAATCATATGGTTATCAATGTACCATGGTCTTACACACCAAAACATTTGGCTACTCCAAAGATAATGGCTTTGGTAAAGAGTTCTAAATCCATTAAATTTTCAATGATTCACTTGGAAGTGATGAGAATAGTATGCAACTTAAACTGAATTAATGTACAAATTGTCATATGTTGCTGTGTTGCTGAAAAGATGGAGATTGCTGGATGCTGATGTGAAGAGAACAATTCTAAGAGATACTTTGACAAGCACAGATATTACAGAGATACAATCTAAAGAATAAGAAACAATCCGTTTTAAAGATGAAGCTGTTAAAGATATATTCACAAAGGAACTTGAAGTCAAGCAAGTAGAATTCAAGTTAGGGGAGGATTGTTGGGATATGAAAGTGCTGAAGATATCAAAGTACTGAAGATATGAAAGTACTGTAAGCTGCAAAGTACTGGAAGAAGTCAAAGAGTCAAAGTACTGCTAAAGACAAAGTCAAAGTACTGCAAGATGAAGTCAAAGTACTGCAAGAACAAAAGAACTGTTATATTCGTTTATGGAAAGTATTGTATTCCATGTTTAGATTACTTGTCGTACAAGGTTATCAATTGTAAACCGACTAGGATATCCTTGAGCCTATAAAAGGACTCCTAGATTGGAATTAGAGGTACGATTTCAGAAAAAGAGTTTTAGAGTTTACGAATTAGTGCTTTAGAGAAAAGTTCGATTATCTTAGAGTTGTATTAGAGTATCTGCATAATAAGCAGATTTAGAGTTTATAATAAAGTTATTCTTCTTAGCTTTGTTAAGTAAATTCTGCGTACTTGATAAAGATTGCTCAGTGTTTCTTTGTTAATAACTTAGGATTTATCCGAGGTTATTAAACCTTAACAAGCTAGTTAAGTTAGTTTGATTAAAGTATATCGATCCAACATTTGGAGACTATTTGTATCTCCCGTATTGGGTGTTTAGGCAATGAATGAGAAACACTCTTACAACTTCATGGTAAACCCAGAAAAACATATGGATATTCATATTTGACTTGTTGATGACCAAGTTTGACCCCATAACTGACCACATACATCACGATTGGTACAAAAATTAGTCACTAAGGTACTGTATTGGATAAAAAACAAAAATAGATATGACAAATGGACCAAGACTATGTTTCAAAATATTATTGTGTTGATCGATATATTATTGTGTTGATGATTCGGGTGGTCTTGGATGATCAAAATACATGTTAGCCATATTTTAGAGAGAGAAAGTAGAGAGGGTGTTCTTGGTAGAGAGTTGCTTCAATAAAATGAGAAGGTTAGATTGCCAAGCCGCACCCCTTCCATGGATGGAAGGGGTATTTATACTTACAAACAATACGTCCTCCTATCGGACTGTGGATCAGGCATACAGTGGGTAAAGACCCGTCTTTCCTCCATGGTGTTACACTACGCTAAACTAAACTAATAACTAACTAATAAACTAATAAATAACGTAACTGATGATATGTCTACGAGCTAACTTATGCTAGATAACATTTGGGGTGACCGACACTTTACTTATGGAATTTCCAATTCCTAACAGAGAGCATGATAGGAAATACACACACGAACTCAGAGTCATTTTCAATTTTTTGCGGAAGGGGAAAAGTCAAATTGGGCGATGAGGTACTAAACCCATCACCATTATTAAAGAAACTTATTAACGGTGAGCATTCAAAAAGTAGCACATTCATCAATAATATCAGACATTATAATTCCATGTTTGCTTTTACTTCCATGGGCGCAAAACAAGACACATCAGTTAATCAAGGATACGACCCGTTTTGCTATAGGATACACGGTCAAAATTATCACTTGATGGGTTCTTTATTGCTAGACAAAGACAAGGAACCAATGTTTGCACAACTATATATCTATGACTCCGAAAATGAAATCCAAAATCGAATAAATAGTTTCAGGTATGTTACTCTATGAAATCACATAAAGATACACAACATTTACTATTGCTTTTAATAAATTATAAGTATAAAACCGGTCTCATTCATCACGGTATATCTTTTGCAGTGACACAACAACAACAGAAGACAACCAATTAGTAGACCATAAACTCACGGTTGAATTACGTGACATGCTTGATGAAATCAATCCATTAGTAGAACAGTTTCGAATGGCTGGAGAACCTGTTATGTGGCTTCAAACAAATGTAATAATTTCAGATTACGCCTTATTGGTACAAGAGAACGCGATGGAAGAAACTACATCCTACCAAAAGCTTCTGAAGTTGCAGGTCTGATAGTCGGAGACTTTGACACAACAACAAACAAAAGAGACATCATTCTCCACATGCAAGAAGGAGGTGTTAGAAGAATTAGTGAATTGCATCCTTCATACCTGGCACTACAATATCCATTGTTGTTTCCCTACGCTGAAGACGGTTATCGGACTGACATATACCATGCTGGAATCACAGATCACACAGCAACAAATAAAAAAACAAGAGTAACAATGAGGTAGTATTTTGCATATAGATTGCAAGATAGAGCCGGAATTTTCCCCATGATTCTCAACTCAAGGAGATTGACCCAGGAATTTTTTGTGGACGCATACACTATGGTTGAATCTGAAAGGTTGTCGTACATACGTAAACAACAAAAAGATTTAAGGAGTGAAACGTACTCTAAATTAGCAAAGCTGGCAGAGGAAGAAAATTCCGGAATAAAGCTATCTTTTACCGGCAGCCCAAGGTATATGATGCAAAATTATTTAGACGGCATGACAATTTGCAAGGTTTATGGATATCCAGATTTGTTTATAACGTTCACATGCAACCCAAACTGGCCAGAAATCGCACGTTTTGTGTCTGAGAAGGGGTTAAAATCAGAAGATAGACCCGATGCAATAACGCGAGTATTGAAACAAAAACTTGACTCCCTCATGTACGATTTTAAAGACCGTAATTATTTCGGCAAGCTCAAAGCAGGTAAGTTTGAATTTTACATTTTAAAAACATTATTATTTATTAGAGTAATCAATAATATTTTATGTGTTACACATGACATAATTTATATCATATAGCGGTTTACACAATCGAATTACAAAAGAGAGGCCTCCCACATGCACACATTTTGCTTTTCTTGGAGGAAAAAAATAAAATGACTACCCAAGCACAAATAGACCGTTTTATTTCTTCAGAGATACCAGACAAAAAAGAGGACCCAGAGCTGTATAAAATTGTTGCAGACCACATGATGCATGGCCCTTGCAGACGAGACCGCCCCAGCTGCCCGTGCACGGTAAAAAAAAAATGCACCAAAAAGTTTCCAAAATAATTCAACGATAAGACATTAATTGAGGAAACTGGGTATGCAATTTACAAATGAAGAAACGATGGATCTACAATTACCAAAAGCGAAGTAGAACTGCATAATGGGTACGTTGTACCTTACAACCCCGGTTTACTACGACGTTATCAATCCCATATAAATGTCGAATATTGTAATCAAGCAGCGTCTATAAAATACCTTTTCAAGTACATAAATAAGGGACCAGACGGAGCAACAGTGGCACTTGAAGATGAAGATGTTGATGAAATAAAAGATTACTACGACTGCAGATACCTTTCAGCATGTGAAGTGGCTTGGAGGATTTACGGATTTGACATACACTACAGATTTCCTCCTGTAGAAAGGTTGCCATTTCACTTAAAAGGAGAACATTCAGTTATATTTGATGCCATGGAAAGCATCGATTACACATTAGAAAAAGCAACGGTGAATGAAAACAAGTTTATAGCATGGATGGAAAGAAACAAGACAGAGAAAGAAGCACAGAAGCTATTTTATCACCAGTTCCCAGACATTATGTATGGAAGAAAGAAGAAGGAAAATGGCTACCAAGACAAAAAGGTACATGCATTGGAAGAGTGCATCATGTCCCTCCTTTTGAGGAAATGTTATTTTTACGAGTCTTACTCAACAAGGTCAAAGGTGCACAGGACTGGGATGATTTTTAAAAATATGAGGGTGTCACATATGCTACATACAAAGATGCTTGCGAAGCTAGAGGTCTACTCGAAGACGACAAGGAATATATAGATGGAGTGATGGAAGCAAGCAGATGGGGGCCAGAAAACTATTTACGCACATTTTATGTAATGCTTATTATAACAGACAGCATGTCTAGACCAGAGGTGGTTTATGAAAAAACATGGCATGTATTGTCGGAAGATGTAGAAGATGTTGAACGCGTCATAAGAAACGATCCAGGTGTGTAATCTATATACACTTTAAAATTTTTAACAACAAAACAAATATTCACACATTACAACTAACAATGTTGTTTAAATTTACAGAATTGGTGCTCTCACATATTCAAAAGAAGAATATATGCCTCACATATATCGAACATATGCTGCTTTGTAACAACAGAAGCCTTAAGAACATAGCAAACATGCCACTACCAAACGAAATGTTCACAATGGCAAATTACAACAGATTGGTTTCAAGTGAACTAAAATACAACGTCAATGAATTACGCAACCAGCACACCAAATGGTACAGCACATTGACACACGAGCAAAAAGATATATACCACACTATCACAGATAGTGTGAACAATGACAAAGGAGGAATGTTCTTTGTATACGGATACGGAGGAACCGGCAAGACATATCTTTACAAAACGTTGTCAGCAGCAATAAGATCACAAGGAGAAATAGTATTAAACGTGGCATCAAGTGGAATTGCTGCACTTTTGCTGGAAGGAGGCAGAACAGCCCATTACCGATTCGCAATACCAATCAATATAGACGAAGATTCAATGTGTCATATTCCAGCAGACAGTGAACTTGTAGAATTGATAAGGATGTGTAAGTTGATCATATGGGATGAAGCTCCAATGACACATAGGCATTGCTATGAGGCATTTGACAGGACATTAAGAGATATGTGTAGGCAAGATCTAAACAAACAATCTGAAATAGTACTTGGCGGTAAAGTAGTTCTATTTGGTGGAGACTTCAGGCAGATTCTTCCAGTTATTACAAACGGTAGCAGACACAGTGTAGTCCATGCATCATTGAACTCTTCATACTTGTGGCAACATTGTACAGTATTCCATCTGACCATCAACATGAGATTAGGAACAAGCACAAACAGTTCGGAGCAGAAAGAAATATAATATTTTGTAGATTGGATACTATCCATTGGTAATGGCACAATTGGCGGTAAGAATGACGGGGAAGCGACTATGGAATTCCCACAGGACATGTTAATTCTAGATTCAGAAGATCACATTGGGAAAATTATAGAAGAAACTTACCCAGACTTAGTCAGAAACCTTTATAACCCATCTTTCTTTCAAGAAAAGGCAATTCTTGCCCCCCACACACGAGATGGTGGATATGATAAACGACTATATGTTAACACTTCTCCCAGGAGCCGAACATACATATGAGAGTTCTGACTCAGTTGGTATTGCTGATATGGATACCAATTTCAATGAAGAACTATACACATGTGATTTCCTAAACATAATCCGCATATCTGGGATTCCACACCACAGCCTAAAGTTGAAAGTAGGCACCCCTGTTATGTGCATGAGAAACATAGACCAAACTGCCGGATTATGCAACGGTACCAGGCTACAAGTCATAAGGATGGCCGTCAATATAATAGAAGCTAAAATTATATCTGGAGGAAGCGTAGGCATAATCTGCTCCATCCCACGTATAAACCTAAGCCCTTCTGATAACAAGATGCCATTCAAATTTAACCGTAGACAATTTCCAGTGTCTATATGTTTCGCAATGACTATTAACAAGAGCCAAGGACAGAAATTGACACAAGTTGGACTGTTTCTTAAAAAACCAGTTTTCTCACATGGACAACTATATGTCGCTGTCTCAAGAGTCAAGAGCAAGAAAGGCTTAAATATTTTTTGTTATGATGAAGATGGAAATTACTCAAAATCAACAACAAACGTAGTGTATAAAGAAGCTCTATTTAGGATTTAATGTTCATGTACAAACAATTTAACACTTCCAAAAAGTTCTTAAGAATGTTCATGTACAAACAATTAAACACTTCCAAAAAGGTCTTAAGAAGCTTATTTGTTATGTTAATATAGTTTGGGGACTCACACAAGATAAAAACATATCTCAGAGTCTCAAGATTAAAGAGAAAGAAAAACTTAAAGATTTTATGTTGTATATATATATATATATATATATATATATATATATATATATATATATATATATATATAGGGTTAAAATGAAAAGTTTCTTATAATGAAAAGAATGAGAAGGCATGTGGAGATGACATTTGTCACCTTTGCCACATCACCATGCCATGTCATGTGACATGTGTCACCCCCACCCCACCCACCCACCCCCCCCCCCCCCTGAAAAAATTTTTTTTCCCGCCAAAAAAAATTTTTTTTTGGGCAAAAAAAAAAAATATATATCCCGCCAAAATTTATTATTGCATCACAGTTATAAAAATACTGCATCACAATCACAATTGTGATGCAGTAACTTATAATCTTTAATGCACTAAAATCATGATTGTGATGCAATAACTTTATAACCGTAATGCAGTAACTTATAACCTTAATGTACTAATAAGTTTTTGTGCATCTTTATTATAAGTTATTGCATCATAGTTAATAGTTAAGTGCATCATAAATCAAGGTTATAACCTTAATTCACTAAAATCATGATTGTGATGCAGTAACTTTATAACTGTGATGCAGTAATTTATAACCTTAATGCACTAAAATCATAATTGTGACGCAGTAACTTATAACTTTAATGCGCTAATAAGTTTTGGTGCATCTTTATTATAAGTTACTGCATCATAGTTAATAGTTAAGTGCATCAAGTATGATGCACTAAAATCAAGCTTATAACCTTAATGCACTAAAATCATGATTGTGATGCAGTAACTTTATAACTGTGATGCAGTAATTTATAACCTTAATGTACTAAAATCATGATTGTGATGCAGTATCTTTATAACTGTGATCCAGTAAAAAAATTGGCGGAAAAAAAAAATTTGCCCAAAAAAAAAAATTTTTTTGGCGGGAAAAAAAAATTTTTTTGGCAGGGGGGGTGGGTGGGGGGGATGGTGATGTGGCTAAGGTGACACATGTCACCTCCACATGCCTTCTCATTCTTTTCATTCTAAGAAACTTTTCATAATAACCCAAATCTATATATATATATATATATATATATATATATATATATATATATATATATATATATTTATAAAACAGAATTAAAAGCAAAAAGCAATTTAAAATTGAATAAAACTCGAATGTATATAACTGAACTAAATAAATAATTGTAATGTCGTACATAATCAAATTCTCAACTACCATAATTTAAAGTCTTTTGAGTCTTCGCCGTCCTAGCTTGCCTTTGCACGACGTCACGAGAGAAATAATTAATTTTGCGCTTCGATTGTAATTTTGGTCCACAATTGTTGTCACTAAGCTTTAGTATCGTAGTTGGTGGTGTAACATGTAGTAAACAAAAGACGCTTGTATCAAACATTTAATTAAATATGAAGAATTATATATATGTAGGTTGAAAAAACACGTGTATGTACCTCCTCAGCAAAAACAACTTGACTCTTTGGCCATGCAAAGAAACCACCTATGCCTTCCTTAATTGTTTTTAACCCAATTTCATACGTTCGGTATGCATGCTACATCCACTAACGATGACTCAATTGACACTTTGTAGCAATCTTTTGGGAGTTCTTGGTTATGCAACATTTGTTTTCTATTACACTTGTGCACGGTACCTAAAGTAACAACATTTAATCTCTTTAAGTGCCACAGTTTGCACTTAAATGTCTAAAAAGAAGAATATTTGCATGTATATATCAGAAATTATTTAAACAAAAGAATAACAAGAAACATGTTGAAATATATAATGTTGGTAGTTCTAGTGTTGGAGACACATTTCCTTGTGATTGGGAATCTGGAGACCCATTTTGTTGTAACTTAGGTGATTTCTTAGGTCTGACAGTTTTAACAGGTTCCTATATGTATATATAAAACACGGTACATTAGTCATGTATGTAAAATTCAAAAATCAAAAGGGGGTGTTTTATTACTTACCATTGTTTCCATTACCTTTTCCGAAGTTACAAGCTCATTAGACTTCTTCTGAATTATCGCATCTTTATCATGTACAACAACACTTGAGTGAGTTCCGTCCACCTCATGAGCGCTGCTATATATATTATTAATGGCCATTGGAGTCACCTGCAATATAAATTAAGAAGTTTATGTTTAGTGTCTGCTATCATTAGCATCCGTGGTATTAGCATTAGAAAATAAAATTGTTAACAACATAAAAAATGGCTTACATCTGAGGCTACTGGAAATTGAGGTGACAATTCCAACTGTATCCCTTGTGCAGTCAAATGCTTCATAAGTTGACCAAGAATTCCCTTTGTTGCTGTCATCTCATTGGACAATTTCTTAACCAATACATCTTTTTTCATTCATCTCATCGGAAAATTTCTTGACCAATAGATCTTTTTGTTGACACTCGCGTCTCTCATTATCAAGTTGAGTTTGAAGTAACTCAATTATTTCATCAGTTGCTTGTCTGCTTATAGGAAGATCAAAATACCTCTTGTATGTAACTCCACTTCCCACTCCTCTTGCATAACCTTCCTTTTCCTTACCAAACACAACTGTCATGGCATCAGTGCCATCATCAAGATTCAAGGTTCCTTCCTTGATCTTTTCATTAGCTTATTTCTGCACAAAAAATATGGGAAATGTTGGGATTAAAATTCTTCTTGATGTTGTTAGAGTAACTGTTGCTCATATTTGTTTTAATGTTGCTCAACTAGAGTTAGTGCTGCTCATGAACTTTAATGAAAAATATGCCAAAGTGTTTACTACTGCTAGTACACAGTTAATGCTGCTAGTACACAGTTAATGGTGTTGATCTACAAGTTACTACTGCTAGTACTAAGTTAATGCTGCTAGTATATATGCATAATAATAGAATTTCCAGCCAAACTTACAAGTTGATCTCCCACTGATCGAAGCTCATCATGTGGATATTCTCCGTCTTTGTTTACCATTTCTTTCAACCACATTATATCACGCGGGGCTCTTCATTTGCTTCAATTTCTTTATTTTCTACCTAATAAACATCAAATGCATACACATGTAAAGTTAAACCAAGATAAACGAAAATATGAGGATGCATACACATGTAAAGTTAAACCAAGATAATCGAAAAATGAGGGTATTAAATTCAAATGTGCAAGTTGTGCAATGTAAACAGATCATTTCTCAAAATCGTCTCTCAATTTCTAAAACAAACATATGTAATGTTACCATTTTCTCTTTCACATAAACATATCCACCTCGTCCCATTTTATGCTGATAAATATTTTTGGAACGCGCCATTTTAGCTTTATCTGATTTCTCCTAAAAACACAAAATCATAAGGTGTTTAGATGCGGCAATGCTGCAAACTCAAAATTATGAAATGACATATAAAATTAAATAAATATGACTAATTAAAACGTTGTATGCATCGGTGGTCGTGTAGTTTACAAACTCAAACCATTGTTCTGATTTCACAATTATACTATACTTGGCCAGGAGTTCATTCAGTTTCGAAGGTGTATTTAGGTTGGGCAATATGTATTTTTCTCTCAGTTTTATTCTGAAGTTCATTAGCAGTTGACCAAGATGATACATTACAGAATTTCTGACAGTCAAGTCAACATCAAAATATCACTGCAAAGATTAGCACATTGTTGTTAATTAGTTGCACACATAGATAAACTTATGTAGTACTGAGTTAAAAAATAGTATATATGTACCGTAATTTCATCCTATAGTTTATCTCTTGATTATCCACCTTCTTCCAGGATAGAACCTTCAAACCTATGTGCTCACAAACCAGATCTCCTAAAAAACTCGAAAACAGTGCTCTGTGTGACCCTGATGCCCTATTCATTTCATCGAAGGTTACCTTGATCTTTATTTCACCAGGTTTGCCATATTGCATGCAAAACTTACATGGCCTGGTTATGCCCCTCTTAACTAGTTTCCGATCTGAATGGTTGGTTCCAGGAGCATCTTCATCATCAGAATACTGCTCGGATTCATATTCTATGTTGTTATCATCATTTTCATTATCATAATTATTAACCAAAAGATTAGTATCAACGGCTTGAATTAATTCCATGACTCTTGAGCAAGAAAATGATTCTGGCTTGTTGAATAATGGTGATAGAAGATTTTATTTTTATGTTTTGGTTGCAGTCTATATTTTAGGATAGAAAAGAGGGTTGTGATGAATATGAGGGGTCTTTTTTTTGGTAACTGCATTTAATTAGGCGTGTATGATTTAAAATTAAAAAATTTGTATCAAAATTTTTGCTCCAAATTCTTTTGAATTAACAATTTAATTATTTAAAAAAATATCATTTATTAAAAACAACAATTAGGCTACAAAACTGCATTTTTTTCTCGAGAGTCTTTTTGAAAAATCTGCAATTAGGCTCAAAACTGAAAAATCTGCATTTTTTCTCCAAATATGCAAATTGGCTCCAAAAATGCAATTCGACCCATGCTGATACTATATGCAATGTAACATATTTTAAGAAGCGGAAACTTACAGATGGTTTAAGAACAAGCACCATGTTACCTAACAATTTAAAGATAAATGGAAATAAAACATAGTGAACTTCCAACATATCATAAACATAGTTATATAAACTACTTCAGAATAACCAAATATTGATAATTATAGATACGTTATAATTGTTTCATACAATTGTCACTTCATAAAAATAATAGCAAATTGTTTCAACCATGTAGAGGCTAACGAGGCACCATGTGCCCATCCATTAATAGACCCAAAATAAAGTTTTGCTTTGTTACTTGCTACAACATATTACACATACAGCATGAAATGAAATAAAACTCCAACCCTCCTTTTGCCCTTGCTCTTGCTCCCATGTGTAGCGATCCTTGTTCCAAACTTCTTCTAAACATTCGGTCTCAAAGCTTTAGCTTGAGAGGATTGAGCTTTTGGGAGTCGCTTGAGAGGATTGAGCTTTTCATTTACCTACAAATTGAACGAGTATAAGAGATTAAGTCTAGAGAATGTTATAAAATTAGCAAAACAACAATTATTAAATGGATCATATATTACCCCTTTGTGTCAGCATCACCAGATTCTTCATCGCTAGAGAAATAGAAAGGGCTCTTTCTCTTCCAATCTGTGTTTTCCCATACCTCTTAATAGTTCAACATACCATGTGTTTCAAAACATTTAATGGTATACAGGTATACAACTTTAGCCACAAACACATAACAACTCTAGTATACCTTGTTTGAAATGATTTTGAATTTGGACCTATGGATTTTTGCCTTTGAACCTGTTAAAGCATAAACTTGAATAAATTAAAAATTCACATAACTTTACATTCAACAATAAACTTTAAGTTTTTACACAGGCTTCATCTCAAATGAAGAACTCAAATCATGAACCAAAGATCATGGACACAAATGCAGCCTCTTTCAAAATCTTAAACTCCTAATCCATCTTTGGACCTATAGGATCCTAAACCCCTAATCCACTAATCCCTATTCCATCTTCCTTTTTCCTTTTCCATGGCTGGTAAAAGGTGCTCCAAAACCTATAGGATTTTTCTTACATGGTATTCCCAAGACAATATCCTGAGTAAATTTCTTTTTATGTGCCTTTTCAACTAGTATTTGAACTTGCACAGGGAGAGCCAGGATAGGAGCTTGAGATGGGAGTTCCTCTAGAGGTTCAATGGCTTTGATAGGTTCCACTTCCTCAGCATCAGTACTTGAATCATCAATTATGTATTCAGAGCTTGATGAATTTTGATGTAAGGAATGTTGATTTGGATAATACGAAGCAAGGATGTTGGAAGCATCATCATTTTGTTTTGAACTGCTTGAATTCAAAGAAATTTGTATGACATCTACAAATAACAACTGTTAGATCAGTTTTATTGATAAAAATGTTAAACTATATCACAATCAAAAAACATTTTGATGGTTTACCATTGCAGAAGAATCCATTGTGTTCTCATATTTGGTCCTCTTTTCTGGTATCCCAAACAATGAAGCAATGTTGGACGATGCATTTCAAGTCTCATTGGTGGCCAACTAGGCTGCGTTTCAAGTCTCATTGGTGGCCAACTAGGCTGCAATTAAAGTCTCAACTGGACCTCTCAGTGTACTAAAAAACATTGCACCTATTAGGGTACTCTAATAGGCTGCATTTGGACCTGTTTGTGTACTCTCATAGGCTGCATTTGGACCTCTCAGGGTACTCAAAAAATAGGTTGCATTTGAACTGTCAATGATGACCAATCACAAACTAGGCTGACTTTTGTAGTGTCACTGGTGGCCAAGCACAAACAAGTCTGCTAGGTACTCTCATTACTATCCAATCACAAACTAGGCACATTCCAATGCTCTCACTGATTTAGACCTCTCAGTGTACTCACAAACAAGCAACAAAAAATACTCAAACACAAAACACTTAATTAGGTATGAAACAATGGTTCTAGGCACATTACTGGCAACACAAATAAGGTTCTAGGCACAAAAAAATAGAGCATACATTAGACATAGCATAAAAACCATTATCAAATATAAAACAACCCCATTTTACATTAGAATCAGTTATCACCATTTATAGATCAAAATGTTGTTACTAATTATTGTACAATGAATCATCAACTGATATGTGAAAACATTAAAAACATACCTTTTTTATTATCTGGATTCATCGTTTCCGTGTGTGTGTTTGCCATAAAAATGTGTGTTTTGATTAGGTTTTATTGATTATTGTGTGTGTTTACAAATGATTGGGTAAAGGGATTAAAAGGGGGATTAATTGTCGATTAAATTTTCAAGTTGTAGTTGGGTTTGATTATAAATGACGTGGAGAGAGTTGTAAAAAAAAAAAAAAAAAAAAAAAAAGACTAATGGTGCTGACGTGGGAGTAAAACTGGCTATAGCCGGTAGTTAGGATGGCAACGGTTCAGGTTCGGGGCGGGTTTTAGTGTGCCCGCACTCGTTTATAATATCCAAACCCGTACCCGCCACATATCTCTCCCGATACCCGATTAATATTAACCATCAGTTTTTCGGGTTTCCCGCGGGTATCGGTTATCCCTAATTGAATATTATATGGACAATATTAGCAATATTAAGATTAAGGCACACTAAAATCCACCGAAAAAACATGAGATGTTAAACGGATGAGTCGAGATGATATTGACATACATGAGATGTTAAACGGATGAGTCGAGATGATTTGACATACATGAGATGTTAAACGGATGAGTCGAGATGATTTCACATACATGAGATGTTAAACGGATGAGTCGAGATGAGATTGACATGCATGAGATGTTAAACGGATGAGTCAAGATGATAATTGCCACACATAATATGTTAAATGGATGAGCCGATATGATATTGACATACATGATCCATGAGATATTAAAAATCGAGATGATATTTGCCACACATGAGATGTTAACAGATGAGACGAGATGATATTGACATACATGAGATGTTAAACGGATCATGAGTCGATATGATATTGACACACATGAGATGTTAAACGGATGAGACGAGATGATATTTTCCATACATGAGATGTTAAACGGATGAGTTGAGATGATATAATTAGGCAAGCCATTTTCCAAGAGTGGCACCACTCCATGGCAATTTCCAACAGTTCTAAGCCATTTTCCAAGGAAGAATTCACTTGCAATCATCATCATTATTAGCTCTACATCAAGTAATTTGTATCAAATATTATGTTCAATTCAATTCATGTTTTATTCATTTTTGTTGCTATAATTTACTATATGTTTGGCTAAGCACCTTTGGTGCTAGCCTAGTTATGATTCCTTAAATGTATTGTTTATGTTTTCATGCTTCCGTATAATTGTTTCTAATGTATGCATGCATAGTTCGTTGGTAGATACCCTAACTTCTGTAGTTTTGAAATGCGGTTGTATCTAGTTGCTTAGGAGAATTGACCAACTGACCCTAAGCAGTTAAATAGAGTTTGGGAGGGTAACAATTATCCAACTGACGACCCTTCCTCTCTTGTGCAAACTGACCAAATGATCACCGGTCGTCTAGATGAACTTAAGAAGTTAGGGATGAGTGTCTAAGATGCTAGCGCCCGGGCACTCATTATTTGGAATCTTGCATGTAGGGTAATTAATGACTTGGATTAGGTGACCATGAACCCACCGACTCCCCAAGGGGTAAACCTTTGACGTCGGGTAGGAGCCTTTGTTGATAGGTTAGGACGAATTGATCAAATGTTGTTTTAGCGACTTAAACCCTACTTGAATCAATTGGAAGTAATAAAACTTAGACATTACATGATAGGATGAGTAATTAGGTTAGCACACTTTCCCCTTCTGTGTTAAAATCTATTTAATTTCCGCATTTCATTTATGTTTATTAGTTTATTAATCAATCAATCCCCTTTTAATTCGTGACATTAGATTTAAGTTAGAATCCATACACATAGCTCTTGGGACGACCTCGGATTTACCAAATACTACACTACACATGACCGGGTACACTGCCCGTGAGTACATAAGGTGGACCATAGGTACACGAGACATTATATACATATATCAAAACCTGTTCAGAAAACTTGCATCACACACATATCATCTTCTCGCGTTTCATACGACTCAGACGACGATCCCATTGAGCATTGGTATTCAGACCTTCAGACAGATGTCAAGGGCGCTCCAAACACCCCCGAGAGAGAGGTTAACAGCAATAGGATTGCTAGTCCTCCTAGACAATCACCTACCATTGTTATCTCACCATTGACACGTCAGACACCACCACTGCCTTCCAGTCCCATACGACCGTTGGGATCCACATACTTTCATGCAGGAGGACCATCGTTGTCCGATCCCTATGCCTACATAGAGGTTGAAATCTTCACCTGTCAACTAGTATACATCACGCGATCTATGATGACGACACGGGAGTTAAACACCATGCAATGTTTTATGATGGAGAACCACCGGTTCAAAAGAAAGCTTAACCGCCAGCTTGTAAGCTTGAGGAACCTGTCGAATTCTTCACAGGCATTGCGTTACGACTTCGGGGGAACCATAGAGGATGTGGAGGTAGCCATTGAGGATGGCAGGAGTGCATGATACTTGGCCATGGCAGCATCGTTATTTTCTCTGATCATGATGTTGTGTTGTGATAATTCTTGTATTTAGGGCTTAGTCCATTTTGTATTGCAGTAGTCTTTTACTTTCATTAGACTTTTGGTTTATTTTGTTTGGAAACATTTCGTATTTGGTATTTTGTTTAATTGATTATCGTGGTTAAAAACTTTTAGGATATTATGTATGGTTGAGTGCCAAATTTTAATGAATATTATTATTATCTTTACCTATCTTATTAAAAACTTGTTATGGATACGTTGCTTCCTTTATAATTCTTTACTCACATTATTTTATTATGCAAAATTTAAATTATAGCATCTAATACATTATTTATGTGATATATATATATATATATATATATATATATATATATATATATATATATATATCGTTTAAAATTTATTGATTCAGTTAATACTTTATCTAAACAAAATGTTTTGGTCGATTGTAGAATCATGTCTGCAAGGAACACTCGCTCATGAGTCAACAACAATGTCGAACCAAACAACAATGTTGTTGGACTGGCAGACATCCTCACTCACATCGTGGCAAACCTGAACTCGAGGAGGACCAATGATGGAGTAGGTCCCTCAAACAATCGCCATGGATGCAGCTATAGGAGTTTTATGGCATAAAATCCAAAGGAGTTTTATGGCCTCGATGGTGTCGTTGGCCTGCTATCATGGTTCGAGAATGTTGAGTCAAAACTCAACATCACTGAATGTGATTATAGGAACAAGGTTTTTTTTTGCGGGTCTGCTCGAGGTAGAGCATGAACCTGGTGGAATACACAGTTGCTTAAAAGAGAAAGAGAAATTGCTAATGGGTTATCATGGGACGAGTTTAAGAAGATGTTGGCTGAGTAATATTATAGAAAGGACCAAGTGTAGATATTATAAGCGGAATTTTGGAACCATATGATGGTAGGAGTGGAGGTTGACAAGTACGTGGCCCACTTCAATGAGTTGTCCAGAATGGTCCCTCATTTGGTCTCCACTATGGAGAAGCTGGTTGATCGGTACATTTGGGGTTTGATCCCTGAAATCAGGAGGAATGTCACCTCATCCAACCCACTCACCCTACAAACTGTTGTAGGCCTGGCATACTGCTTGACTAATGACGTGATCAGGTCAGGTAAAGCACCAAAAGGAAATGATTGTGGGCGGAAGAGGCATGAAGACCATCAGAGAAGCCAAGATCATGATCAGTAGAACAAGAGGAAAAGGATAACCATAATCTATAGAGTGACAATCCAGGAGTCGGGGAATATGTTGGCACACACCCGATATGTACAGGAAATAGTTACCATCACTCGGGAAATTGTCTAGTGTGCGACAGGTGTAACCAGGCGGGACACTATGTCCAATATTATCCTAACAATACTGAAGACAATAGGCGAAGATCGGAATGCTTCGAATGTGGAAGCCCGGACCACCTTAGAAGAACCTGCCCTAAACTAAATAGGACCCCTAACGTGAAGACCAATACGTTCCAGCTAAATAGTCTCCATCCATCTATACTACTTAACACTGAACCGAAAGAAGTTTTACCTTACTATAATCTAGGCCACTAGTTGACTTAGAGCCGGGGAAGCTAGACGAGACATACACTGTAGTATATACTAAAGGTCATAAGTTTGGGGACTAAGGAAATGAAGTTAGGTTATAACTTGAACCTAGCCAATAAGTCATATACTACCTATTTATTTCTGATAAAGCAAATGAGCTTTGCCATAATGGTAAGATTGGATTGACTTACGTAATAAAAAGGAGACCCGGAGGAGGAACAAATTGAGAACATTCCTCTGGTGAGAAATCATCCTAAAATATTTCCGGAATAATTACCTGAACCTCCCCCGTATAGGCAAGTCAAAAGTCAAATAGACCTAGTGCTTGGAGCGGCGCTTACATCATCACGTACGAGTCAAGACAAGTCAAGAAGCATGAGAATCATTATACCACACACAACTTGGAACTGACATTAAGTTAGAATAAATTAGCTTAAGATTTCTAGTGACCTTGTTTGAGGATGGAAGAGTTTGCTCCATCAAATCAAACCATGAGAACATACGTCTTTAGAGAAAACCAACTTAATCCCTTTTTAGAGAAGTTTAGAGACTTAGACAAAGTAGGATTCCGAATGATAAGGTTCGATGAAATTCACGACGAGGTCCCACACATTTCTCGAGTGGGATACGACGAACTGAATTCTGGGACGAAATTCTTTTTAACGGGTGGATAATGTGAAAACCGTCAAACTTAGGTATGAACCATAAAGTTTATTTAAATTCTTGGACTAAAACTTACTTATGTTAAGTTCACTTTGTGCTTGTCGTGTCATTTTGTACTTAAAATGTCTTTTTATTAGGAAACGTCGATTATGAACACGCCTTTGAACTATAATCTTGTTTAAACTTGTTATAAATATTACAGTATTCCCGTGTCTACTAAAAATACTAAAGTTACTCGTATGCATGAGTTTCTGTCATTTTATAAGTTACCACTTTTTACGTTGCCCGAAACTCGCATTTTTACGTTTTTAATTATACCTTTCTACTTAAATCCTTAAACTAACTTTACATAATATATAAAAATACAGAACAAAAAAAATAAAATAATAATAATCCCCCCAAGCCCCAACGCCGGCCACCCTAGGGAAGACCAAACTAAAAACCACACTCCTATCCAACCACTTTCATCATTAGTTTAGGTTTTTGATACAAGTATCTCTCTCTCACACCCTTCACTCTTCCAAGGTATTTTTCAAATGTTTCTCTATTCTCCTCCATCACCAAAATCGGTCACCAATCTACCACCATCAACCACCACCCAAAAACTTGATTAAACTCAAGATTTACACTCCGTAACACCTTTCTAACTTATCTCTAACAAGTTTTCACCAAAGAATCACCCAAAAACCACCCATCAAGAACTTAGAAAACAACAGGTTTGGATTCATTTTCACCTATTCTTGAATTTTGTTGGAGGTATAGTGAGGGTGCAAGACGATTAGAGTCAATCTTGCACCCGAAAGCCTCATTAAGGCCTAAAAACCTTACTTTTAATATGTTCTATAGGAAATTCTTTTAAACCATTTTTGCTACCGAGTTTAATGGGATTATTATAGTCCTAGAGTAGTCACAAAAATGATTGGGTAATAGTTTTGGTTGGTTTTGTAAGATTTTTTGATAGTGTTCACTTGTTTTGGGTGTAAGTAGATGAAAAATGGTTCTGTTGATATGGTTCTTGGGTCTAAAATTATCTACTTTCAAAGGTATTTCTAACCACAGTAGTCTTGTAAAAAGTTGAGGTTGTTTGGTAAACGAAAATAGGGAAACAAACTGAGTATTTGTCATAAAAAGACAGTTTTGGAAGGTCATGTTGGAACGGGTACAAATCACTCATTTCAAAAGGTTTTTCAAAAATTCCAACTCTTACAGTTATATTTAGGTCTTAACTCTCCAATTCCACTAGTCTTGCATCAATAACCCTAATACCAGTTTACTTATTTGGGTTAAAATGCATGAACCTATACTTAAACTATATTGTTTGCTTTATCATGAACTTATAGAACTTTTGCTTTACTATTTATGCTCGTGAGTAATCACATCCCTATTTTTACTGCTTATGATATGTTTTTGGCGTGAAATGCATGACTATTTCTACTTGAATCAAATCTTGGTTGTATGCTTTTATGAATTACGTATGGTTTTGTATACTTGGAACTTGATTAAAAATAATTACTTGCGTATTATTTTTAAAGACATAAAAGATTTAAGTAAATTCCATCTTCGCGTATTAATTTAAATATGTATGATTTTATAGACTTAAGCATTTTCAATAGCATATATTTTTTTATTAGATGTATTAACTCACTCCCGAGGAACCGTAGAAGGGTGTAGGCTATGTAGACATGTCAACTCACTCCTGAGGAACCGGATTTGTATTGTAGATATAAATGAATAGTGTTATTTTGGGTAGTTCTCCCCGAGGAACTGGAAGTGCATATAAACACCTACCTCCCCGAGGAACCGGGAATGCATAATATCACCTACCTCCTCGAGGAACCGGGAGTACCTAGTATCACTTTCCTCCTCGAGGAACTGGGAGCACACGGTAGGTCTTATAGTATTTACACTAGAGCATACATTATATACAGCCAAGTGTATTTTGAATATTTTTTACTTACTATTTTTGGAAATACATCATTATCATGGATTTGTGTATGAATCTATACATTACAAGTTTTGTATGGGCAGGACTTGTAATAGAATAGATTGATATGACTTTTTCCATAAGGACTTACTTACAAATGTTTTCCTTATTATATAAATGTGTATACTCACTAACTATTTTTATAGTTGATCATTTTCTCTCATGCATTTCAGGTGATCGTCAATAAGCTTTTTATGAAAGCATATGCATGGAGTCATCCAATGGAGTCTTTTAATTTACCAAGTCCTTTACTATATTTTGTGTAACACCCCAACCCGACAAGGGTAGAAGTGTCACATTCTGGTGTCATATCAGAACATACAGATATAATCCTTACAAACAAAAACCTTGAAAATGAAGTATCAAATCATATAAACAATCGACTGACAAGGAAGATTACAAAATCCAAAATGTCTAAAATAAAAATGAAATCTCAAAACAATAGCCCGACAAGATAAATCCAAATAATAAGGTAACTAGGGTTGGTCCACTCAAATACTCCAACTCTCAGCCCATCAAAGCCCATCTTCAAACCTAACACCTGCCGCAGGAAAAGAAATGCGGCTGAGCTTAAAAAGCCCAGTGAACAGATATAACAAAACGAAAGCTAAATGGAATCTGAAATGCAAAATGAACAAAGGAAACGGATAATAAAGTCACAGCGAAATGAGAACAATGAGTCAATGAGGATCCTGCAGAACACAATTATACAGATATCCAAAGCACATATAACAAGGAGAACGAAGCAAAGCAAAGCATCATGACAAGCATACAAGCACATACATACCAGGCATACAAGTACTGAAACATAAGCAAGCATAGCAGACGTCGCATCCACACAACATATAAATGACATACAATCAATTCGGGAACTCAGAAGACATACAAATCAAACAGAAATCTAAAGGCAAACGGAAGCAATTAGTTAAATAAGTGAGCATGGCAGTTCACACAGGTCAAAACCCTTAGTTGAAAACATAACCAGTATCATAACAGCGGAAGTACTAACATCAGTCAACACATGGCAGTCACACATAATAAGTAGAAATACAGTATAAAGATATAATTAAATGAAGTAGGGACATAGCAGGGCAATTGAACACGTTAACAAGCCAGACATCATAAAGTTGAACCATTTACCCAATCAAACCGTTAGCATAAACAGAAATGCAAACATGGCAGGTCAACCACAAGCAGATAAGGACACCACGGATAGTCATAGTCCACGAGATTAATCGAACGAGGTACAAAAGATAAACAGATCAACAATCGCTTTCACACAAGCACGGTTACCAGACAAATCAAAGGATCACATAACAGCAAGATAGCATATCATCAGATGACCACAGGTAAATCTTATATCGCATACATACATATCATACAGAGTAAACAGTAGTCACATAAACATGAATATCATAATCAAATCCAATAACATATAATAACCCGGTACGTGAATGGAACGATAGTATGAAGTAACGGAATGAGAGTGTAACAGATCAAAGCAATGGAACATATATATCTTGGTAGTAGAGTGAGTCATATAAGGGTATTGGGTAAAGGACAGTCAATTCAGAATATGGTGCAGTGGGGAATCCAGAAGGTACAATATGGTTATATCAATAGTGTAAGGGTTGTCAGAAATCTATCCCGAGCCAACAGTACAGTACAGTAATATCAGTAGTGGCAATAGCAGCCCAGTAATCAATAGTAACCATCGTATTCGGAGGGGTGACCTTGGAATACCAGACAATAGGAGGGGAGACCTCAGTAACCAGTGGAGTAGCTAGCTCCCAGACCGTGAGGGGGTGTATTGCACACACGCACCACATCACTAGAACAGTATATATATCAGTAACAGTACAGTACAGATCTAGGATGCATCCATACGCCCCTGCAGAAACAGTAGTGGCCATAACAATAACAGTGAAGCGCGCATAATCAGTACAGTATAGGGACGGTGTGGAACATCACTCAACCACACTAAAGTCATGCCATTGGTGCATCAATGACACGGACATGGAACCCCCATGACTAGTTACAGTATTTGGCTCGGGTATCAATCTGAAGGGTCAAGCAAAGGTCCACAGTGTAGCAATATATATCAGTCATCATAATCAGAGGTTCAATATCAGTATATCACAATTCAGAGGTTCATAACAATAGTCCAATATCAAGTTCCAATATCAAAGGTTCAGTAACATAGATTCAATATCAAAGGTTCTGTAACAGTGGTTCAAAAGGTTTAGTAATCGAGATTCAATAACAGAGGTTCAGTATCAACAGTTCAGTAACAGAGGGGTCAATAGCAAATGTCAATATCAGAGGGTCAATAGCAAAGGAATCATAGCAATGAAATATCATAAACGAGCAAAGTCAAAGGATTAGAAAGTCATGAGAAACCCCTACTGAAAAGGGATAGAATATCTGTACCTTAACGCCAATGAAAGGAAAGCAAACGAATGAACAAACACGAAGACACCACGCCCCGTCTTCTTCAATGAATCTACACGGATTACGGTTCGTATAATACTTATTAGCTCATTTAAATCATAACGTATTTATTGCTTATATAAATTGTATTAATATTTTTTTTTTAAGTTATATATAACAACTTATCATAATTTAGGGTTTAAAGTGTAACTTATCAAAGTTTAGGGTTTATTGCGACAAGTATTTTAAACATAAAAACTCAATATTATTATTTTGATAGTCTAGGGTATAATGTGTCAATTTATAATAGTTCAAGGTTTGCATGTGATCAATTCTTAAATATGAGGGTTGAAAGTGAAAATATTTAAATATTTAGCATGCGACCATACTAGGCTTACTCGTACATTTTTAGAAACTCATTTTACCATGCAACTTGATTCACACTTCATTTCGACATGATAACTTAACTCTCGTTCGCGGTTTAAACGACTAACTGACACGACAAATTAAACACCCGAAACTACTAATCCCCAACCCGACTATCCCGACATGCTTTCAAAATACAAAAAGACTCAACCGTTATTCCCGCGATTACCCTCGAAGTTACCCCCCAAGACCAAGTGTAACCCATTTTTTTTCTCTAATTTAGTATAACAGTAGGTATATTTATAAACCAACAATTCATGTACAAAATCACGTATATACCATATACATGCACTTTCATGATTTATGGAGACCTCAAAGATCCCACGTCTAACTCACATACATACGCATTTATATTACTCCATTTATACAGGTTATCATATGGTATGCATGCATGATTCAGTCCTATGCTATCCTATACGGCCCATGCTCATCTCTTTAAGTTTACTATCCGTTTTTAAAATGGTATAACGTGTATTAGATGATAGGCGCATATGTAGGAAGCAGCTACGAAACAGAAACAATTATCTTCATGAATTCATGTGACAATATTATCATGTTATACTCATTTAGCGATCACTAGCAGATTAGTTTTACATATATCACACGTACAGAATACTCACGCCCCTATTAATTTCAGGTTCAAGTCGGGGGTATTAGAGATCAAGAAGAGTGTTAAATGACCACGTTAAAACATGTATCACTACAGATCCGAATGCTCCAAAACGAAATGAATATCAACACATATGAGTTATAGTTTCATGATTCCATGCGACATGTATAAGAGTTAGCGTATGACATGTTTATACGACACATATATATACATTTTATGAGTTCATGAAATCATTTTATGAGCGTGTACATGGTTCATGAAAATGACCAGATTCATGAAACAAGCGAGATTTAACGAGTCAAGAAGCTGATTTTGAAGGTACCTTTGTAGCGTGAGACAAGGAGGAAGAAAACAATATCAACACAAAGCAAACCAAGCACCCATTTGTGCTCTAAAGCACCACGACCAGCAGCAGCCTACACCAACGACTCAAACCAAACAAACCTCGAACCAAAACCCACAATTTCAGCAGCTTAAAGATCCCGTACAACCTCCCTTGGAACACCTTGTGTGTCGACAGAAATAAATGGAGAAGACATAGAGTTCTTGCCGTCACTTTTGATAGAGGAAGATAGGGTTTTCTTGTGTTTATTTGAGAGAAAGATATGGAGATAACTATGAGATAAATGAGGCAATGATTTTGGTGCCTTGGGCGTTTCTTCCTAGCTGATTATGGGGGAATAATAAAGACCAAATCATCTTTTAATCCACTTGCCTACATTACTTGTGTCACATTTATTTATATGACTAGTGTATGAATTTTATCTAGTCTTAGCATTGTGTTATATTTATTATGTAAAGTTAAATTCTTTTAATCGTCTAGTATATAGTATTCATAAATTAAGTCTCCAACGTAATTAACGATTTTTGATTTTCTTTACGAATTATTATGACGAGGGCATTATGGTCATTTGACGTGTTAACGATTTTAGGGTTTTACAACTCTCCCCCTCTAAAAGAAAATTTTCGTCCTCGAAAATTGGAGTCGCAGAGGTACACGGAGACGTACAAGTTTAAGGCAGACGTAGCAATCCATAGCTTCACACAGATCATAATGATTTCGGTCCCAAAGTGTACAAAACTTATACGTAGCAGATGTCAGTGAGAATCTCACGAAGAGGTACAGAATTTCAAATGATCATGAGGATTGACTAATAACGGATATAAGTTACAGTCCATTCACGTACCAACCCCAGGCATTCCCCAAGACGTCGTATGATTTCAATAAGTTCAAATTATATGATCTCGGTATTATCACGTTGATCAGGCGTCATAATACTTGCATCACATAACAGGTCCTTCTTGTCATCATATTCTGCCTCGGGTCTTGACAAACCACATACCCAATATCACATCAAAACAGATAACATACAGATAACAAGTAACATACTAATACAGGCCAGATCACATACATACATCATAAACTGCATCAAACAACTTACCATACCACCAAAGAAGAAGGCCTCCAACTTGCACAAAACGGTTTCTCGTGACTCATTACTGACGATCCAAAGAAAAACTGAGATATTACCAAAATGCTAAAAGATGATGTTTCACGATTCAAACCGAGTTCTGAACAAATCAAAGAAGAGCAATGCCTATCAAAATCACATAGCAAAATATCAAACCGCCACAAACGCATGACAAACAAATCGGAGTAACACAGGTCGCGCTCAATCATGTGAACTAGATGAATCTCCTCAGCCACCAGTTTAATCTTGTCTCCGTCTTGCATCTTTGGTTGATCCGTCCAGCTTCCTCCAGCAGCATCCTGATGTCTCCAGCAGCACGGCAGTCGGATGCGGCTTCTGCTTCACGAACCTCTCCAGCTCAGGGACTGTTGTAGCAACGCAGGGTCGGCACCATCATCTTCAGCTCCACAGTTAGTCTCTATCTAACGATCAATAAACGGATGTGCGAAAACAAAATAACCAAAATCAAATGCAAAGAGAAGGAGGTCAAACCAGTGAAGATAAACGAATATCAAAATCAAATCTGAACGACAATCAAAATAATCGGAGAAGATCAGAACAGACGGAAGCCTAGTGTCTACCCAGTCCTCACAGGTCAATCCTAAGGTCAACAAGACGAAACCTGGGCTCTGATACCATAATTGTAACACCCCAACCCGACAAGGGTAGAAGTGTCACATTCTGGTGTCATATCAGAACATACAGATATAATCCTTACAAACAAAAACCTTGAAAATGAAGTATCAAATCATATAAACAATCGACTGACAAGGAAGATTACAAAATCCAAAATGTCTAAAATAAAAATGAAATCTCAAAACAATAGCCCGACAAGATAAATCCAAATAATAAGGTAACTAGGGTTGGTCCACTCAAATACTCCAACTCTCAGCCCATCAAAGCCCATCTTCAAACCTAACACCTGCCGCAGGAAAAGAAATGCGGCTGAGCTTAAAAAGCCCAGTGAACAGATATAACAAAACGAAAGCTAAATGGAATCTGAAATGCAAAATGAACAAAGGAAACGGATAATAAAGTCACAGCGAAATGAGAACAATGAGTCAATGAGGATCCTGCAGAACACAATTATACAGATATCCAAAGCACATATAACAAGGAGAACGAAGCAAAGCAAAGCATCATGACAAGCATACAAGCACATACATACCAGGCATACAAGTACTGAAACATAAGCAAGCATAGCAGACGTCGCATCCACACAACATATAAATGACATACAATCAATTCGGGAACTCAGAAGACATACAAATCAAACAGAAATCTAAAGGCAAACGGAAGCAATTAGTTAAATAAGTGAGCATGGCAGTTCACACAGGTCAAAACCCTTAGTTGAAAACATAACCAGTATCATAACAGCGGAAGTACTAACATCAGTCAACACATGGCAGTCACACATAATAAGTAGAAATACAGTATAAAGATATAATTAAATGAAGTAGGGACATAGCAGGGCAATTGAACACGTTAACAAGCCAGACATCATAAAGTTGAACCATTTACCCAATCAAACCGTTAGCATAAACAGAAATGCAAACATGGCAGGTCAACCACAAGCAGATAAGGACACCACGGATAGTCATAGTCCACGAGATTAATCGAACGAGGTACAAAAGATAAACAGATCAACAATCGCTTTCACACAAGCACGGTTACCAGACAAATCAAAGGATCACATAACAGCAAGATAGCATATCATCAGATGACCACAGGTAAATCTTATATCGCATACATACATATCATACAGAGTAAACAGTAGTCACATAAACATGAATATCATAATCAAATCCAATAACATATAATAACCCGGTACGTGAATGGAACGATAGTATGAAGTAACGGAATGAGAGTGTAACAGATCAAAGCAATGGAACATATATATCTTGGTAGTAGAGTGAGTCATATAAGGGTATTGGGTAAAGGACAGTCAATTCAGAATATGGTGCAGTGGGGAATCCAGAAGGTACAATATGGTTATATCAATAGTGTAAGGGTTGTCAGAAATCTATCCCGAGCCAACAGTACAGTACAGTAATATCAGTAGTGGCAATAGCAGCCCAGTAATCAATAGTAACCATCGTATTCGGAGGGGTGACCTTGGAATACCAGACAATAGGAGGGGAGACCTCAGTAACCAGTGGAGTAGCTAGCTCCCAGACCGTGAGGGGGTGTATTGCACACACGCACCACATCACTAGAACAGTATATATATCAGTAACAGTACAGTACAGATCTAGGATGCATCCATACGCCCCTGCAGAAACAGTAGTGGCCATAACAATAACAGTGAAGCGCGCATAATCAGTACAGTATAGGGACGGTGTGGAACATCACTCAACCACACTAAAGTCATGCCATTGGTGCATCAATGACACGGACATGGAACCCCCATGACTAGTTACAGTATTTGGCTCGGGTATCAATCTGAAGGGTCAAGCAAAGGTCCACAGTGTAGCAATATATATCAGTCATCATAATCAGAGGTTCAATATCAGTATATCACAATTCAGAGGTTCATAACAATAGTCCAATATCAAGTTCCAATATCAAAGGTTCAGTAACATAGATTCAATATCAAAGGTTCTGTAACAGTGGTTCAAAAGGTTTAGTAATCGAGATTCAATAACAGAGGTTCAGTATCAACAGTTCAGTAACAGAGGGGTCAATAGCAAATGTCAATATCAGAGGGTCAATAGCAAAGGAATCATAGCAATGAAATATCATAAACGAGCAAAGTCAAAGGATTAGAAAGTCATGAGAAACCCCTACTGAAAAGGGATAGAATATCTGTACCTTAACGCCAATGAAAGGAAAGCAAACGAATGAACAAACACGAAGACACCACGCCCCGTCTTCTTCAATGAATCTACACGGATTACGGTTCGTATAATACTTATTAGCTCATTTAAATCATAACGTATTTATTGCTTATATAAATTGTATTAATATTTTTTTTTAAGTTATATATAACAACTTATCATAATTTAGGGTTTAAAGTGTAACTTATCAAAGTTTAGGGTTTATTGCGACAAGTATTTTAAACATAAAAACTCAATATTATTATTTTGATAGTCTAGGGTATAATGTGTCAATTTATAATAGTTCAAGGTTTGCATGTGATCAATTCTTAAATATGAGGGTTGAAAGTGAAAATATTTAAATATTTAGCATGCGACCATACTAGGCTTACTCGTACATTTTTAGAAACTCATTTTACCATGCAACTTGATTCACACTTCATTTCGACATGATAACTTAACTCTCGTTCGCGGTTTAAACGACTAACTGACACGACAAATTAAACACCCGAAACTACTAATCCCCAACCCGACTATCCCGACATGCTTTCAAAATACAAAAAGACTCAACCGTTATTCCCGCGATTACCCTCGAAGTTACCCCCCAAGACCAAGTGTAACCCATTTTTTTTCTCTAATTTAGTATAACAGTAGGTATATTTATAAACCAACAATTCATGTACAAAATCACGTATATACCATATACATGCACTTTCATGATTTATGGAGACCTCAAAGATCCCACGTCTAACTCACATACATACGCATTTATATTACTCCATTTATACAGGTTATCATATGGTATGCATGCATGATTCAGTCCTATGCTATCCTATACGGCCCATGCTCATCTCTTTAAGTTTACTATCCGTTTTTAAAATGGTATAACGTGTATTAGATGATAGGCGCATATGTAGGAAGCAGCTACGAAACAGAAACAATTATCTTCATGAATTCATGTGACAATATTATCATGTTATACTCATTTAGCGATCACTAGCAGATTAGTTTTACATATATCACACGTACAGAATACTCACGCCCCTATTAATTTCAGGTTCAAGTCGGGTATTAGAGATCAAGAAGAGTGTTAAATGACCACGTTAAAACATGTATCACTACAGATCCGAATGCTCCAAAACGAAATGAATATCAACACATATGAGTTATAGTTTCATGATTCCATGCGACATGTATAAGAGTTAGCGTATGACATGTTTATACGACACATATATATACATTTTATGAGTTCATGAAATCATTTTATGAGCGTGTACATGGTTCATGAAAATGACCAGATTCATGAAACAAGCGAGATTTAACGAGTCAAGAAGCTGATTTTGAAGGTACCTTTGTAGCGTGAGACAAGGAGGAAGAAAACAATATCAACACAAAGCAAACCAAGCACCCATTTGTGCTCTAAAGCACCACGACCAGCAGCAGCCTACACCAACGACTCAAACCAAACAAACCTCGAACCAAAACCCACAATTTCAGCAGCTTAAAGATCCCGTACAACCTCCCTTGGAACACCTTGTGTGTCGACAGAAATAAATGGAGAAGACATAGAGTTCTTGCCGTCACTTTTGATAGAGGAAGATAGGGTTTTCTTGTGTTTATTTGAGAGAAAGATATGGAGATAACTATGAGATAAATGAGGCAATGATTTTGGTGCCTTGGGCGTTTCTTCCTAGCTGATTATGGGGGAATAATAAAGACCAAATCATCTTTTAATCCACTTGCCTACATTACTTGTGTCACATTTATTTATATGACTAGTGTATGAATTTTATCTAGTCTTAGCATTGTGTTATATTTATTATGTAAAGTTAAATTCTTTTAATCGTCTAGTATATAGTATTCATAAATTAAGTCTCCAACGTAATTAACGATTTTTGATTTTCTTTACGAATTATTATGACGAGGGCATTATGGTCATTTGACGTGTTAACGATTTTAGGGTTTTACATTTTGAATACAATATTTTGGGAAACTAAAACTTGGGTTAAATTTTCCAATGTTTGGCTAAAATAATTGTTGTAAATTTATAAGGATTTAAAACGTACACTTTTAAGGGGTCATTTAAGCCCTTAATCGACCACTTTTATATCCTTTACTGCTTAATTTTGTTCCTTTTCACTTTTTAGGTCTCTTGGAAGCAAAATGTTGGAATGATGCTTATTTGGACGAAAAGGAGTGAATACATGAAGAAAATGGCAAAGTCAAGATCGAAGCCACTCAAGCTGCTCAAACTGAACCTGACGGCGTCCCAATCAAAGGGCGACGCTGTCACTCTATATGGATTTGATAATTACATGCACCAGATGGCTCAGTGGAACTTTTGCTCATAACACCTGATGACGTCAAGCTTTGAAGAAGAAGGGCGTCACTCAGACTTTTCATCTCAGACGGCCCAGATACAGAACCAAGACGACGTCCCATATGAAGACTGACGGCGTCACAACTCCAACGTGACGTCGTCCCATCGATAACTTGGCCAAGATGAAAACCCTAATGACGACGATCTGACGGCGTCCCGCCTATAAGGCGACACCGTCGCAAGTGTAAATCTATATATAAAATTCAATTTTTCTGTATTTTGAGAGGTAGACCTTCGGAGTAAAAACCTTAAACGTTTGTAGTCCGACTTGGACAACATCTTAGGGTCCCAAACCCTATTTTACACATCAAGATAAGTGTTTTAATCCAATAGTTTCATTATGTCTTCCATTTAATGTGTGTATGCTTGCTTGTTTAACATGTCTAGCTAAATTTCTTGTGTGTTTTCCTAGATCTATGAAACCTAGTTGTTGATTATTGTTAGGTTGTCTCTTATCTTAATTGTAATTGGCTTA
Source organism: Chrysanthemum seticuspe (assembly GCA_019973895.1). NCBI lineage: Eukaryota > Viridiplantae > Streptophyta > Magnoliopsida > Asterales > Asteraceae > Chrysanthemum > Chrysanthemum seticuspe. Next base: position 149,617,997 of record BPTQ01000002.1, on the reverse strand, counting down.
GGAGTGCAACTAGGCTATCGTTGTGTTTAAATGCTTGAGTAATCTTTGTGAACATTAGTTTATGAATCACTTAGCGGATTGCGTAGTCTAAACATCCAAAGTTAACCTTAAAGTTAGTTCATGATTAATCTAGCGGATTTCGTAGGCAATAACCTAAAGGTATTCTCAAAGACTTAGGGCATAGGCACACCCTACAACCTTAGAAAACACAACGCGTTAAGAATAAGGACGTGACAATTCAACCAACAATAAAAGATAACTAGGGAGTAATAGTATCTAGGTAAACACATTTTTAATCATCATATGAGCACACAATCAAATAGACATAGCTACCCGTAGTATTAGATAATAGATAGTAGAAGTAATCGGTAGAAGTACCACCTCCAAACCAATTACCCCGAGATTTTACCCTTAGCTTTCTAAAAAAACAATAAAAGATAAAAAATAATCATCTTAAACCCCACCTTCGCGTTGTACACTTCTTGCTAGCATTCCTATTCCCCTAGAGAACGATATCAATACCCGAGGCTTATCCAATACTACACTACAACGATTAGGTTCACTACCTAGGGTGTTGAAAAACTTGATCGACGAAAAGGAAGTTCCTTTGACCCCGAACGCGCTTCGTACACTCATCAAGTTTTTGGCGCCGCTGCCGGGGAAAAGAATAGCTAGTTAGATTTCAATATCTTTTAGGTTCCTTTGCTTGATTCCTATCAAGTAAGATTTTTTTCTCATTTTTAGCTTCGTTGTAGTCTATCCCCCTTCTTCGTGACTTTGTTAGTAATCCCATCACTTTTCATCATGGAAGGTGATAACCCGCCACCACACCAACCATTTCCCCCCACCAACTCCCTTAGACAGCTTAGGACCCGTAGTTCCACCAAAACCCTTCTTGAGCCCTTTGCCGAACCCGATAGAGAGCTATATAAGCGAAGAAGAGCCCTCCATGAATCGGGACCACAAGGCACCACCATCAATTTTGATGAAGCTGTGACTGACGAAGAGTCCACACATTCCCCCAATTCTCCTGAAACTATCAACAACGATAATTTGAGCCAACATAGCGAGGAAATCCCCGCTACTCCTGTCAATGAACCCGTCAATGAACCGAAGGCAAAATTCCTTAGAGATTACTCCTCTCCCACCTCATCTGGATTTACTGGCGCCATCGTCTACCCTTCCAAACAGATCAATGAGGTGTTGCATGCCACCGAAATTTGGCTTATCCAGAATGTGTGTCAATTTCATAGATCCCACAGCAAAAACCCAATTCATCACATCAAACAATTTTTAAAAATTGTGGATACTATCTATGCTGACAGAGCATCCAAGGAGACATCAAGACTTTGGTTTTTCCCATTTTCTCTTCAAGGAAAGGCCAAAGAGTGGCTCGATAAGCTACCTCCGAGCTCCATCTTCCCTTGGGAACAACTCACTACCAAGTTCACCAAAAAGTTCTTTCCTCCTGGGAGAACTGCAGCCATCAGGAGCGAAATCCTTCACTTCTATCAAATAGATGGAGAATCTATCGCTAACTCCTGGACTCGTTTCAAAGATCTTATTCAACAAGCCCCACACCATGGTATCAACCTTTGGTTGCTTGTCCAAATATTTTACGACAATGTCTCCCGCGATGATCAAAAAGGGATTGATTTCTCGATTGGCTGAAAAAATTCCAATCTCAGTGCAGAAGAAAGATGGGACCGCATTGAGGAGTATGTCCAAGACCAAGACAATACTTGGAACGAGCTAATAACGGTAATGAGTATCTCTGCTACCATGAATAATAGCCCATTATCTCTCGACAATCGGATGAAGAGGGTACAAGAGAAGCTCGCATACCTCACAAAGTCGCAAGAGCCTAAGAGGTTGTTTAACCCATACCTTATATGCGACATTTGTGGAGGGTCACACGAGAGTGATGAGTGTGACGATAATACACACCATGAGCAAGCTCTCCTTTCCAGCCATGACATCTATGATGACCCTTCCCTCCTTGTATTTTATCAGAACAATGATTACACTCTTTGGGGTAATCTAAAATGGAAACATGAGGGGGAAGAGGGTTCCGAATACATCATCCATGATAACTTTGAAGAAGAACTCGGGAAATTCGCCATGAAAAGGGGGATGCTTTTAAAGGGCCTTGAAGGATTCATTCAAGAGAAACAAGCTGAATTAGAAAACCAGTTCGCCGAACTCCACAAAAGAATACGTGAACCTGGTCCAATCCATCATGATCCAACTTGTGCTATTACTACTCGATCTGGAACCACCACCAAGGATCCACCATACCCAGTTCAAGATCCCACTACCAATGAGCCTGAGTTGGACAAGGAGGGAGCACCTAAACCCCCTCTGACCTCTTACGACCCTCCTATACAAGCACCAACACCCGTCCCATGTTCATCTCTCACACGGATTCCTTATCCCTCGCGTTTAAAGAACCAAAAGGCTGAAGAAGACAATGAGAGATTGTTATCTTACTTAAAAAGGGCCGTCATTAACATCCCATTTCTCGATGTATTTTATCATCTCCCTAAACATAGCACACATTTCAAAAGATTGCTCTCGAATTGGAAGAAGCTTGAAGGGTTGGTAACATTAGGAGAAGAATGTTCAGCTATCATCCAAAAAAGCCTACCCAAGAAGAAAGAAGATCTGTGTAGTTTCACCATTCCTTGATCTATAGGGGAACTCTCTATGAAAAACGCCTTGGCAGATCTTGGGGCAAGCATTAACTTAATGCCTCATTCCTTATTTCTCAAACTCGGATATGCAGGGCTGAAACCAACCAGAATGAGTATTCAGCTAACTGATCGACCAATCAAATATCCCATTGGAGTTTGTGAAAATGTTCTAGTGAGGGTAGGAGAGTTCAAGTTTCTGGTTGATTTCGTGATTTTAGAAATGGAGGAAGATAACTCAGTTCCGATAATCCTTGGGAGACCATTCTTGGCTACAGCTCACGCCATCATCGATGTTCATGATGGCAAGCTCACTTTACAAGTGGGGTCCGAGAGCTTAACCTTTGACATCAAGGATACTATGAGTCGTCCTTCCTCTTACGATCATCCCATATATTTTGTTGAAGAAGTTGATGAGTTTGTTAATGATATAGATAGCTGTATTGATGAGTATCTGGTAAACGGATTCATTAATGACGACAACAACATGATGTACGATGATGAAGAGACTGAGATGGTTGGAGCCATTTCCGTTTACCCACGAAGGGCAGAGATTGAACCTCTTGACCTTCAAAAGCCGGAAAATAAGCTAAAACCATCAATCAAGGAACCTCCTACTTTAGAATTGAAAGATCTCCCAAGCCTATTAGAATATGCCTTCCTTCAGGGAGTGGATCAACTCCCTATTATCATAAGCTCATCCCTAACCATTGAACAAAAGGGAATCTCTTAGAACTTCTAAGAGAGTATAAGGGAGTGATCGCATGGAGTGTTGCTGACATTAAGGGAATTGACTCTACTTTTTGCACTCACAAAATTCTTATGGAGGAGGATTACAAACCCACCGTTCAACCTCAAAGAAGAGTTAACCCCAATATCAAAGAGGTGGTGAAGAAGGAGGTCATCAAGCTTCTCGATACTGGCTTAATTTACCCCATTTTAGACAGTCCCTAGGTCAGCCCAGTCCAAGTGGTCCCAAAAAAGGGAGGAATGACTGTTGTGAAGAATAAGAAAGGCGATTTAGTACCTCAAAGAACGGTCACTGGCTGGCGTGTTTGTATCGACTATAGAAAATTGAATGGTGCCACACGAAAAGATCACTTCCCTTTACCATTCATCGATCAAATGCTCGAAAGGTTAGCCGGGCATGAGTAGTACTATTTTCTTGACGGTTTCTCAGGATTCTTCCAAATCCCCATTGCTCCTGAAGATCAAGAAAAAACTGCTTTCACATGCCCCTACGGGACTTTTGCATACAAGCGTATGCCCTTCAGATTATGCAACGCCCCCGCTACCTTTCAACGATGTATGATGGCCATATTCCATGAATTGATTGAAGACAGCATGGAAGTCTTCATGGATGATTTTTCGGTTTTTGGGAATTCCTTCGACCTTTGCTTATCCAACTTTAGGAAGATGCTAAAGCGGTGTGAAGAAACCAACTTAGTCCTGAATTGAGAAAAATGCCATTTCATGGTAAGAGAAGAAATTGTCTTGGGATATAAAGTCTTCGGGAATGGGATCGAGGTCGATAGGGCCAAAATCGAAGCGATATCTAAACTACCATATCCTACTACCGTTAAGGCCATTCGAAGCTTTCTTGGTCATGCAGGCTTTTATAGGAGGTTTATTAAGGACTTCTCAAAAATTGCCCGACCAATGACACAACTTCTTGTCAAGGACGCTCCTTTCTACTTTTCAGAAGAATGTAAAGAAGCATTTGCCTAAAGAAGGATCTTACCCAAGCTCCTATAATGGTTACTCCTGATTGGTCCCAACCATTCGAAATCATGTGCGATGCTAGTGATTATGTTGTAGGCGCCGTATTAGGCCAAAGAAAAGAGAAGCATCTTCAACCAATTTACTATGCTAGCTAAACCATGAATGTGGCGCAAGATAATTACACAACCACCAAAAAAGAGCTTCTGGCTGTAGTTTTTGCCTTCACCGATCATTCCGCCTTATGATACTTGTTCTCCAAACAAGATGAAAAACCCCGACTTATTAGGTGGATTATATTGATTCAAGAATTCCACATTGAGATTCGGATAAAAAGGGGGCTGAAAATCTTGATGCTGATCATCTATCGTGATTGGAGAACCCGGGCTTAGAGGAATTAGACTATGACGAGATTCGTGACTCTTTTCTTAAGGAACGGCTGATGGCCATTAAGGATATTGAGCCATGGTATGCGGATTATGTTAACTAACTATCCAGTAGGGTCTTACCAAATTACATGACTAGGCAAGATAAAAAGAAATTCTTCATCGCGCTAAAATACTATTTTTGGGACGAGCCCTTCCTATTCCATATATGCCCCGATCAGATCATTCGACATTGTGTTGCTGGAAGGGAGATTGGTCGGATTATGAGAGAGTGTCACGGGGGACCATCTAGGGGGCATCACGGTATAAATGTCACGGCACGAAAAGTTTTCGATGCCGGATTCTACTGGCCTACTATTTTCCGCGACGTTAAGAGGTTAGTTCAAACGTGCGATGCATGCCAATGATCGGGAAACATCTAGAGAAAGGATGAAGCACCTCAAAACTATATCCAAGTTTGAAAAATATTTGATGTTTAGGGTATCGATTTCATAGGACCTTTCCCATCATCCGGAGGAAATGAATACATTCTAGTTGCCATTGATTATGTGTCCAAATGGGTGGAGGCACAAGCCCTTAGGACTAATGATGCAAGGGTAGTGATTCATTTTCTTAAGAAGCTCTTCGCACGATTTGGGATTCCCAAGGCATTGATTAGTGATAAAGGAACCCATTTTTGCAATGCTCAAATAGAAAAGATAATGAAGAAGTATGGTGTTCCGCACAGGTTCTCTACGGCATATCACCCCCAAACTAATGAGCAAGTAGAGAACATAAATAGAGCATTAAAACGAATACTTGAAAAAACGGTCCACTAGAACAGAAAAGATTGGGCATTCAAACTAGATGAGGTACCTTGGGCATTCAGAACGGCTTATGAAACGCCCATCGTGACAACCCTTTTCGCTTAGTATACGAGAAAGCATGTCATCTCCCTATTGAGCTTGAGCAAAAGGCATACTGGGCACTTAAGGCTTGTAATATGGATTATTCTGAGGCATGGTCAAATAGGTTCTTGCAGCTTCAAGAGCTGGATGAACTAAGACTTGAAGCCTATGAGTCCTCAATCACATATGAAGAAAGGCCGAAAAGATGGCATGATCAACGAATAAAGAATCCTAAAGAGTTTGTGGAAGGAGATAAGGTGCTCTTGTATAATTCAAGGTTGAGACTATTTTCGGGAAAACTCAAATCAAGATGGTATGGGCCCTTTTCAGTAAAGAGGAAAATGAGCAATGGAGCCGTGATATTGTTAGACAATGATGGAAGAGAATTTACCGTGAATGGACAACGTGTGAAACATTATCAGTTGGAAAATAACGAACTAATCAATGATGAAGATATTGTTTTGGAAGAAGATGACGGTAAGGAAATCACGTAGGAGCACGACTTCGAGTCTAGCTACAAGACTCATAAATAAAGAAAAGCGCTTCGTGGGAGGCAACCCATGCTTAATTGTTTTCTTGTTTGTGTGTCATACATCTTTTTCATTGTTTTTTATTCTCATGTTTGATTTGTGAAAATGCTTTATTTTGTCTTTAACCTCGTCTTAACTACATATAAAGGTATTTTACAAAAACATAAGTGTAGGGAAGATTACATACATTTTTAAAAGAACGTGAATATGAGAATTACAATTATTGAAATTGATGTATATATGTGTTTGTTAGAGTCAAATGCTTGTATCGAGTCATAATGGATGTTTTGCAGGAATTTTTTCAGATTCTAAAGATGCAATTTTTTCAAGAAAACGAAGCAGACCAGTTTCTGTCATGACAACCTGATAGCGTCAGGATTAAAGCTTGACGACGTCAGGTCAAGCAGAAACAGCTTATCAAAATATTTTTCATTTTCTGTGCTATGTATAAAATTTTGGAAATTCTCAGGTCTTAATTTTTTTCAGAAAATCTGCAAACATCCATTCAACAAGCATTATATCCTAGTGTAGTTGTGTCGTATATAGTTTTACCACCGATTTTACGCGAAGGTTTCGTCTGTTTTCTTAAAGTGTGCAGGTTATATTTGGCAAGAAGAAGAAACTCAACATTGGATGGAGCTTATCACTTATACATTCTTCTTGGAAAAGAATTTAACCACAACTTCACACGGATCCTACCGAGCTAATCAGGGGAGTACTAGTTTCTTTCTCTTTTACTTACCATCGTTTATCATAACTTTGATACTTTCGGGGAACATTGGGGACAATGTTCAATTTAACTGTAGGGAGGGAGAATAAAACCGGAATTTAGAAACTATGCTTATCCTTGATTATTTGTCTTGTCCTAGTTCATTTGTGTAATAAACCATGAGAGATATTGGTTAGGGAAATTTCAGCACCAAATTTAAATTTTTTTATGACATGTACGAGTGGGACTTTAGTCTTAATAAGCTATAAGAAATATTTGTTAAGGCAATTTTAGCGCCAAATTTAATTTTTTTTATGACATGTACGAGCTAAAAATTTAGTCTTAATAAAGCGTCTCATGGATATGAGTTATATGACTAGCACAAAAACCGTTTACCACTCAAATTCCACCCCAAAAATGTGAGGTTCACCCCTAGATCTTTAGGAATAAAAGCATTCACCTTTATTGCTTAGAGAGTGTACCGGTAGTTTAATAGATTCTAGAACTTGTTTTGTGATGCATTCCGAGATCGCTAGTGAGACTACACTTGTGTAGTTAGGAATAACTAAATGATAAGAGGCATTAGGATAACCCTTGTTTGAAACATGTATTATAATTACTTCTTCCACATCGGTCGAGTAATTACCCCATACCCTTGCGATGTACTCATCTTTAGTACACGATACCCCTAGTTAACCCCTCAGATCCTATCCTTTTCGCGGTTCTCGTGATGTTTTGGTTTTCCGGAATATCAATGAAGAGCATTGTTTACAATCCACCCCCAAATGTACAACCAAATCGCCTTAGCCTACCTTGTATGCACTCGCCTTTAGTGCATTATTGTTATCATTGCTAAACCCTTAGTTCAATTATATAGTTACTTGCACGGTTGCTAAGTCGAGTCATATCTTTTGTACACAGTTTTAAGATGATTGGGACTCATGGGAAAAAGTAATATTTTATGGAGTAACGGGAAGTGTAACACCCCCAATTTCGTGATATGCAGTGGAATTCAAACTGGGTATAACTTGATGGCACAACAGTCATAATAATAGAAAACGATCTCTAAAGGAGTCGTTTTAAAAAGGCTTTATCATTCAAATATATCAGAGTTTACCAAATAGGTCTCAGTTGGTTCCATTGATTACAAAATACATCAATATAAAGTTTTTGATGTTTTGTGAATGATAAATTGTTTATAGCCTTCTTGATCTTATCCTTGCCCTTCCGTGCTAGCGTCCAACATTATGGACCTGAAATACATGCTTTAAACTGTCAACACAAAGGTTGAGTGAAATTCATAGAGTTTGTTTAATGATTGAACACATTATGTTTGTAGTGTGAGTTATAAATTCACACCAATGGTTTGAAAACAAAACAATTATTATTAGACTAAGCATCATGCAATCAAGGCGTTAACTTGCTCCAAAATTAATTGGTGAAACTGTTGGTACTTGCCCTAATAGGTAAAATTGCCGTTTTACCTAATGTTACTCAAATATAGTGCGCTTTTTTGCCTACCCGGTCAACACAAATGGGATTCGTCAATCCCAATAGATCTATTCACAATATTCGCGCCCATCTGCACTCAGTGAGTAATGATTCATGATATAGGGACTTAAGTTTGGCAAATGTGGTAACTTAGTACTAATAAAACAATCAGATAAGCATACAGTTTGAAAGCAATGTGTTTGGTTTAAAATAAAGCATGTATGTCCCCCAAGGGTTTGTAAAACAATTAAGTAATAGAAAGTGGGGCTATGAACTCACCGAGAGTTAATGATGTTAAGTACTTTAACGGATGTGATAGATAAATCGGAAAACTTCTACGGGCAACCTAAAAATGAAATGTTGCGACTTAAGTTTGGAATAATGTTTTAGGAAAACATAAACCAGCCTATATACGTCTCTATTTTGATCATGATGTAGTCATTTATAGTTTGTTGCTTATAGTAACAGTTTAGTATGTGAAAACGTATTTAGTTTATAGATATCGTACTACCGTTCGGGCCATCATAATTCAGAGGTCATGTAGTAAACGTTCTAGGAGCTAGGACACTTTAAATCGTAAATCCAGCAACTCGTCGATACGTTTTACTCAAATGAAACCCCTCACATGAAGCTCCCTACTATTGTAGCACTTAGTAGATAAAACATATGTTTTGAGTGAAGATTGTTATATTAATAAGTTTATTATGTTTTTCATAAATATCTACTTTTTACAAGTTCTCGTCGTTTACTAGTGATCACAACTTATTAACATGGTCAAAAACGAAGTTTGGTTAAAATCGGCGGAAAAGGGTAAAATGGTCATTTTTCCGTTGCTTGCGAAAATACTATTCCGAAGGTTGAATGAAGTTTTGATAACTTCATATGTAACTAGCTATGAAAATAACATGGTTTCTATTTTCTCAACTTATGAAAATCTAACTTTTGCCGGTAAAAACTGTTTTACAAATTTTTAGGCCAAAAATGATATCGTTTGGTCTTTTTAGGCCAAGTTCCCTCATTGTAGCTGTAAAACATCGTTCCGGAAAACTTTCGTGTTTTAACTTTTTTATGATTCGGACCAGAAGTATCACTTATTTTTTTGGACAGACCCGGTAGTAAGTATTTTTGGCGTTTCTAGGTTTTTGCTAAGTTTACTATAACTTTTGACTCGTTTGTCCGTTTGAAGTGATTCAAATTGCCTTGTTTCCCTTTTTATCTTGTCTACCATAATATGTAAGTTACCAAGTCTATATGTAAATATTTTTAATGGTCTCAAACGTGTAGAATATGATTAGTTTACTTGTTTGTTACTTTTACGATAATATGTGAATTAAAATATATGATTATGTATATGTACATCATGAATCAACATAGTAACCATATATATAGCATTAAATTGACAAAATTATGAATTAATAAACATGAGATGATGGTGGTGATTAGTTTGCTTACAACTTTTGGCTTTCTAACGAAAGGAGTAACTAGTAAGGATAGGACTTTGATTGAGCACTTGGGCCTTGATAGAGCACTTAGGACTTTGATTAAGCACTTAGGACCTTGATAGAGCACTTAAGCTATGGCTTGACAAGAGCTTTGATGATGTCTTGGTAACTTGAGTGGATTCAAACTCAAAAAAAATTACCAAGTCTTTTGCAAAGGAGTAGAAGGAAGTACTTGTGCCCTTTTCCTTGGAAGTATACTTAGAGTAGAGAAGATAATCTTTGAAGATGTAAATGTGTGTAGGTATGGACGTTCTTAGGAGAGGAGGGGGTATTTATATGGTTTTGAGGAGGTTAGTTAGTCTTGACTTTTCAAAGCTTCCTTAGTAAGTTTAACACATGTAAACATCCTAGACTCCAAAGCATGAGATCAAGACACATGAAGGGTGAATCACACCCCAAAAGGCTGTCACAATAAGCATAGGTGGCTAGGATGGTGAGTCATGGTCTTATCTTGAGTTTAGAGCATGATTTGGTTCCGTTAAATGCCAACCATAAGTTGTTAAGCCATAAAACGTAAAACCAGGTATCGTAAAAATACAAAACTTGGAGGAATGATGAAACTCATCATTATACTCTATATAAAAGTATAAAATGAGTGATAAGTCTCATTGGATGCAAAAAAGCTGTTTAAAGCTGGAAACAAGGGTCAAAAACACGTAATTCGCGTAAAACGCAGAACTGAAAAACGTAAAATTCCAAAACTTGTGGAATTGTCGTAAAATGGTACATATTTCTAATGTTTATATGGTTTACTGGACATATCAGGATGTCCGAATGACATTTAAACCCTAAAGTAGTTCTCGGACACGGTTTTGTGAGAACGGTTCTAAATGGATTCAACGTGCGCCGTCAGGACGACTTGTCGAGTTTTATTTATCTTGACATGATAGTAAAATAAAAAAAAAATTACGGTATGAATAGTGAAAGTGAATAGTAAATTCTCGAAAATGAAAAGTAACCTGAAAATGCGGGTGGTTACAGGAAGGAACGTTAAATTTAAATTCCCTTTGTCTACGTAATTAATTACTCCAAGTGTTTTGATCTTTTCAAACCGGGTCATTTAGTGTTAGAGTAATAAAAACTCAAGTGTAGGGATGCTCCTATAAATCCCTTATATTTTGATGTTATCGTAGAGGATGGTAGAGTAAAAATGTATGCAAAAAAAATATATATATGAAGAAAAAAACATACGGGCTACCATCCTACATCTATCTTTATGTTTATGTCTTTTAAATTTATGTATGTTTGTTTCAAGTTATCTAGAGTTTATTGAGTCGAGTCTTGGCTTAGCATCGCCATTCTTTTCATGCTTGTTACATAAGATTTTTGACTTGCCACCACTAAATCGCCTATCCAACAAAACCCTTTGTTTCCCTACCGTAAGCCTAACGTTACAACCTTTGAAAAGACCTCTTAGATAGTTGTTCCTAGGTGCTTACACCAAAGCGGTGGAGGTTTGATCTAGTCTCATGCCTATGGTAATCTATGTACTATGCCAGGTAATGAGTGTTTATCTTCCATTTCCATTTTACTATATTTCATATGAACCCGAGAGATGAGAGAATCCAAACACCCCTTGTGAGGTGCTAGTATATAATTTTCATGCTTATTATGACTATTGTGGTGCTTTTACTTGTTGTGAATTATTCTAAACCCATGCTTCATGCCCCCTAACTTATAAATTGATTGGCCAAAAGCGCATTTGCTTGAGGACAAGCAAATACCAAGTGTAGGGATATTTGATAAGGATTTAAAGCGTACACTTTTAAGGGGTCATTTAAGCCCTTAATTGACCACTTTTATATCCGTTACTGCTTAATTTCGTTCCTTTTCACTTTTTAGGTCTCTTGGAAGCAAATTGCTGGAATGATGCTTATTTGGACGAAAAGGAGTGAATACATGACGAAAATGGCAAAGTCAAGATCAGAGCCACTCAAGCTGCTCAAACTGAACGTGACGGCGTCCCAATCAAAGGGCCGTCACTCTATATGGATTTGATAATTACATGCACCAGACGGCTCAGTGGAACTTTTGCTCATAACACCTGACGGCGTCACGCTTTGAAGAAGAAGGGCGTCACTCAGACTTTTCATCTCAGATGACCCTGATTCAAAACCAAGACGACGTCCCATATGAAGACTGATGGCGTCACAACTCCAACGTGACGTCGTCCCATCGATAACTTGGCCAAAACGAAAACCCTAATGACGGCTATCTGACGGCGTCCCACCTATAAGGCGACGCCGTCACAAGTGTAAATCTATATATAGAATTCGATTTTTCTGTATTTTGAGAGGTAGACTTTTGGAGTAAAAACCCTAAACGTTTGTAGTCCGACTTGGACAGTATCTTGGGGTCCCAAACCGTATTTTACACATCAAGATAAGTGTTTTAATCCAATAGTATCATTATGTCTTCCATTGAATGTGTGTATGCTTGCTTGTTTAATATTCCTAGCTAAATTTCTTGTGTGTTTTCCTAGATCTATGAAACCTATTTGTTGATTATTTTTAGGTTGTCTCTTATCTTAATTGTAATTGGCTTAGGAGTGCAGCTAGGCTATTGTTGTGTTTAAATGCTTGAGTAATCTTTGTGAACATTAGTTTATGAATCACTTAGTGGATTTTGTAGTCTAAACATCTAAAGATAACCTTAAAGTTAGTTTATGATTAATCTAGCGGATTTCATAGGAAATAACCTAAAGGTATTCTCAAAGAGTTAGGGAATAGTCACATCCTACGACCTTAGAAAACACAACGCATTAAGATTAAGGACGTGACAATTCAACCAACAATAAAGATAACTAGGGAGTAATAGTATCTAGGTAAACACATTTTTAATCATCATACGAACACACAATCAAATAGACATAGCTGCCCGTAGTATTAGATAATAGATAGCAGAAGTAATCGGTAGAAGTACCACCTCCAAACCAATTGCCCCGAGATATTACCCTTAGCTTTCTAAAAAACCAATAAAAGATAAAAAAAATAATCATCTTCAACCCCACCTTAGCGTAGTACACTTCTTGCTAGCATTCTTATTCCCCTAGAGAACGATATCAATACCCGAGGCTTACCCAATACTACACTACAACGATTAGGTTCACTGCCTAGGGTGTTGAAAAACTTGCTCGATGAAAAGGAAGTTTCTTTGACCCCGAACGCGCTTCGTACGTTCTTCATAGATCATTGTACTATTTCTTTTAATTTGAAGTATGGTATGTTCTATGAATTTATGCTTATGCCTTTAACTATTACATTCCATGTTTCCACTTTGGTAGGGAGTGACACGTGGCCTCTTGAATCGCCTAAATTGGAGTCCAGATGAAAGAGTTATTATCAAAATAGTGAAATGTCCTCAAAGGTAATCCCGTAAACTTGGTTTCTTTTCTTGATTCCATTTTTTCTATCGGTTTTCTTCTGGGACACGTATATGGTGTATTCCTATAAATGGATATGTATGATAACATCAAAGTATCCTGAATATTTAGTGTCAATTTCCCCTGATAATTCTTGTAATTTATATCATTTATATGGATTTACACTTGTTTTCCATTATATTCCACTTTCAGGTAAATTACGAGCATTGGAGCTAAGAGTTTATTGAAGATTTATCATAGTATGCTCACTTGAAGAAGTTACGGCATAACTTCTCTCTCACATTACGCCGTAACTAAAGCGTGACTCAGAAAACCAACTTATCAGAAGATTACGGCGTAACTCTCCCAAAGATTACGACGTAACCATATTAGATCAAACGAGGTTCCGATCAGCTGATAATTACGCCGTAACTCATGCATCAACTACGGCGTAACCAAGATTTATTGAAGAATACGGCGTAACCCCTTCTAAGGTTACGCCGTAACCAGCAGATCTAGTGCAATTTACGAAGAATTAGATGATTACGGCCTAACTCTTTTTATAGTAACGTCGTAACCAATATCTAGCCTATAAATACCCCACAATTTCCAGCATTTGAAAGCATTCCATTTCACACACAACAATAAGAGAACGTGAGAAGAAGCCAAAGGCAAATCTAGAGGAGCATATGGAGCTATCTCCAAGGGAGAAATCCCTCCCCTACGATAAGCATTAGCATTTTATCTTTTCTTTACTTTCGATTCATGTATTTCGTAACATTAAACATTAAATTGATTTGTATGGTTAATATGAGCGGCTAAGCACCTCTTGGTGTTGGCCTAGTTATGATTCCTTAATTGTTTTGTTTGCGTTTACATTGCTTTCGTATATTATTTCTAAGTGTATGCATGCATAGTTAATTGGTAGCTACCCTTGTTTCGGTAGTTTTGAATGGCGGTAGAGGCTAGTTGCTTAGGAGATATGACCAACTGACCCTAAGTCAGTAGACTGAGACAGGAAGAGTAACATATGACCAACTGATGACCCTTTCTATTTGTGCGATTTGACCAACTGATCACCTACTGTTTGGATGAACTTAAGAATTAAGGGGTGAGTATCTAAGATGCTAGCGCCTGGGCACTCACAATTATAAGTCTAGCATATAGAGGAACTTAATGACTCGGCTAAGGGCACCAGGAACAACTGGACTTATGAGGGGACACCTGACTTCTCCAGTGGTGGCATCTTTGCTGATAGGTTAGGGCGAACTGACCAAATGCTGTCATCTCAACTTTGACCCCACCTGAAGTAATTGGAAGTAATTATACGTAGACATTACTAGCTAGGATAAATAACTAGGTTAGCACCACTCTCCTTTATTTGATCAAACCTTTTCCTTTATTTGTTTTAGTAGTTAATTTGTTAATTTCTTATCAAAAGCATCTTAAAATCTGTGACACCTATACTTAGTATTAATCCACACACATAGCTCTTAGGACGACCTCGGTTTTACCAAATACTACACTACACACGACCGGGTACACTGCCCGTTAGTGCATTAGGGTAGACCATAGGTATAACGAGACATTATAAATATTAAAACCTGGTCAGTAAAACCTGCATCAAGTTTTTGGCGCCGTTGCCGGGGAGTTATATTAGGATTGCTATTAAGTCTTTCATTTTTGTTTTATTTTAAAAATTTTCAAATTCTCACGATCACTTTTCAAGTTTTCAGGTACCATGGAAGTTGTTAACATTGATGACCTCACTCTTGAGGAATATTTGGCGTTGAAAAGAGAAGAACAAGGGTCGGGGCTCGTAAGACCGGCAATTAGAGCTGATGTTCGTTTCGAAATTAAAGACCAATTTATGAGGGAGGTTCGTGCTAACCCTTTTTCAGGAAACAGGGACGAAGATGCGTATGAGCACGTTGAAAATGTCTTATACATCGCAAGCCTTTTCAACATTCTGGGTGTGTCTCATGATGCTGTTATGCTTAGGGTGTTCCCTACGACTCTTACTAGGACTGCCACAGAAGATGGATTGAAAGATTGCCCGCCGGGGCAGTTAATACTTGGGCTCTACTAAAGAAGCACTTCATTCAGAGGTATTGCCCTCCGTCAAAGATTTCTAACCAGCTCTTGGAAATCCATAATTTCAAGCAAGAAGACGATGAAACGTTGTATCAAGCCTGGGATAGATACAACGATCTCCTTTACAAATGTCCTACACATGATCTGAACAACCAACAAAAAGTCAACATCTTTTACAAAGGAATCAACGTGACTACAAGACAGATGCTGGACTATCAAGGACCGATCCCGAACATGACTCCTACTTTAGCAATTGAAGCCATTCAAAAAATGGCTGATCACTCCCAAAAATGGCACGATGGAGGAAGCAAGAGAAACTAAGGAGGAAATTTTGACGGAATTGCAGCCATCGCTAGCAAAATTGAAAATCTAAGTCGAGATATGCTAAAAGTCAAAGAAACCGTTCATGCCATCCAAGTGTGTTGTGAAAGCTGTGGGGGAGGACATCTCACCAAAAATTGTCCTCACAACAACGATGAAAATATAATCAAAGAAGCTAAATATGGAGAAAATCATCCGTTTTATGGAGATAATCGTAATAGTAATGGTTTTCGTGGAGGATCTACTGTAAACTACAATCGTGGGCCTTATGGAGAAAGAAAGCCCAACCTTGAAGAGACAATAAACAAATTCCTGGAAATTTCAGCCCAAAGACAAAAGGAACAAGATGAATGGCTAAAAGAATTCCAGGAAAACACTGACAGAAGTCTTTCCAATCACAACACAACCCTGAAAAAACCTTGAAAACATGGTGGAAAAGCTTAGTGAGAAGGTAAGGATGAATAACACTAAACCTGAAGGAACAAAACCCACAATGGAATGTAAGGTAATTTTTGCTGATGATGACTCGAAGATACAAGCTAATTCTCACACCAAAGATTCAGATTCTAGTGAAGACTCCGGCGACAGATTGGAGTTACGCCGTAACCTGCCTGAAGAGTTACAACGTAACTATGTTTTTGACAGCGATCGAGGGATTATGAAAGATGTCGATAAGGATGACTCAAGCGAGTTACGCCGTAACCAAACATCACAATTATGGCGTAACTGGGATACATGGGCAGACAGATTTATCAAAGTGGAAAAATCAAGAACACAGGTAATTAACGGATGGTCCCACGACACTAATTTATGCCCTCTGTCCCCATCTAAAAAGAAATATCACTGGTGCAAGAAGATACCCATAGCTAAGGGGGACTGGTATGATCTATGTGCTTCGTGTGACCCTAGAAATGAAATTTACGATAGAGGAATCGATAAGGATAGGGTCAAAAATAACAAATTCATGTGGGCTGCATATACTGATGAAGAAAGATTGGAAAAACTCTCCTTCGAGGAAGAAGAGGAGCCGCCTATCACTCACTGGTGCACTCCGATAATCATAACTGACGATGAATCCACACGAGCATGGCCTACGTGTGATCCTTTCCGTGAGTATTGCAATGGTGGTGGTAGCTTAAAAGAAGAAGAATGGATGTGCCCTCACGAGCTTGAAAGACATGATATTAAGTTCGGAGATTTTACATGTGATGATTGGTATGCGATACAATTCGGGAATGCTAAAATTAACCCGAATCTTATTAAAAAGCTCAAGATTGACTATGAGGATCATCATCAGAAAACGAAATTGGTTAATGATGACATCTACTGCGTGGAAGATCCTTTTAGCAGCACTGATGACAATGAAGCCCGAAGTCATTGGTGTGAAAAGATAAAATCTCCTGGGGAAGTCTTCTGGGCATCATGCAACCCTTATGACGATAAATGTAATAGGGGAAGCAGCTTAATAAGAGTTAGAGAGGATAAATTCTTTTGGACATCAACTAACGATAGGGAAAGGACAAGATTTCCTTGGTTAGACAACTTGGGATTTGACAGTTGGGTAAAGATCAAGTATGGACAAGTAGATGCATTAACGAAGGAAAAGATTTGGAAAGAATACATAAGTAAAGAAAATCTGAATGACGAGAGTCCTAACAACTTAAGTGAAATAACAATTGAGGATGCCAAAAAGTCAGTAAGAAATGATAAGGAAGAATGCAAACGTGTACTGGTGGAAAATTTGCTCGACGAGGAATGGTTTAAAGGCACCGAGTCTGACGATGAATACATAGTGGGGATTTTAGATTACCTTGAGTTGCAAGGAAATGAGGAATTTACTGACCCCGATGATGAAGCATATGAGCAAAGGAGGTGCAAACTCCCTAAGATTCCCTATAAGAGGCCACCCCCAATTATTGCTGAAAAATATGAGTTTACTAGATACCACTTGGGGATGGATGAAAAATTTTGCAAAATTCAGAAGATCAAGACTAAAGAGTCCCTCCGCACTACCACAAATGTTGCTTGGGTCAGGCATAACTTGATGAAGGACATGGAGGAAGTTGGCCAAGTCCAAAGGCCGCTATAAAAGCCCCGAGGCTCTGAGTCTAACTTAAAGACTCGTAAATAAAGAAAATTGCTCTTTCGGGAGACAACCCGAATTATCCCTTTCTTTTGTTTTATTTCCATTTTTGTTGGGTTTTGTGTTTTTAACCATTTTTTCAGGAAACGAAGAAAACGTTGCTGCTGTAGCTTGCTGATCTGACCAGAGTTATGGCGTAACTCATTCTCAAGGTTACGCCGTAACAGGCCCCTTGCAGCAGAACTTCTGATGTACTACCAATTACGGCTTAATCCCATCTCAGTGGTTACGCCGTAGCTACACTTTTGCAGCGTATGCCAGGTTTTGCCTAGTTACGGCGTAACTCCCTATAGAGTTACGATGTAACTATCCTCTATACTTCTTTCATTTTAAACACAATAACCTTGTATTAGTATTTTAGATGAACTTTGTGGGTGTGTTCCCTGTAAACCCTCACGAGACTTCACTCGTCCACTTGGGAAACCAAGTGGTTTAAAAGGCTTGTTGCATATGCTAAATGCAACCATGATTCCTACGAAAGTGAGTTAGGTTTTTTTTTCATTTTTCATTTTTTTTCTTTTTAGAATTATGCTTGTCGGTAGTGTGATTTCAGGGATTGAAGTTTGCTCGTGGATGCTTATGAGAAGGCACGACTCTTTTTCGTAGGCCTTCTTTCTTTTTGGAGCAAATTTCAGGGAAGTTCTCGCTCTAATTCTACTTTTCTCTTCACCTTTATTTAACGCTTAGTACAAAAGGGACTTTGTACAATTCAAGTGGGAGGACGGGGAGTAGAATTGTCTCTTGAAGTTTATTTTGCCCTCGTTTTTCTAGTTTATTTTGAAAAATTATGCCATTTTTAAAAATTTGTCATGTTTTTATTAACCTAACTAGATTAGACCTTAGCCGAGCACATACAACCATTGATATTATATGGTGAGATTAGCCTTATCCATTTCCAATATTTTACCCCAAATCCACCCAAATTATGAGTGTGTCGGTAGCTTGTAAACCTTAGAACTTGGCCTTTGCATCATTTCGAGACCATAGACGAGGTATGTTGAGTTAACTCGATGTATTTGGACTTTTCAGTTTAAGAAGGCAGTATTATAGGATTATCACCCAAATAGCCTACCATTGTGTGTCTATCGATTAGTCACCTCGACTTCTCGACCCTCATGTGAAACCCTTTTGTTGCACTCACCTTTAGTGCAAGATACCCCTAGATACACCCATCTGAGCCATTCCTTTCATTTTGTTAACCCAATATATTGTTTCGATACACCTATACACCTTAGCCTACCTTGTAGTCTTTATTTGTGATTGGGAAGTCATCGTTTGCCTAAGTTCAAGGTTCAAGTGGTAAGGTTCGGGAATCACGCTTTCGTCGATGACATATTCTTAAAGATCATTGAAGACCCCCCGAATTCTCATTGCTCATCTCAAGTTGGGGGATGTTATGTTATGTTGAAAACAAAAGTGATTCGAAAACAAAATAGTTAAGTTATTAAATTTATTGTAAAGTGCAATGTTATAAGCACTATGTTATGAGCTTTATATAGATTTAGTATCAAGGAGGCCACCTCGGTTACATTTGAAGATTAGAGTTGGTAATTGCGCCAACAGTTGAAGAAAAGGTGGTGTGCCCATCATGACGTCCTCTAATGACACATCTACCTAGTATTTCATGATCCGGTTTCTTAACTTCGAAGCTTGAACTTTGGGCGGATGGTAAGTGGTGATGACTTGGTTATAGATTTACACTATATGCTTGATTTTTATTTTACACCATTTATATATCCCTTGTCTTATCCTACCCTTTAGTCATGAAGCATGTCTAGGTGATGCAGCGAGCAATCTTTGGTGTCTTGGCCATGGATTTGGTCATGTATCATTGATTTTGTCCACTTCGCCGTGACATGTTAGTAATGACAAATCACCCTTAACCCGTGTCGTGTCTACCCATATTGCCTTCAAGAATTGTTTTCCTTTAACTCTAGTGGTGGAGATTTGTGTAACCGCCAAGATTCTGATAGAATACATGCTATGACTATCTGATTGAGTGATCAACTCGAAATTGACACTTAGAATAGTTGAGAGATTTTAGTGTTTCGTTCCCATTTCGTGAGGTGTTCGGCTTTATTTTATTCTAGCATAAGGGATTTGTAAACTTATATTTTCCAGGTAATGGGAGATATCTTTTTAGGAATCTATCTAATAAGGTCTACTTGAGGGCAAGTAGAGTTCAAGTGGAGGGATATTTGATAAAATCAAATTATCCAGAATATTTAGTGTTAATTTCCCCCGATAATGCTTGTAATTTATATCATTTATATGGATTTACGCTTGTTTTCCATTATATTCTACTTTCAGGTAAATTACGAGCATTGGAGCTAAAGAGACGCAGAATTGGAGAGTTTATTAAAGATTTATCATAGTATGCTCACTTTGAAGAAGTTACGGCGTAACTCCTCTCTCACATTACGCCGTAACTAAAGTGTGACTCAGAAAACCAACTTATCAGAAGATTATGGCGTAACTCTACCAAAGATTACGATGTAACCATATTAGGTCAAATGAGGTTCCGCGCCGCTGATAATTACGCTGTAACTCATGCATCAACTACGGCGTAACTAAGATTTATTGAAGAATATGGCGTAACCCCTTCTAAGGTTACGCCGTAACCAGCAAATCTACTGTAATTTACGAAGAATTAGATGATTACGGCGTAACTCTTTTTATAGTTACACCGTAACGAAGATCTGGCCTATAAATACCCCACGATTTCTAGCATTTGAAAGCATCCCATTTCACACACAACAATCAGAGAACGTGAGAAGAAGCCAAAGGCATATCTAGAGGAGCATACGGAGCTATCTCCAAGGGAGAAATCACTCCTCGACGATAAGCATTAGCATTTTATCTTTTCTTTACTTTCGATTCATGTATTTCGTAACATTAAACATTGAATTGATTTGTATGGTTAATATGAGCGGCTAAGCACCTCTTGGTGTTGGCCTAGTTATGATTCCTTAATTGTTTTGTTTGCGTTTACATTGCTTCCGTATAATTATTTCTAAGTGTATGCATGCATAGTTTATTGGTAGCTACCCTTGTTTTGGTAGTTTTGAATGGCGGTGGAGGCTAGTTGCTTAGGAGATATGACCAACTGACCCTAAGTGAGTGGAGTGTGACGGGAAGGGTAAGATATGACCAACTGACGACCCTTTCTACTTGTGCGATTTGACCAACTATTCACCTACCGTTTGGATGAACTTAAGAATTATGGGGTGAGTATCTAAGATGCTAGCGCCCGAGCACTCACTATTATAAGTCTAGCATGTAGCGGAACTTAATGACTCGGCTTAGGGGATCAGGAATAACTGGACTTATGAGGAGACACCTGACTTCTCCAGTGGTGGCATCTTTGCTGATAGGTTAGGGCGAACTGACCAAATGCTGTCCTCTCGACTTTGACCCCGCCTGAAGTAATTAATTGGAAGTAATTAGACGTAGACATTACTAGCTAGGATGAATAACTAGGTTAGCACCACTCTCCTCTATTTGATCAAACCTTTGCCTTTATTTGTTTTAGTAGTTAATTAGTTAATTTCTTATCAAAAGTATCTTAAAATCTGTGACACCTAGACTTAGTATTAATCCACACGCATAGCTCTTGGGACGACCTCAGCTTTACCAAATACTACACTACACACGACCGGGTACACTGCCCGTTAGTGCATTAGGGTAGACCACAGTTATAACGAGACATTATAAATATTAAAACTTGGTCAGTAAAACCTGCATCAATGTCGAATGTCTTCAAAGCGTGTTTTGGGTCTTCGTGAGCTGGGGCTTCTATTTGACGTATCCTCAGAATCTGATACGCCGTATTCCTCAGTATTTTAGCATTCTTCAAATCGGCTAAGTATAATATACGGCTTATCTCCAGAAATTGATACAATGTATTCTTTTGAGTAAGATAAGGTCTTGAAATCATCATAGTTAAGTATACGACGTATCCTTAGTAGCATGGATACGCCGTGTCTTCCTCCAGAAACAGTGTATGCTTGTTTTCTTTGTTTTAAGTCCAAATAATGTCATTTTCCGTGTCTTCTCCAACATTGCTATATAAATATTGAATATCAGTAAGTAACTTGTTAACTATATATTCATATATAAACATATAGTAAATAATCAATATTCATGGATAAATGATAGGTAAATATAGAATACATTTTATGTTATCAGCAGTCAGCCGGGTTAGGCAGATCAGTTGGCAGCTTTTTCTTCATCGAGCATGAATGATGGAAACAATGATGGTGAAGGTAATGGGGATGGTTATATGGAGTAGTTTGCAATTTATAGTTTATATATGTGTTTTTGGCGTATTATCTTTTGTTTGCGGATATTTTGGATGGATTATTATGTGTTTACAGATTATGTTATGGATTAAGGTTATATGGATAGTTGTAGGGATGTTTATGGTTTGTGTATATTTTTAGGGACTTTTGTTTTTTGAACCATTCGGTCACTTTTGAACTATTTGGCTCCTTTCTAAGTTACCCTACATTGTTTTAGTGAGTTTGTAGTGTTGTAGCAAATTTGGTATATTTGTGTTGGGTAAAATAGATTGTGAAAGCAAGTATATTTTTTCTTAAAAAATTATGGAAGTTACCCATTTTGTAGCCATATGCTGCAAAAAGTATCAGGTACTATTCGTGAGGACATGCCCTCACCAATAGTCAAAACATGTTTTTCTATTTTAGACTTTTGGCGAGGACTTGTCCTCTCCAAATGTCTTGTGGGCATGAGTCTGTTTGCTATAAGAATTGGATTATTAATTAATTAATTCATTCATTAAAGTTGGTTATCACAGGTTGCTAAACCCTACAAGAAGAAAAGAACCCATACGTATTTACCCAAACGCTTCTTTATTAATTGTTTGTATGAATAGAATGAATGTACATAATGCTTCACCCCCTCATTTCTATTTATAAAGAATGAGGGGTGAAATCCTAATCTGATTAAAAGAGTCAGTTAATAAAGGAGATAAACAAGACACAGGCGAATTGCCTCTAAACTTGAGCAATACATCAAAGACGTCCTTGTGTCGGTCATACATGCATGGTGTGAAAAAAACGAAAGGCGTTGAATAATTTTTACCGATTTAAATTTATTTTATAAGACTCTAGATTGATAGTGTGTGAAACCATTGGATGTTGAGATATAGATTATCCAAGTTTGTATGTAGAGAAATAAATACGAGAAGAGGAAAGAGAAAAGGATAGAAGTGTGACACAATGATTTATAGTGGTTTGGCTACAAGAACACCTTCCTTGCATTACTCCACTCCCCGAGTACCCAACTCGAGAGTTCTTAAGCACTATGTCAGCAAGCTCCTTCAACCGGTGGAGAAACCCCACAACGTCGCTTACACTTTTTCTAGTACAAAGCTAAATATCGGGTTCTTAACACAAATGGAAGAACCAATCCGATTAAATTATCACAACTAACTTTATGAATAAAAAAGGATGTATAAACAACAAGAAACAACTTAGTTGTCTTGTGGTGATGAAGAAGCCAGGCAAACTCTTCTCTAGAAGAATGGATGACTCGTATGCAAGAAGCGTGAACTCGTATGCAAGAAGCGTAATCTCGTCTTGAAATAAGAACCTTGAGAAATACAAGAGAAAGAAATTTACAAGAATGATCCTTGATCAGTGGTTAGCAAGATAGAATAATGAGAGAAGAAGTATATTAGAATGGGCGAGAAATAAGAGAAAAATGACTCACTGTTTATAGACCTTACTTTCCACTATTCACCCGGATTTGGTGGATCCCTTGGAAAAGGGATCCAGCCAATGTAAACCCAGGGATCTAGCTATCTAGTAATACCCGTCTAGATTTTGGGTTACAGTTCCGGGTTTTGGGTTATGGGTTATGGTCCATGGGTCATGTGATGTCATGTATGATGCAATAGACATCTTGGGTCATGGGTTATGGACTTTGGGTCATGGGTCATGGACTTTGGGTCATGGGTTATAGATTTTACCCATTGTGATGTCATGCATGATGTAATGAGATGGGTCATGTGTTATGGGTTATGGATTATACCCAACAAATTTACATATATTTTATATTTATAAAACAATACATAACTAAACAAATGTAAGTAAGTAACATGTAATCTTTAGATTTGTACTTGATATATTTTTATGTTGTTATCTGATGACGTATAATATGTATAACAGGCCTACTAGGCCCAATGCATAATATACACACATTGGGCTCAGGCCCAATGATTACAAACCCTGGGCTTACAGTAAGCCCAATGACGAAATTGGCTATGGTCCAGACCTCAAGACGCACACAAGACACATAACGGGCTGAAACTTCAACCGTTAAACCTCTTATGTCTGCGTCCGCGATTAACACGGAATCCTTGTCCACCAAGGATCCGGCTCCAGCAACTAACCACTACATGCGAGAATCTAGGAAGCCCTAGCGGCAAACCTCGCCTATAAAAGGGGCTCTAATCCCCATACAAGGTACAACTTTCTCTCTCATAATTACACACACATACTCCTATTTTTCCTCTCAAGAATGTGTACTTACTCTTACGCCGGAGTCTAATCGTGGGGTTCGTCCCCACGGTAAGGCTAACGGTTTACTCTTCTTGTGCAGGAAAATCAATCAAACTACTTGGATTAGTAAAAGATCAGCCCATCAGAGGCTTGTTAGCCCAGTCCGGCAAGCTATATTCAGACCCATTACAACCCGTCACACTTTTTGTACTAACAAGTTGGCGCCATCCGTGGGACCCAGTACACAACTGCATTCCAGAAAATACTCACCATGAGCTATCGATTTGGACCAACTCCCGCCTTCATGTCCACGTTGCGGAGTATGGTAGAAAGAGAAAACCACACGGTCTCGACGGACCTTGAGGGACCCGCGTCCGACGCAGCCCTCCGTAAGTATTTTGATAATTATTTTGACCATATTTTGCCTATTGTGATGGAGAAAGTTCAGAAACGAGAAGAAAGAGCCAAGGCGGCAAAAATCCGGAAGGATTACCGTGAAGCCCAACATCACCATAGAGCGGAAATACCAAGCGGAGATTTACGGAACAACTCGAGGCAGTAAAGTGGCGGAACACGCAAAGTGGTGGCAGCCGAAGACGCACCCGATCTAGGTCACCCAAAGGGAAAGAAGACAGAAGGGAAACAGTGTTAAAAAGGCTATGCAAAAGTGTGTTCCACCAGCTCGGAGACAAGGAGGAAAATACTTCTGTATACTCCAAAGACCACATGCAGCAAGTCTGCCACGTTACCGGAAGAAAGGAGAGGGGCAACCACAGAGACTCCCAATCACAACCGGTAGGGCCAGGATTGGGAAGGCACAGAACCGAAAAAATTCGGTCGCGGAAAGCGAACAGCTCTTCAAGTGATGGGCCTCACGGAAGCGGATGCCGAGGGTCCGAAGTCAAAAAGCGAAAGTGTTAAGAATTAGAAAATTCAGTCGTTAAAGAGTCGGTCACCTCAAGTATCAACATTCAATAGAAAGCTCGTAGTCGTAGTTATGATATGTTAGTTAGTAGTTTGTTAAGTAACACCGTGGAGGACGGACGGGTCTTTACCCACTGTATGCCTGATCCACAGCCCGTAGGTGGCGTTTATTTGTAAGACACTATAAATACCCTCTACCTCCCAAGGTAGAGGGTTGGAGCTTCAATACTATTTTTTTTTGTTTCACATAGTTCCCAACTCTCTTCCGTTTCTCTCTCTTAAACTTTCTCTCTCTAACACTTTTATACGCCAACTTAGATTATGCTTTAGTGTGTTTATGAAATCCTATATCTTACATTTGGTATCAAGAGCCAAGGTTTGATCACTCATCTTTCATGCTCTTTGTTTTGGTGGATTTCATAAGGTTTTTGGGGTATTAAGTGTTTAGAAGAGTTGGATTCACTTGTACAAATTCTAGTGTTAAAGTTTGAATTTTTCTTGTACTTTTGTGTTTAGGATCATCATATGTGTTTATGTTTTGAATTGGAAGGCTTAAATCATGGTGGTTTGGTTGTTTTTGATTGATAAAGTGGTTATTTGTGAAGATAGGACGAAGCGAGTTGAGTCTCGGACTTGTTTTTCTTCAAAGCGAGTTGCTTTGTTTCTGTATGCGAGTTAGTATATGCGACTCGGCTATTTAGCGAGTTGATTTTCATGCGACTTGGGTTCTAAGCGAGTTGTGTGTCTTGCGAGTTGATACTAAATCGAGTTAGCTATTTAGCGACTTGTTCCATTAAGCGTGTTGACAGTGTTGCGAGTTGATGCTAATGCGACTTAGCTATTTAGCCAGTTGATTCCTTAAGCGAGTTGTCTCCTTGAGCGAGTTGGTTGTTTAGCGAGTTGATAACTAAGCGATTGTCACTTCTTCGTGATACATTCTTACGGTTGTTCTTTTGGTTTAGTAAAATCCCGTGAAAGAATCAATTTCCCAGTTTAATCAAAGAATTGTAAAATCCCGTAGAACTTGTAATTATGGCAAACATCGTTCCTACTATTGTTTCTTCCGTAGCTGAGGACGTTCAAGCAGCAGGGTCAGATACTCGTCCACCTATGCTTGACAGAACTGATTATGATTCATGGGCTCAAAGAATCAGACTGTACTGTCTTGGAAAGGAAAATGGGGTCAACATTCTCAAGTCAATCGATGAAGGACCTTATCCGGTTGAGGCCACTAGAGACTTAATTGATACAGCTGCAGATGGAACAACGATATATGGAATAGACAGACCAAAGACATATGATGAGCTCAATGATAAGGAGAAAAAGAGATTCGATGCTGATATCAGGGCTTCTAACATCATACTTTAAGGTCTTCCAAAGGATATCTACAAGCTGATCAATCACAACACCGAAGCCAAGGCAGTGTGGGATAATGTCAAGATGCTTCTCTCAGGTTCTGAATTAACTGTTGAAGACAGAGAATCACAACTATATGATGATTTTGAGCACTTTAAGATGAGACCAGATGAGAGTGTCTATGAGTACTATGTGAGATTCCATAAGCTTGTGAACGATATGAGGAACATCAAAATGACCATGCCAAACATTCAGCTGAACTCAAAGTTTATGAACAACATGAATCCTGAATGGCACAAGTTTGTCACCTCTGTGAAGCTAACCAAAGGTTTGAAGAATACTAACTATGAGCAACTCTATGCTTTCCTTTTTCAGAATGAGAGGCATGCTATGTATGAGAAAAGGATTCTGGAGCAGTTCAAAACCAATCAGGGAGAATCAAGCTCACCTAATGATTCTACAGCTTTCTACACCAATGTTGGTATTACCACCAAGGCATCTCAAGTCATACCTATGGGTAATGGTAATCACAAACTCATTCCTGATCCCATGTTCAAACAAGCTAATGCTGATGCACACGTGGGAAACTTCATTAATCAACTGGCTCTCCTGATTAGTCAAAACATGAACTCTCTTCCACACACCAACAACAATCTTAGAACTGCATCCAATCCACACAATCAAGCCACTGTCAGAGATGGGAAGGTTATGGTGCAGCCAGTTCAAGAAAGGCAGTACGAATAAGGAAGAGGTGGAGCTGGTAGAGGATATGTAGCAAATCAGAATCGGGGAAGGAATGGAAATCAAGGACAAGCTAAACCAATCAAATGCAACAACTATGATGGTGAAGGACACATTGCTAGGAACTGCACATCTCCAAAACGTCCACATAATGCAGAATACTTCAGAGATAAGATGCTGCTTGTACAAGCTCAGGATAATGGTGCTGCTTTGGATGAAGAGGAGTTGTTGTTTCTTGCTGAGGGCAATGCCAAGACCTATGATGCAGATGTGGATGAGCAGCCAATTCAGGAGATAGGTCACAATCATCAGAATGCCTTTCAAGTCGCTGATTGTGATGCATACGACTCTGATGTGGATGATGGACCTACTGCACACACAATTTTTATGGCTAGCATTTCTCCAATGGTTTCTCCTAAGGTCTCATCTTCACCACAAGCTGGCCCATCCAAAGACAAACTTATCTCAGAGGTATTAAAACTATACGATGATGCTGATGTGCAAAAGATGCATGACAAAGTACAAACAACTGAAACTATTGAATCAAATATTGAAAATATGGGTAATATCAATGTTGTCCCATATGATCAATATGTGAAACAAAGTGAAAGTGAAGTTGTACCAAGTAATGCATCTTCTGCAGACAACAATGACTATGTTTTTTATGAATACACTGCATGTGCCCCTGATGATTCTGTTATCTCTGAACTTAATGCTTATAAAGAACGTGTTGCTATTTATGAACAACGAGCTAAGTTTGAGTTAACCACTTGTGAGCAGGAGATGGATGACCAAATGCGTACAACTATTAGACAAAGTAAGTTTAGAGAAGAAGTATTAAAACAAGAGTTAACCTCCTTACAAGAAAAGCTTTCTAAAACTGCTAAGCAAAAACAAGAACTTCAAGAAAATGTTAAAATGCTTAAGCAAGAATTATGTGCTAAGGAATCAAAACTTTTGAATGATTTTTCTAATCTAAAAACCTTGAAAAACAAGCTTGAAAATAAGTTGTACGTACAAGGGAATACCATTCAAATTGCTCACATGGTAACTAAGCATAGAGTTTTAAGCGATAAGCATAGTGTTCCCATCATAGATAAACCCAACCCTAAGTACGGAAAGATAGCTAAAGCAGCTCAAAATGTAATTTATGATGGTAATGAAATCCTTAAGCCTAGACAGAAACCTTGTTGCGTTGAGTGCACTGAGGAAGATAGAAAATTAGATGATGCATCTAGGGAGAAAATGAATAAGAAGCTAGATGATCCTAAATGTAAAAAGAATAACATAATGATCAAACCCCATGATTACAAAAAGGAAAATTGGATTTCCTTAAACAAGTTTAAGCCTCAAACTTTGTTAACACCTGAACAAGTGTTTTGGAAAAAGGACTTAGATAAGCAAAAGCTGAAAATATTGTTGAAACAAACCCTCCCCTTAGGAGAATGGCTGCAGCGACTGTGTATCCTCCCAATACACCAATGCATTTAGTTCCTAGAACTATTTCCACTAAGAGCAAGACCTTAATCAGTCAATATGTGATTTTTCAATTATTTGTTGATTTTGAGAAAACTTGTAAGAAAAGAATCACACCCACTGGGATAACTGAAGGGGAAAGGGGTTTTGAACAAACAAAAGAATGTTATTTAACTGAAGTCATGCCTTTCTTTAAACAATTAAAAGATCACTTTGAGAGTCTTAAAAAGGGGATGGATACAGATATTAAAGGGATGGAAAAAGAATTTGATGCAATGATAATTGAAGTTAGTGACTATGAGTGGGCATTAAAATATAATGAAATTGAGAGGAAGAACTTGCATACCTTAAATGAGAATCTGGTCTCTGAATGTATCTCTCAAGATGTGTTTTATACTGCTACTAATTGCTCTATTACTGCTTCTTAATTTCATGAATTATCTGTTGCATTGAAAGTCTCTCATGATCGTGTCATTGAACTTGAAATCAAAAACTCTAAACTAAGTGATAAAATTGAACAGGATGATCACGATAATTTGGTAAAACATTTTTTTAAGCTAGAAGTTGAACATTTTGACTTGCAACTAAAATATCAACATCTTAAAGAAAATTTTAAAACCTCAAACATCAAGATATCCTCGGATGTTCCAGAGTTTGATGCAGTTTTTGAACTAAACAAACGTGACGAACAGATTCAAGCTCACTGTAACACGATCAGAAAGTTGAAAGCCCAAATCTCTCAATTAAAGGGTGAAAAGAACAATATGACTGGCTCCCAAATGCCTCCTCCTTTAGATTCTCGGAATTCTCAAAATTTTCATCTTCAAACATCATTTCAATGAGTTATTTGAGTCAATTAATGTCGCTCGTAACAAAAATAACGAAAAAATAACCTCGTTGCAAAAGGAAATTGAGAATCTTAAGAGTCAGGTAAAAGGGAAAATGCCAATGACCAATGGGGAGAATGGTGCTTCAAAGGGGCATGTCTGTAATAAATATGCTTTGTCTGTGAAATATGTTCCTCCTCATCTTAGGAATAACAAATTGGTAATTCAAACATATTTCTCATATCTTAAGGACAACCTAGAATGTCTCTGTGAGATTGTAGAAGAGGATAAGTTAGAGAAACCACTTGATAATGCAATTGGTCATGCATGCTTATATGCCAAACGATCTCAAGAACTTCTAGAATGCTTAATTACAATATGCCCTCAAACCTTAGGTGAGCAAGTTAATTCCTTGATACCTTGTTCAATGCCTAGTGCCAAGCATGCAAGTCATTCAATGCCAAATGTTATGAACGTGAACCTTAGTGTGCCTTCAAGTAGTTCAGATTCCAAATTTGTTAGTGCTAAGAATGTGAACTCGAGTGTTCCCTCTAGGATTTCAAATCCCAGCACTTCTACTGTTAAGAGAGTGAACTTTAATGTGCCTTCAAATAGTTCAGATCCCAGCACATCTAAACAGGAAATGCATAAATTAGCAAAACCAACTAATGTTCCCATTCCCTCTACAGGAGTAAACAGTGACATTAAAGCAAGCAGGTCAAAGTCTCAAGACAATACAAGGAATGATAGGACCTCGCAAGCTAAGAATGTGCATTGGAAGAAAGTAGAAGATCAACCTAGGAACTTTAAGTTTGAGTCGAATAAAATGAATCGTGTTGATTCTAGTATTAGCCATAGGCGTACTGTAATTAATTCGAATTCTGATACTATTTACAAACCTTGTAATGATGTATGCTTGAATTCTGTTGCTAATCATGAATGTGGTGTGAATGCTTTGTCTAATGCTGTCATATCCCCAGTCAATAGTGTTAATGCAAAATATCATACTAAGAAGGCAAAAAGGCAAAGGCGAAAGAAAGTTAGAAAACAGTGGAAGCCCACAGGAAGAACATTTAGTAAGATAGGTTATCAATGGATACCTGTTAGCCATAAGGTTAATCAGATAATGCCCTCTAAAAAATGGATGCCTACTGGTAGAAATATTCCCTTAAGAAGTGAACATACTTTGAATAGGGCAAATACTGACACTAGTACTACATCTATTCATAATGATTCCATTGCTTCTATTTCTGATATGAATGTTTCTATTTCTGATGTGGGTGTTCCAATCACTGTTACTAACCAAATGGAACCCATTCTTGCATGGGGATCCCAATTATCCAGTTATCCATTCTTGTCTGTGTTCAACTGCAGATCGTTCAAATCGTTCTGTGGTACCTGGACTCAGGCTGTTCCAAGCATATGACTGGAAACCGGTCGCGGCTCATGAACTTCGTGAGCAAATTCATCGGGACTGTTAGATTCGGAAACGATCATTTCGGTGCAATTATGGGCTATGGAGATTATGTTGTTGGTGAAAGTGTTATCTCCAGAGTGTATTATGTGGAAGGTCTTGGTCATAACTTGTTCTCTGTTGGTCAATTCTGCGATTCTGATCTAGAAGTAGCCTTCAGAAAACATACCTGTTTCGTTAGAGAACTTGATGGTAAGGAACTTTTAAGAGGAACGCGTGGTTCAAATCTATACACCATCTCTATCGATGATATGATGAAGTCTTCTTCAATTTGCTTGTTGTCAAAGGCTTCAAAAACAAAGTCATGGTTATGGCATCGTCGTCTCAATCACTTGAACTTCGGAACCATCAATGATCTCTCCAGAAAGGACTTGGTTGTAGGTTTACCTAGACTTAAGTATGAAAAGGATCATCTTTGTTCAGCATGCCAATTGGGAAAAAGCAAGAAGTATGCCCATAAACCCAAACCTACAAACTCTGTTACAGAAGTTCTTCATACAATTCACATGGACTTATGTGGACCCATGAGAGTGCAGAATATCTTTGGGAAGAAATATGTGTTAGTTGTGGTTGATGATTACTCTATATTCACCTGGGTCAAGTTCTTAAGGACAAAGGATGAAACTCCAGATATCATCATCAAACTCATCAAACAGCTGCAGGTTCGTCTCAACAAAACTGTCAGAATCATCCGAACAGACAATGGAACTGAGTTTGTTAACAAACAACTTAGTGAATTTTATGAAAGTGTGGGAATCAGTCATCAAAGAAGTGTTCCACGATCTCCTCAACAGAACGGTGTAGTTGAAAGACGAAATCAAACTCTTGTGGAAGCCACAAGAACAATGTTGATCTACTCAAAGGTTCCAATGTTTCTCTAGGGAGAAGCCATTGCCACTGCATGCTACACACAAAAAGGATCCCTGATTCACACTGTTCATGGAAAAACTCCATATGAACTTGTTCACAACAGAAAACCTAATCTCTCATTCCTTCGTGTATTTGGTGCTTTGTGCTATCCTATGAATGATGGTCAAGATTTAGGTAAACTAAGAGCTAAGGCAGACATTGGAGTTTTTTTAGGATATGCACCAAACAGAAAAGGATACCAGATCTACAACAAGAGGACCCAAAATATCATGGAAACTATTCACGTTACGTTTGATGAGCTGACCGGTCAAATGGCCCCTGGACAATCCAATTCAGGACCCGCACTTCAAAACAGTCCCATTGGTTCATCTCTTGTACCAAACTCTCCTCCAGCAACTCCATATGTACCTCCATCAGAAGATGATTTGAAGAAATTGTTTGATCCTATGTTTGATGAAGACTGTGAGCAGGTGCTATTGAATTGTCAACTCCTTCAACATAGGTTGCTTCTATCTCTGTCAATGAAGTCAATCCTTCAGCGTCGATGTCATTAAGCCAAGAAGCGCCTGCTGCTGATCAATTTGTTTCATCAACAAATCTTCGATCATCCAATGTACATCATGGAAATGCTTCTGATTCACAGGATGAAGTTAATCCCTTTGCTACTCCCAAAGATGCTCCATTTGAAAATATATTTGCTCCTGAATCATCATCTGAACCATCTTCATCAGGAGACATCGACTCTGCTACTTCGGTTCCACAACCACAACCACATGAACATCTTAGAAAATAGACACTTGATCACCCATTGGATAACATCATTGGAAACCCTTCTCGTCTGGTATCCACTCATAAACAGCTTGCTACTGATGCCTTATGGTGCTTCTTTAACTCCGTACTCTCAAAGATCGAACCTAAAGATGTTAAAACTGCTATGAATGAAGACAGCTGGTTCAATGCCATGCAAGATGAAAATCATGAGTTTGATCGATTAGATGTATAGGAATTAGTACCAGCTCCAGATTGTGGTATGATCATTGCTATTAAGTGGATCTTCAAAGTGAAGCTTGATGAGCATGGTGATGTTTTGAAAAATAAGGCTAGGTTAGTGGCTAAAGGTTATCGTCAAGAAGAAGGGATTGACTTTGAGGAATCTTTTGCTCCTGTTGCTCGTATCGAGGCGATCAGAATCTTCTTGGCTAATGCTGCTAGCAAGAACATGGTTGTTTATCAGATGGACGTTAAAACCGCATTTCTTAACGGAGATCTTAAAGAGGTCGTCTACGTTAGCCAACCTGAAGGCTTTGTAAATCCAGAGCATCCTACTCACGTTTATCGTTTGAAGAAGGCTCTTTATGGTTTAAAGCAAGCTCCGAGGGCATGGTATGATACGCTATCAAAGTTTCTTCTATCTACAGGATTCAGCAAATGAGCAGTTAATCCAACGTTGTTCACCAGAAAGTCAGGCAAACATTTAATTCACGTTCAAATATATGTTGATGATATCATATTTGCCTCGACTGACCCCAATTAATGTGATTGTTTTTCAAATGAAATGGGTTCCAAATTTCAAATGTCAATGATGGGACAAATGTCATTTTTCTTGGGATTACAAATTTCACAAAGTCCTGGAGGCATTTTTATTAATCAATCTAAATATGCAAATGAGATGTTAAAGAAATTTGGATTTGATTCTAGTGACCCTGTTGACACTCCCATGATTGAACGAACCAAGCTGGATGAGGACCACTCAGGGATCATGATAGATCAAACGAAATATCGTAGTATGATTGGATCCCTGATGTACCTCACAGCTAGTAGACCAGACATCATGTTCGCTGTGTGCATGTGTGCTAGATATCAGTCTAAGCCTACTAAAAAGCACCTTGAAACGGTTAAACGGGTCTTTCGGTATCTCCAAGGAACCATCAATATGGGACTATGGTACCCGAAGGACACCGGTATGTCACTAACTGCCTATGCAGAAGCTGATCATGCAGGTTGTCAAGATACAATTCGAAGTACGTCTAGAGGTGCTCAGTTTTTGGGTGATAAGCTTGTGAGCTGGTCTTCAAAGAAGCAAATGAGTACTTCTATTTCCTCTACAGAGGCTGAATACATAGCCATGTCATCTTGTTGTGCTCAAATCCTATGGATGAGATCCCAATTATCTGACTATGGCTTTGAATTCAACAAAATCCCTTTGTACTGTGATAATAAAAGTGCTATTGCTCTCTCATGCAACACCGTTCAACACTCAAGAGCAAAGCATATCGACATTTGACATCATTTCATCAGGGAACAAGTGGAAAAAGGTGTGGTGGAACTCTACTTTGTGAGAACTGAATACCAATTAGCAGACATCTTCACCAAAGCTCTTTCTAGAGAACGTTTTGAGTTTATCCTTCCACGTCTTGGTCTAAAGAGTCTACAACCGGAAACACTCAAGCGTCTTCAAGATGAAGACTAGGAGTAAAGGTCTTTATTCATCTATCTCTTGTATATATTTATTCAAAAAGCAAAATACAAAACTTGAAAAACCCTCAAAAAAGAAAATATAAAAATATAAAATTTTCAAAAATCCATAAAAAAATTAGAAAATCTTGAAAAATTCCAAAAATATTGTTATTATGTCATGTTTTTCCTTATTCGATATCATCTACGGACTTTGTGCTGACATTCAAAGAATGTCACGGGTTTTTAGATGTTCTTCGAATGCATATAGTTTTTGTTTTAAAAAAAAAGATAAAAAAATAAGGCGGAGAAAAATGATGGTTTATTGTCATTTCAGACAGTAACCCGCTTTTCAAAGAAAGAACAGAGCCATGCTTTATCTTGGTTTTCAAATTTCTTGCTCTGATTCTTTAAACTAATCCTTACTATCCAATGAAAACTAGTTGTTTTGAAAATAACTCGGACTCTATTTTTGATAATCATCTGGACTTAAAAGTTTGTCAAAATATCTATCTCTCAATCAACAACTTATGTCATTGATTGAGGGGGAGAATGATTTCAATTAAATCAAAAGGTTATTTGTCATACAATTGTTTTCAAAAGATATTCATGCATGTTTAATCAATGGAGTTTAAAGTCTCTAAATCCGATCCTTATCAGTTAAAACGTTTTCATAATCAAGTCACAATTCTCCTTAAAAGCTTTCAAAATCAATTTAAATCTACAGAGATCACAAATCTCAAATGATTTGATAATTGTGATCGGGGGAGAATTTGTGATTTAAATTGGATTTAATCTGATAATTCGGTAAATGGTTTTATAAGGATGTACAAGCTCTCCTTCCGACATGTGCCAAATGATTTCAAATTTTCCATGCACATGTTGAGGGGGAGCATCTATCTTAAACCACTAAGATTTGAAACATGATCAATGTGCAGGTTTCCTCTTGTATGTGCAAAACTCTTTCAAACCTCAAGGCACATATTGAGGGGGAGCTCTTGTTCTAAAGATATCAAAAACAATTCAGGTACAAAATGCTTTGATAATATATCTTAAGTATCTGGATTGAGTTTCAAATGGTTTTCAATTGGTTCCAATGGCAGATGAACAATACCAAATATACCGACCAACTTTACTTTATGTATGGTGATATAAGGATGATAAGGTTAGGTATTTGTTCCCATGATCCGCCAGAACTGGAGGGATCTACCCAGGGACAATCCATTAGACAGTGTAGAAGTCCTTAGGTATAGTGAAAAAAGGAGAAAATGAGATATGGGAAGAGTGCGGACTGAGACTGAGCTAGTACTGGAATAAACCCAACAAGGTTCTAGCTATGAAGTCTCGGTAAGCACTGAAGGGGTTGAAGAATGAAAAAGAATTGAATGAGAAAAGGGTGAAAACATATAGCCCTCCATTTATTCAACCTTAGGGCAGAAACCGGGTTCAATTCATATGCTACTGGTGGTTACCAAGGTAACATCGGTATTGAAGACAAGACGTCATGGACCCAGTGACGCACTGCACTTCAACTTCCCAAACCACTCAAGTTCCTCTTAAAAGGTCTTGTTTCATTCTCACGGGGAACCAACATAATCTATCGACTCTCTCTTAGAGATTATTGATATTAAAGAAGGAGACTCTCTCCTTAGTCTCCGGCAGAGGATCCAAATATACACAAATTAAGTCTAGAGCCACGAGATCATCAATAAATCTCCTTAGGACACTTTCAATGAAGACTCTCTGTTTCACACAATGTGGAAAGAGAGATAATATCTTGAGTCCTACGCATTATCCTTGTGGTATTGCCAGAACATCCGAGTGATATGCATACATATTCACAATAAGAATGGAAAGCCTTCTGGAGCCAACATCAAACAAGCTCCTGGTAGGTGGCATGTGAGATCTATTTTATAGATCAACCATGTGACAACTGAACAGAAACAATGGGGCGATTCAATCTTTTGAATCAATCCTGGTTCAGGTTATGGATTGACGGATACCTTTGAAAAACCGGTCGTTGTGATTAAAAACTCTTTTCTTTAGCTCATCGACCGTGTACGAATATTTCAAATCAAAAGGTGATTTATGATTGATAATTGATTTTCATTAAAACCTTCGTTGTATTGCAAAACAATTTCTATTGAGCAATACACGATTGTTCTTCAAATCTCTTTTCATCAATCAGTGAATCTCTATTCGCTGGTTCACTCACTCCGTGTTGTCTTCTTTGAGACGTTCCGGTTTGAGAACAGCTAGAGAAGCTGCGAAACCCTGTCAAGGAAATTCTTCGGAATTATACCTGATCACAGGCAGTACTTGTATTGATCAACGGGGAACCGTGGGATGTGTACCTCAATTCAACGAAAGTGATCAAAGACACTTTCGTGCACTTTATTGCTAACTTTTGTATGCAGGTACACCCGACGTTTGCAGCTGATCAGAATGAATCAGTCAACCCATAAGCCACATGCTAACTCAACACATTCATCTCGAAAGAAATCATGATTAGTGCATCAATGAATCTGATATTTTCTCTCCATGCTTCTGCTACGCTTCTGCAAATATCATGAATCAGCTAAAAGCTTCCGCTACTCTAATAAGAAGATACCATGATCTAGAATGTGAGCATGTCGGTCCAAAAGTCACAACTTCACATACTATCAACACCACAATGGAAGAGTCAGAGATTTATGGTTTGCTGATGATCTCAAAGCTGGTTCAAAAACTCAAACATCACGTGGATCAGTTAAAGACCTCCTCTTGAATTAACAAAACATGCAGAACATGATGAATCAAAGACTACGAGCTAAAGAACAAAAGTGCTTAATCAAAGAAACCAAGAACAACGAAATAGTATATCAGTTTGTAATCATTGTAAGTTGAGGTGACCTCCCTTAGGGGGAGATTATTAGGAATTAGAAAATTCAGTCGTTAAAGAGTCGGTCACCTCAAGTATAAGCATTCAATAGAAAGCTCGTAGTCGTAGTTATGATATGTTAGTTAGTAGTTTGTTAAGTAACACCGTGGAGGACGGACGGGTCTTTACCCACTGTATGCCTGATCCACAGCCCTTAGGTGGCGTTTATTTGTAAGACACTATAAATACCCTCTACCTCCCAAGGTAAAGGGTTGGAGCTTCAATACTATTTTTCTTTGTTTCACATAGTTCCCAACTCTCTTCCATTTCTCTCTCTAGAACTTTCTCTCTCTAACACTTTTATACGTCAACTTGGATTATGGTTTCGTGTGTTTATGAAATCCTATATCTTACAGGAAGTCAAATGACAACAACGACTGTGACTTGGCTAGACCCTAGGTCTGCAAGGAGACTAATCCGTTCACTCCACGTATCCGCTACTTCGAAATGCCTATGAAAACATGAATGCCAACCAACGTGAAAACATATGATGGGAGCGAAGACCCAGAGGATCATCTCAAAATCTTACAGGCAGCGTCAAAGGTGGAGTGATGGGCCATGCCAACGTGGTGTCACATGTTCAACTCCACACTAACTGGATCCGCTAGGGTCTGGTTTGACGACCTTCCACCCGAGTCAATAGACAGGTATGATAAAGTAAAGGAAGCCTTCTTGACTAACTTCCTACAACAAAAGAAATGTATCAAAGATCCTGTAGAACTTCATCATATCAAGCAAAGGGATGGAGAGCTAACGGAAGACTTTGTAAGGAGGTTCAAAGAAGAAATAAGAGACATAAAGGGAGCCCCAGAAATTATGAAAGTCTCAAGATTCATACATGTGATAACTGATCCGGAGCTGATTAAGCGATTACATGACAGAATCCCGAAGTCGATGACCGAAGTAATGAGCATAACTACTTTCTTCCTAAGAGGGGAAGTAGCCACAAGAAGTCATAAAAGAAGGAAATATTGAGTACAAAGACGAAAGGAGAGAACAACAGCCAAGCATCGACAACGCTTCAGAAAAGAATTGAAAAACAAATCAAAGATTAGAGAAGGGCCGCGAGGTTTCCGCAGCCTGAGAAAGCCGTTCGATGAAATGCTGGCACCAAGAAGAGCTAGGTCTCCAGGCCAGCCCTCGGCTACTGCGATCGAAGAAAAAGTCAGCGAAAAGTTCTGTGAATTTCATGGAAAGGCGAGACATACCACAGAAGAATGTCTACATTTAAAAAAGCAAAGAGAAGCCATAATGAAGGACGAAGAACATTGAAACATGCCGCGGATAAAAGAAAAACCCATCGGAAATTATACCAAAGGAATAAGACGCGCAAACATCCATAATTCCATACTGCGTATGGAAAGTATAATAACCCGATTGAAATATGCAGAGTCACGGCAAAGACGGGAAATAGCAGAAACTAAGGAAAAGATCCGGTCTCGGATCAGAAAGCGAAGTAGAGATGGGAGAAAAAAAGGATAAGCCTTATCCAAATGCTCAAAAAGAAGGGAAAATCTGCAAGTACAGATTTGCGTTCCTTTCCGAGAAATGTTATGTCAAATCCAACAGAAACAATTGGCACTCAGGCTACGAGCCTAGGCACGCGCCTATCAACAAAAAAAAATAAAAAAAATAATAAATGAAAATTAATGCCAATGCACGCGAAAACAGTAAAATCCTCGCTATAAATACGCGGTGTAAAGAAAAGGGAAAAGGGCAGAAAAAGCAAAGAGGAACCACTTCTTCTTTGAAAAAGACCGGCATACAACATAAGGCAAAGGAAAATTTCCCGAGAAACAAAAAAGAAGCTGAAGATGTTATTTTGAAGAAGAACACGATGGCGTATGGTAAAAAAAGAATATGGCCGACCATCAACAACGACACACGGCCATTGCATTGTCGTTTCCAAAAAACCCATACATAACCTGAACCTTTACCCCCCAAAAGAAAAACGTAAAGGCAAAGGAAAAGGTCAAGTCAGTTGAAGCATGTTCTAAAGTAACAACTAATAACAATTAGTCGTTCTAAAATGACGACTAATAACCAACCTCCACGACCGTTCACAACATTCCTTCCGCCAAAACCCATGTCCATTGAAGTTTGCGTGGACATACCGAGATCATAGGGCATACCAAAGGTGGGAGCTGAAAACAAGAAAGCTCTCACTAACCCTTTGAGATTTTCGTAGTGCATATAGTTCCTTCCTAAGAGTTGGGTCCCAAGCGGAAGAAGGAACTATATCACGAGAAATGGGTCGAGGGGTGTGATTGAATGTGCGAAGAGTTTG
This sequence comes from Chrysanthemum seticuspe, assembly GCA_019973895.1. NCBI lineage: Eukaryota > Viridiplantae > Streptophyta > Magnoliopsida > Asterales > Asteraceae > Chrysanthemum > Chrysanthemum seticuspe. The sequence continues at coordinate 149,578,311 of BPTQ01000002.1, read as the reverse complement.
GTCCCTGGGGAAGGACAACAAAGGAAGCGGGGCACAACGCAATGCGTAAAACGCCCCCCAATTAACAAGAAGCTTCCCTAAGAAAGACAAACAAACAGAAGATGAAAACTATGCCTTCATTCCTCTGTTTATACAACCCGGCCCCCTAAACAAGCAGACGTCTACTAATCCAGGCATATCGGGTTGGATAGACTGGGTTTAAGGAACAAATGGTCAGCTTGTGGTTGCTAGGATAAAACAAAAGCTGTGCGATGGAAAAGCAAACTCACTAAAAGCCTTTCCACTACCGCACAGCATGGTGGGTTTAGACAGGAAACCTCTTGAAAGGCCTATCAAACTTGTTGTATACCCTACAGCATAATAAGCCCGCTGATGAAAAAAAAAGCAGACAGGGGGAAGCGTCACGGCCTTTCGAGAAATAGTTGCAAGCCCACGAACTTTTCAGGGAACCCCGCAGGGAGAATATAGCAGCCCCAAGAGGAAGCGGGACCGGAACTCCTTCAAGAAACGGATAGCAGACAAGAATGAGGATTCGAAACTCAGAAGAGAAGGAAAATACCCGTGCTAGGGACGTCAACGAAAAATGACAACGTCAGCAAAAGCGAATCCGATCGGAACATTTCTTCAAGAAAGGAAATTTATGTATAAGGCAAACTGCCATGGACAACTATTAAAACAAAACTTCCGCAAGAGCGAAGAGAAGCAGAACTGCAAAAGCACTCCTCAAGAGTGATGACCGCCATCAACAAAGCTCCGCAAAGGAATGAGCGTCACCAGTTATAAGACTCAGGATAAAAAGGGTAAGGACAATTGATAATGAAAAATATGTACTCGAATTTACAGTTTTTGAAATTTTAGTAATACATCAAATGAATAAAAAGTGAAGATTAGCTACCTTCATTATTTTATTTTTTTAAATATTTTCATTTTTATTAAGTACATAAGACGCGCAAGCACGAAAATCGGGCATGACCCAAATATGTTATTTTCGAATAACAAAGAGTTTACACGAATAACCAACTGGTGAACAACATAATCACCAAAGTACATAAGAGATATTGCAAAGCCAGTACTGGGAGGATAGCCCAAAACTATCCCAAGACTATTACAAACGTGCATATCCGTATAACGTTAAAAATAGCATCGCACAAATAAAAAGAGAGATGTGCGCAAAAGACTGTTAACTACGTTCATATCCGTCTAACGTTAAAATAGCAATACAAAAGTGAAAAATGGCATACACAAAAAGTATTAAAAACTTGCATAAAGAAAAAGTCATAGCATAAGAACAAAATAAATGAACAACGTGCAGAAATACAAACAAAAAGCTGCACGCAGCCATCAGAAGCATCACAAGAGAAACAAAGACAGACATTGTTCAGATGATTACAAAGCATCTCAGAAAAGACAAGAAAAACTAATTCCTCACTAAGGCAGCCACACTCGCTTCAGGCTCGGACAGAACAGTAGGGACCTCACTAACTCCAGAATGTGGATCGTTCGCAACCTCAACAAGGTTGCTAGACCCACCAACATCATAATCTTCAATAGAAAGAGGTCTCGCAGAGATATCAGAGGCACTGACAGGAAGAGGCACAAGCGACAAAGAAGTAGTGCAAGCAGAAGCTAACTCACTAGTCGATGATATTTCCACACCCACAACATTACGAGGGGACAAAGGATCAACGGAAGAATTATAAACATCGGCAACAGATAACCGATGAGCACCAAGGCATTTTCTAACCTGATAAACTCTCTTCCGAACAACTTCCAAAGAACGAGACAAAGAGCTAGTGCCAACAACGACATTATCATCCTTATCTTAAAAAAGAACGATAATTTGCTCAAGATCCGGTTGTAACCCTGCAATCATAGGAGCATTTGCGGAAGGCTCATCAATACGAAGATCCATAACTTTCGTAATACCAGCATCCTTGTTGGACTTAAGCACGGAGAGTAAGGAAAACTCCACATTTTCAAGGGCCCTTACGGCGGAAATGTAATGATCTTCCACAAAAGGGCTATACACAGCAAACTCAGCAAGCTCTCTTTTCTCCTTGCCATGAATAATGCCCGCCGCTAAGCCTTCTTGCATACCTTTATTGACAGCACGCTTAATAACTTCTGCCATTGCAGCAGTATACTCCGGAGAATTCAAACACTTAAACACGGCAAGGCTCATACCGTTAGTTAACAACCAGCGCCGGCTAGACAACAGCGTAAGGAATTCAGGATTAAACTCCTCATCAAGATGACTAGCCAAGGCATACAAATCAGCAACGGTCGAATCAACCTATTTCATAAGAACGGCCATCTTTGCATCCTGAATCTTACAAAATTCCTCCTCCAAAGCAGCAAGGGAAGGAACTTGGCTGCGGAGCTCAAAGCATGACTCCTCCAAGATATGTATCTGCAAACATAACCTTGTTAGAAGACAACGGGAAACAAACAAGAGGAACAACTAACCAAAAAAGGCACTGACGCGCACCTGTCCGGAAAGGTTGGAATTCTGAGACTTAAGAACAAAGATGAAAGTGCTGCCACCTTAGCTCGAAGAGAATTCCGTTCTTCTTAAAGCATGGAATTCTGGTTCTTCAAAGATGAAAGTTCCGCAGCAGAAGCTACCAAAGACTCAACAGTAGAAGATGTCTCGAAAGAGGTAGCATTAGCAACCTTAGACTCTAGAGCCGAAATCTCCTTATCCTTACTTGCCAACAAAGACAATAAGCATTTCCGCTCCACAGCATTATACTCTAAACGCAGGCGAACTTCAGAACTAAAGCACAATTGTCGTGCCACCGCAACATTAAACTCACCAAGGAGACGCTCATACCCCATATCACGAACAGCGGAAAAGAAGTTAGGAGGAGCGAACTCCCGGCATTCATCAACATCATCAAGAAGCGAACTCTTAGTAACACTCCATTTCAGAATATGAACACCAGACAAAGAACTAGAGTCCGGATCATCTACAGTACGAATGTCCCCAGCTGGGATATCAAGGTCCGAAAGGTCATCAAGAATTGGATGAATACCGCCGACAAGAGAAAAGCTATCTGGAAGAGAGGAAGGAACATCCACTTGACCTAAGGACAGTAGTAACGACGGTACCCGTCATAACGGGCACAGGATAACTGCAAATAAACAAGTAAAGAACAAGTGAATAAAAGGCAGGAAAAATAAAGGAATTACGAAAAGACAAAAACGTAAACAACAAAACCTGGGGTAGAACCATCAAAATGGAGCAAACCAAAATCAGATTTAGTAGACGTTCCAGCTTCATAAAGGGGAGTAGTTGATAATAAAGGAGAAGAAGAAGAATGAGTGGGCAAAGCATTTAAACAATATTGAGTTTGCGAACTTTGAGCTAACAACTTCTGAATGGACTCGGAAGACTTACCACCAGTAGAGGCCCTACCAAAATCGTTAAGGTCGCTCCTCACCTTCTTAGGGGGATGGACAAGGTGGGTGCCAGCTTTCCTCTTCTTCCTCCCAGAACCGGAAGCCATACCACTATCAAAACCAATATCAGAAACCGAATAGTCAGGTCGCAGGACAATATCACCAGGCGGTCGAGAAGCTCCGATTTCCGAACGGATAGCTACATGTCCAACTTCACTAGAAGAGGGAGGGGAAAGAGAAACAGTACGACCTTCGGTCAGTTTTACAAAGAAACCTCATTCTCCTCTCGTGGCCGAGTATCAACAAGCAACTCCATTGGGTTCTTCTTCTTAACCAAAGACAACAGATCCATAGCTGTAGAAAACAGACGAAGAAGAAACACAAATCAGGACAAAACAAAAATAAATTAGCAGAAGGAAAAACATAGATATGGTATACCCACCCCGATTCTCTTGATCAAAGAACACAGGGTAAAAGTCATCGCCCAAAGTATAATTACGGCGCAACCCAACTAAACAAAGGAAAGGCTCCATAAGCTTAACAAAAGAAGAAGCATTAGCAACAAGGGAGGAAACGTGTCGAGCATCAAACTCAGTATCCCTAGGAGTGGCATCCTTAAGAAGATTTCCCCGAACAAAGAAAGGATTAATAGAGGGACAAGCAAATGAGTCAACCCAGAAAAAGTGATCGTTCCAACTCTTAAGACAATCAAGGGGTTTGGTATAGCAAACGCCAAAGCTATCAACGCGTTTACTAAAAGAATTCCAGCCATGTTTTTGAGAAAAAACATAAAAACACCTAAATAAACCAACTGAGGGTTCAATACCAAGCGCAAAACAAAGAATCTCAAATTGAGAAACTTTAGCAGCACTGATGACAGAAAGCTGCGATATATGAATATGATAGTAGTCAAGAATTGAAACAAGAAAAGAAGACAAGGGGAGGCGAAAATTAGCAAACTCGAAAAAACGGGTATAAACACCGATCTTCCTATTCAGCGCTTCACGAATACTTTGGTTAGGACCAGGAAATTCCGGATGAACAAATTGCGGAATTGAATAATCAATACAGAAATGGTCAAGTGCCTTTTCTGATAGTTTAGATTTGGTAGATGAAAAATTACCCATAACAGAAAAAGAAAAAGGGAATCAAAAACCTAACTTGAGTAAGGAACTTGGAAGGCAGATACGGCCAAAGGTAAAATCGGATTGAAGAGAAGCGTTTGCAACAAAAGAACAGTAAAAAGAAGAAATGGGCCAAAGCCAAAATAAAGGGTATTTATACAAACGGAACGATGATTACTCAAGAAAACCCTAAGGGAGGACACGCGTCCAAAAGCAATCTAATCCAAATCAAAAACACGAGGATAAAGATGGTAGAAGACCAAGGGCCCACGGAGTCAAATCAACCAGAATACGAAAAATTATCAACCGTCAAAGTTATAAAAAAACATTTTCCAAGAAAAGGGAGTGTCAAGAAAACACTTCAAGAGTGCGGAAGAGAAAATGATCTGAAGGAAGTAGTCTAAGTACATCCACCGCACGCGACCATATTCGCACACATTGCACATACTAGACTGGGGGGACGGGAGGGTGTAGCAGTTCCTAAAGGTGAAGAAGCATTTCAAAAAGAAAAAACGCACGAAATGACAAAACCCTTAGTCAACTCAAGTCAAGTGACATCCACCGCATGCAACAATATCCGCATGCAATGAACATACTAGACTAGGGGGACTTGATGATGTATAGTATGTATAACAGGCCTACTAGGCCCAATACATATTATACACACACTCGGCTAAGGCCCAATGATTACAAACCCTGGTCCTACAGTAAGCCCAATGACGAAATATCATCCTTTATCGTACCAGTAAGTGTCACATACTTTTCTTAAGATGTCAGCAAGGCCCATATGTGTTGCAACTTGGCTTCCTAGCTCATTTCACATACTTGTATTATAAAATCGTACCATGTGATCGATCTACCAATGGTGTAGTCAAAATCCACATATCCCTTTACACTTGTCTGCAACACGTGATCAAACCTATCCAACATATCCACACCAGCCGATGATATATCAGGTCTCCTACAGACCACCTGATACACCTGGCTTCCAATTGCATATGCACATGAACACTTACCATTCTTTTCCATATCATAGTCCCTTGGTAGACCACCTTCCAATGATAGTATGGAGTGACCCTCGAACAAATTCTTTACCAACTTCCTGTTGTAATACCTGGACTGTGACACCCTCAAAGTAATACCATTATGATCCCTGAGAATCTCCATACCATGTAAATTTCCATTTGCATCATCCATCAAACCCTTCGTAAAACAGATATCAGCCTTGCATTTGCAAGAAAAAACCATACCATCTATATAGAGTAATAGATGTATGGATATATCTGGTGTATACTCCTAGTAATATCCTTTGCTATTGTTACAACTTTTCCTGCAACCGTTTCAGAGCACATACACATCTGACCAAGTATCCATTTCTTTTTTCATTCCAGCCTTCCACTAGGAAATCACCTCACAAGCAAATATATCATCGAAGGTCAATGACTCATGTGCGTATATCTTCTCCACTTCAGTAACTACAAAAACAACCTCATTAATGTCTTCTCTATACCTGAATAGTTCCCATGCTGAGTGTTGGCCACTATCACGTGCGGAATGATAGAACATCAAATCTTGAGTTTTAATTCCTGTTAACCAGCTACATGACCAAGATTTCCTAAGGTTCCACCTCAAATGTCAAATCCTCCTGCAGTTCCACCTCAAACTCAAATCCCTACAACTCCTGTACTAAACTTGTACCTACACCAAAATCAAAGGAAGTTTTCTTGTATTCCCCACTCTCATTGAAACCTATATTCATGTAAAGCATAACCTTAGAAGTAATGCTATCTAACCTCCAAAGCTTAGTACCCACTATACCTTCACGGTATCCCAAGAATATACACTTGACCTTAACAGGTTCAAGCATCCAGGGCTTAATACAAGCAAGCCAACAAAAAAACCCAACATATCTATAGGTGTCTCGAATCCAATCATTGATGATGGTGACCTATTTACCAAATATGTAGACTTGGTTGTATCCTATGCCCAAAAAACCTCGGACAGACCAGGCTGAATTAGAAAATAATGTACCTTAGCTAAGAGTGTCACATTCATCTTCTCAACTAACCCATTTTGCTATTGTATCTCTGCAACACCCAAATGTCTGGCAACCCCACTTTTTATACATTCTTTTGTAGACCCTTGATTAAAAGATTCAAGAACATTGCATATCTTCAAGAACATTGTTGTGTCTTGCCAGCCACTGCCTGACCGTCCAGGGTATATACGTAATTAGCCTTCCTTGTTCCTGATAAAACCACCAGTGAACCCTTAATTACCTTGATCCTGCCTGACTACATCTTCATGGTAAAACCCTCTATTACAAGAGTGCCCAACGATATCAAAATTCGTCTTAATTCCGAAACATGCATGATTTTTCCAACACGAATCTTGACCCATCCCTCACTATACTCGAACCTTACCCGTCCCCTATACATGGAATTCCCTGCGATCACTCGGTAGTACATTACCATTGTCATATTCCTCAAAATTAAATAAGTAATCTCTCATGTATGTCATATGGTATGAGCCCCGTGAATCCATGATCGAGTCTAACAGTTCTTCAATACTCATAGCTGACATAACATCAGCACTGTCATACCCATCGGCTCTAGAACCGGATACCTGATCTTTATTCTTGACAAAACCTTGAGATTTCTTGTGATTATACCTAGGAAAATCCCTCTTTAAATGCTCCTCAGACTGGCATATATAACACTTGAGTCTGCTGCTATTTCCCTGTGACTTTGACTATGCACTACCTTTACCCTGCTGCATATCACTTTGATCATACATGCGCCTCACAAACAACCCTTCACCAACATCAACCTTTGCTTCAGTCATCTTCTGAAGTTTCCTAGAACGAAGTGTCGCGAACACGTTTTCTAGCTTCAAAGTATCCCGATCGTATAGCAAAGTATCTACGAAATTGTTGTAAGAAGATGGTAAATATGTGAGTAATAATAATGTCTAATACTCATCTGATATAGCAACATCCATAGCTTCTAAATCACCTACCATCTTGTAAAACTCATCAATATGTTCAGATTGAATTTTACTTGGATGCATGTGAAAATTATATAACTTCTTCTTCATGCATAAATGATTAGCTAAAGACTTTGCCATGTATAAAGTCTATAAAATTTTCAAAATTCCCGCAACAGTCGTCTCCTTGTTGATTTTCCGTAGGACTCGATCACCCAAATACAAGATCAATATGTTGCAAGACTTTTTCTAAATGACGTTATCGTATGCCACTATTGTAGTTGCAGGTAACTCCTCCAATGCTGCAACTAATCCATGCTAATCCAACAAAGCCTTCATCCTTACCTGCCATAACACGAAGTCATTCTTCCCATCGAATTTCTTGATGTTAAACTTGGTCCCCGTCCTCTTTGTCCAATCCCTTTATTTATTGTAATAACCTTGTGATATAAACCTCACAACACCGAACTAAACAAAATACCCGTGTGTAACAACCTTGTTTGTAATCAATAATACCCTAAGATTATACTCTCTTAGTCATGATTAAAATAAGAAAACAAAACTACTCCTTTTTTAGTCTAAAAACCATACGTGTGCATGTAGTTAGCGAAGAACTTCACATGCATGTAAATTTTGATAACGTCCACATGCATGTAACAAGTAAATTAACACACTTGTTTTTTCGTTATCTTCTTTTGAAAGCGAACCGCCAAAAAAAACAATGAGCTTCTTCTTCCTGGAAGTAGGAAACCTTGTCGATATATATAATCCTTGCAAACCAGTTCTCGTAAACCAAAAGACCTTGCAAGAACTCGACAACCTTGATGCTACGAAAACCAGAAACCTCAAGAACCCTTGTTGACGAACAATCGTCTAACAAGAAAAGTAGAAAACCTTTATAAGATCGACCTCGCTTCCCCTTTTACGAACCAAAGTTCTTGATACCAATTGTTGGTTATCAATCCAACAAACCTGGAAACTAGATAGCGGAATAGACTTGTTTTCAATGCACGTTGCACACGATAGGAAGAAAATAACCCACACGTATTTACCCAAACGCTTCTTTATTAATCATTTATATGAAAAGAAAGAATGAACATAATGACTCACCTCCTCATCTCTATAAATAGAGAATGAGGGGTGAAATCCTCATCCAAATATGATTAGATGAGTCAGTTAAGAAAGGAGATAAACAAGACACAACCGAATTGCCTCTAAACTTGAGCAATACGTCAAAGACGTCCTTGTGTCAGTTCATACATGCATGACACTCCTAATTTAACTAAATATAACTAAGAGCAAATTTCTAAAAGACAAAAAGTTGGGTAGTGGTCACCATATGATACAAAAAATTCAACTCTTCTCAAAATGGTCATGTGCGAATGTGCGATTCCGTTAATAAGTTGACACGTGTCCAGACAACAAGTACACTTTCAATCATTTGCAAGTACAATCACTGTCAAAGCCTTGTTTGACTTTTATAAACAAATGTGCGAACAGTGGATGTGCGAATAAAATCAACTTTATTGGAAAGTAACAACTTTTAGGGAATAAAATCTTTGTGAATCTACTTTATTGAGAATAAAATCTTACTTTTCAGACCTCTAATTTTTTAATCTTTTTAATCAAAACACACCTATCAAATCTTTTGATAATATACATGGCTCCTACTCAATCTGACATTCTTTGCATATTTACAAGTGTGTAACTGTATGTCTATATTTGTATGCGTGCATGTGTAAATGGTTTAGTATTGTTTCTAAAAGTGATTATACTCCCTATTGTTTTTGGCATAATGAGTACAAACTATTTTTAAACTAATTTGTCTACCGAAAAATAATCAGCTTATACAGTAACTAAAAATTATACTTACATGCTGAGCATATACAGTTTTATGCTAACACTCACACAACCTGGTATTTAGAAACACAATAATATTTGATAGGTGTGTTTTGATTAAAAATATTAAAAAATTAAAGGTTTGAAAAGTAAGATTTTATTCCCAATAAAGTGGATTCATAAAGATTTTATTCCTTAAAAGTTGTTACTTTCCAATAAAGTTGATTTTATCCGTACATTCGCACATGCACCGTTCGCACGTTTGCTTATAAAAGTTAAACAAGGCTTTGAGTTATTGCACTTTCAAATGATTGAAAGTGTACTTATTATCTGGACACGTGTCAACATACTAATGGAATCGCACATTCGCACATGACCATGTTAAGAAGAGTTGTATTTTTTGTACCATACAGTGACCACTACCCAACTTTTTTGTTCCCTTTTGAGAATTAGCTCTATGACTAAACTATCACTTTCCCTCCTAAACTATACTATAGAGTAATATTCATACTAATACATAACAATTAATATAATTAATTACTTAATTATATTAATTAAATAAGTAATTATATAGGGAATACTTTTGGCTAAGACTTGTCTTGCCAAAAATCTGGTGGGCCACGATTACTTAAGTTTGATTGAGAAAGTGTGTGAGTCTCCCTAGTCGTCGCCGCAAGTCACAAGCAGTCGTCGCCAAAGCCTTTAGTAAAAAAGTATAAGAGGACATTTTGACAAAGTCAACTTCTCACCAAAGGCTTTTAGCAAAGACAAGTCCTTGTCAAAAGCCCCAAAAAGTCCACTTTAGTAATATTGAATGTTGTAGTGACATGTATGGTTTGTTCATTTCTTTAGTGATCTTTCTTCTAGTTAATTTTTGGTGATTACGCATTCAGCTAGTAGTTTAGATCAAACAACAACAAGATATCTAATCTAGTCGGGACAAGGTATGAGAAAGATAAAATGTAGATAGATTTATCCTTAGGATAAACCCGAGAGTAAAGTATTTTAGATCAAACTGTTTATCTTGATTTTAAGTTTAATTTATTTCCTTCGAGCCATACACATTTGTTCTTAGTTCTTACCGCCAGCCAATAAAGTAGACTCAGATCCGTGGTCATCCAGACAAAAACGGAGACATTTCATCGTCCATCTATTTTTAATAAAATATTTGTGATAATGTGTTTCAACATCGCTTCACTTCCACGTGTAATCTCCTTGCACACGTTGCATGCACATCACACTGGCCTTTTGGTCACATTAGTCATGTGTCGAAAACGTTCATTTTGCTACTCCGTAAATTTTGTGTTGTCCGCGCAGTATGTTTTCAAAAGAGCACATCGATCAATATGAATCAACCCTTTATAAATTATGGTGGATTTCTACTCATGTAAGTCAATGCGTAGTTCCATGCATATTTTCTTTAACATTAAGCAAAAGGTATTCAGCGCTTCCCATCGATTTAAAATATTTCAGTATGTTATATATATAATACTTATCAAAACGCAACATGTTCTTATTGACAAGTACATTAACATAGTGATTGTTATTTAACATACAAAATTAACTAAAGCAAAACACTTGGGTATATTTCAAACACTCATTGCTCGATGGTCGATAGTAGCACACGCCGCCTTTGCTTCTCCAAATAGTCTATGAAGCTGTCTATATATTTTCTATGTAATTTCGTGTCACCAAATGTTTTACTTAACGCCACTGCGTTGGCCTTGTAGTTCTTCCCTTCGTCGCCAACAGCTGTAGTTATTGATTTAGCTACCGAGTCCTTAGTGAAGGAGCCATCTTTGTCGTTTCTTGGCACCTCGATTCCCACTTTTTTGTCCACCAATATCCGAGCATTTAAACCTTGATCCACCAAAAATGGTAACATGATTAAAGGATGACCAAACATTAACCCTTCAACAATCGATCCCCAACCACAATGAGTCAAGAAGCCACCTACAGACTCGTGGCTCAATATCTGTATCTGAGGAACCCAACTTGTTCGTACCATCCCTCTATTACGGGATCTTTCTAAGAATCCATCTGGTAATTCTACCGAGTCAGACTCAGTGGAACCAGCTGGCTTTCTAAGAGCCCAAAAGAAAGGCAACCTAGAGAGCTCTAAACCCAAAGCAAGCTCACCGAGCTCAGATTTGTTCACCATGACCTCACTTCCTAATGCCACATACACGACATGACCTTTTTGTTGACCATCAAGCCATTTCTTGATATCCATCCACGTGTCATCTTTCTCATCTCCGACTTTGGTTGGTGCTTCTGGTGGCATTAAGCCTATCGGCACAACTGGGAGGTGATATAACTCCTCTAAAAGGGTTAGCCATTGAGGTTCAAATTCATAGCCATATCTTATAAACATGCAATCAGACCCTTCTAAAATTATCCCCGAGCGATATGCATCCGAAACCCCAGAAGCATTAGCCAAACCACTATCCAACACCCAAGCAGCCTCATGCTTCCGGTAACACAAGTTAGACGGAAAAGGAATCCACTTCGGTGGTGTGAGGAAATCCTCGACCGTTTTCCTTACATCTGAACCATTTATCATGTCCATTGGCGGTCCAAAAAATGCACTAAACCAAGCGTTTATTATCGAGAAGTACCCCCGCGAGATGCCAAGGTTACCCGCTACTTCAGGTAACCAATACGGAGCAAAATCATAAATAATCCAATCTGGAGACTCTTTCTCAAGAAACTGAACGAGCTGTGCTTTAAGACCATCGTACGCTTTCTTGAGGTAATGAATATCCTCCGTGCGAACGTCCATTGTTGCCTCAGCATTCTCGGGTAGCTCTTGAACTCGTGGAAGTGCGAGTGAAACCAAATTTATAAGTGGCGAGAGGTGGAAAGGAAGGGCAGGGAGTCGTTTGATGTTTCGAGTGGTTGAAAGAAACGAGACCTTGTGACCCTTTTCGGCTATAAATTTTGAAAGTTGAAGGAAAGGGATTATGTGACCGAAAGCAAGCCATGGGAATATCGCTACATGAAGCTGCTTACGGTCGTTCGAGGAGTCGATGGGAACCATTGTTGTTTTTGATAACGGTTGTTCTAGATATTGACGGTGTTACTTCACTATTTTGATGTAAATCATACCATAAATGTTTGCATGGTTGGGATTTGCCTCCATTCAATTCATTGTTATCACTTGAGTTTTCCTTTAGATTTTTAATCCCGAATTGAGTTTTATATCATCGCATTATATATGACTAGTTGTTTATAAAGGCTCATATATATTCACATATATATTCACTAATGATGAAACTTTTATAATACTTTTTCCTTAAGTACTATGGATTTTGCTTGAGCACTTATGTTATGGTGTAGTTATTACACACAATTTCTTTTTTATACTCAAATGTGCACTATATGGACATTAATTAAGTTAAAATATTACTCACATTATATACGTTTTCTAATTAATTTTAGGGTGAAGTAGAGATGGGAGCAAAAAAGGATAAGCCTTATCCAAATGCGTAAAAAGAAGGGAAAATCTGCAAGTACAGATTTGCGTTCCTTCCCGAAAAATGTTATGTCAAATCCAAAAGAAACAATAGGCACTCAGGCTACGAGCCTAGACACGCGCCTATCAACAAAATAATAATAATAATAATAATAATAATAAATGAAAATTAATGTCAATGCACGCGAAAACAGTAAAATCCTCGCTATAAATACGCAGGGTAAAGAAAAGGGAAAAGGGCAGAAAAAGCAAAGAGGAACCACTTCTTCTTTGAAAAAGACCGGCATACAACATAAGGCAAAGGAAAATTTCCCGAGAAACCAAAAAGAAGCTGAAGATGTTATTTTGAAGAAGAACACGATGGTGTATGGTAAAAAAAGAATATGGCCGACCATCAACAACGACACTCGGCTACCGCATTGTCATTTCCAAAAAACCCATACATAACCTGAACCTTTACCCCCCAAAAGAAAAACGTAAAGGACAAAGGCAAAGGTCTAGTCAGTTGAAGCATGTTCTAAAGTAACAACTAATAACAATTAGTCGTTCTATAATGATGACTAATAACCAACCTCCGCGACCGTTCACAACATTCCTTCCGCCAAAACCCATGTCCATTGAAGTTTGCGTGGACATACTGAGATCATAGGGCATACCAAAGGTGGGAGCTTAAAACAAGAAAGCTCTCACTAACCCTTTGAGATTTTCTTAGTGCATATAGTTCCTTCCTAAGAGTTGGGTCCCAAGCGGAAGAAGGAACTATATCACGAGAAATGGGTCGAGGGGTGTGATTGAATGTACGAAGAGTTTGGTCCCTGGGGATGGACAACAAAGGAAGCGGGGCACAACGCAATGCGTAAAACGCCCCCCAATTAACAAGAAGCTTCCCTAGGAAAGACAAACAAACAGAAGATTAAAACTATGCCTTCATTCCTCTGTTTATACAACCCGGCCCACTAAACAAGCAGACGTCTACTAATCCAGGCATATCGGGTTGGATAGACTGGGTTTAAGGAACAAATGGTCAGCTTGTGGTTGCTGGGATAAAACAAAAGTTGTGCGATGGAAAAGCAACCTCACTAAAAGCCTTTCCACTACCGCACAACAGGGTGGGTTCAGACATGAAACCTCTTGAAAGGACTATCAAACTTTTTGTATACCCTACAGCATAATAAGCCCGCTGATGAAAAAAAAAAGCAGACAAGGGGAAGCGTCACGGCCTTTCGAGAAATAGTTGCAAGCCCACGAACTTCTCCGGGAACCCCGCAGGGAGAATATAGCAGCCCCAAGATGAAGCGGGACCAGAACTCCTTCAAGAAACGTATAGCAGACAAGAAGGAGGATTCGAAACTCATAAGAGAAGGAAGATACCCGCATTAAGGACGTCAACGAAAAATGACAAAGTCAGCAAAAGCGAATCCGATCGGAACATTTCTTCAAGAAAGGAAATTTATGTACAAGGCAAACTGCCACGAAAAACTATTAAAACAAAACTTCCGCAAGAGCGAAGAGAAGCAGAACTGCAAAAGCACTCCTCAAGAGTGATGACCGCCATCAACAAAGCTCCGCAAAGGAATGAGCGTCTCCAGTTATAAGACTCAGGATAAAAAGGGTAAGGACAATTGATAATGAAAAATATGTACTCGAATTTACAGTTTTTGAAAATTTTGTAATACATCAAATGAATAAAAAGTGAAGATTAGCTACCTTCATTATTTGATTTTTTTAAATATTTTTATTTTTATTAAGTACATAAGACGCGCAAGCACGAAAATCAGGCATGACCCAAATATGTTATTTTCGAATAACAAAGAGTTATCACGAATAACCAACTGGTGAACAACATAATCACCAAAGTACATAAGAGGTATTGCAAACCCAGTACTGGGAGGATAGCCCAAAACTATCCTAAGACTATTACAAACGTGCATATCCGTATAACGTTAAAAATAGCATCGCACAAATAAAAAGAGAGATGTGCGCAAAAGACTGTTAACTACGTTCATATCCGTATAACGTTAAAATAGCAATACAAAAGTGAAAAATGGCATACACAAAAAGTATTAAAACTTGCATAAAGAAAAAGTCGTAGCATAAGCACAAAATAAATGAACAACGTGCAGAAATACAAACAAAAAGCTACACGCAGCCATCAGAAGCATCACAAGAGAAACAAAGACAGACATTGTTCAGATGATTACAAAGCATCTCAGAAAAGACAAGAAAAACTAAGTCCGCACTAAGGCAGCCACACTCGCTTCAGACTCGGACAGAACAATAGTGTACCTCACTAACTCCAGAATGTGGATCGTTCGCAACCTCAACAAGGGTGCTAGACCTACCAACATCATAATCTTCAATAGAAAGATTTCTCGCAGAGATATCAGAGGCACTGACATGGAAGAGGCACAAGCGGCAAAGAAGTAGTGCAAGCAGAAGCTAACTCACTAGTCGATGATGTTTCCACACCCACAACATTACGAGCGGACAAAGGATCAACAGGAAGAATTATAAACATCGGCAACAGATAACCGATGAGCACCAAGGCGTTTTCTAACCTGATAAACTCTCTTCCGAACAACTTCCAAAGAACGAGACAAAGAGCTAGTGCCAACAACGACATTATCATCCTTATCGTAAACAGGAACGATAATTAGCTCAAGATCCGGTTGTAACCCTGCAATCATAGTAGCATTCGCGGAAGGCTCATCAATATGAAGATCCATAACTTCCGTAATACCAGCATCCTTGTTGGACTTAAGCACAGGAGAGTAAGGAAAACTCCACATTTTCAAGGGCCCTTACGGCGGAAATGTAATGATCTTCCACAAAAAGGCTATACACAGCAAACTCAGCAAGCTCTCTTTTCTCCTTGCCATGAATAATGCCCGCCGCTAAGCCTTCTTGCATACCCTTATCGACAGCACGCTCAATAACTTCTGCCATTGCAGCAGTATACTCCAGAGAATTCAAACACTTAAACACGACAAGGCTCATACCGTTAGTTAACAATCAGCTGCCGGCTAGACAACAGCGTAAGGAATCGAGGATAAAACTCCTCATCAAGATGACTAGCCAAGGCATACAAATCAGCAACGGTCGAATCAACCTTTTTCATAAGAACGGCCATCTTAGCATCCTGAATCTTACAGAATTCCTACTCCAAAGCAGCAAGGGAAGGAACTTGGCTGCGGAGCTCAAAGCATGACTCCTCCAAGATCCGTATCTGCAAACAAAACAACGTTAGAAGACAACGGGAAACAAACAAGAGGAACAACTAACCAAAAAAGGCACGGACGCGCACCTGTCTGGAAAGTTTGGAATTCTAAGACTTAAGAACAACAACTTCAGCTCTCAAAGTAGATGACTCAGAATCCTTTGCATCAAGAGATGATTGAAGTGCTGCCACCTTAGCTCGAAGAGAATTCCGTTCTTCTTAAAGCATCGAATTATGGTTCTTCAAAGATGAAAGTTCCGCAGCAGAAGCTACCAAAGACTCAACAGTAAAAGATGTCTCGAAAGAGGTAGCATTAGCAACCTTAGACTCTAGAGCCGAAATCTCCTTATCCTTACTTGCCAAAAAAGACAATAAGCGTTTCCGCTCCACATCATTATACTCTAAACGCAGGCGAACTTTAGAACTAAAGCACAATTGTCGTGCCACCGCAACATTAGACTCACCAAGGAGACGCTCATACCCCATATCACGAACAGCGGAAAAGAAGTTAGGAGGAGCGAACTCGTCCACCATAACACGACATTCATCAACATTGTTAGGATCCAATATTTATGTGTTTGATGATTCGGGTGGTCTTGGGAGATCAAAATACATGTTAGCCATTAGAGAGAGAAAGTTAGAGAGAGAGAGGGTGTTCTTGCTAGAGAGTTGGTTTACAAAAAGTGAAAGATTAGATTGCCAAGCCACACCCCTTCCATGGATGGAAGGGGTATTTATACTTACAAACATAACGACCTCCTATCGGCCTGTGGATCAGGTATACAGTGGGTAAAGACCCGTCCTTCCTCCACGGTGTTGCACTAAACTATTCTACGCTACAAACTAATAAATAAACTACTAAATAACGAAACTAACGACAAGTCTACGAGCTAACTTAAGCTAGATAACATTTGGGGTGACCGACTCTTCACTAAGAAATTTTCTAATTCCTAACAATCTCCCCCTAAGGGAGGTCACCCCATGTTTTACATTTCAAATCCTAGCATTCTATTCTTGTCATTGTTCTTGAGCTCGTAGACTTGAATTCTTCATTTCCGCAATCTTTGTGCTTTTGTAGTGCAACTTCAAAGTCCGCATTGATCTGTACTTTCAGTGGAGGTCTTTGAACTGATCCACATCTTTGATGATCTTCGAGCTTTCATTGAGATCATCAGCCACAGTAAATCTCTGGATCACCCTTTATTGTGTTGCCATCATGTGAAGTTGTGACTTACGGACCGACATGCTCACACTTTTGAATCATGACATCTTTCCATCAGAGTAGCGGAAGCCTTACTGGTTCATGATATTTGCAGCAGCATAGCAGAAGCATAGTATAAAAAATATCAGAACCAGGTTATGTAGATATGCACCAGTCATGATTTCTTCAAATTAAGTGTGGATGCTGTGAGCATGCGGCTTTGGAATGACTCTTCAATTCTGATCAGCTGCAATCGTCGGGGTGTACCTGCATACGACAGTTAGCAATAAAGCGCACGAAAGTGTCTTTGATCACTTTCGTTGAATTGAGGTACACGGCCCACGGTTCCCCGTTGATCAGTACAAGTACTGCCTGTGATCAGGTAGGATTCCTAAGAATCTCCTTGACAGGGTTTCGCAGCTGTTCTAGCTGTTCTCAAACCGGAACGTCTCAAAGAAGACAACACGGAGTGAGTGAACCAGCGAATTGAGATTCACTGATTGATGAAAAATGATTTGAAAAACAATCGCGTATTGCTTAGAATAAAGAGTTTTGCAATACGACGAAGGTTTTATGAGAAAGATCAATTTTCAATCAAAACACTTTTTGTATTTGAAAATGAGTACACATTCGACGTGCTAGCGAAAAGAAGAGATTCGCACATCGAACGGTTTTTCTAAAAGTATTTTTCAATCAGAGATACTTTTTGAATTTGAAATGAATACACATTCGACGTGCTAGAGAAAAGAAGGTTTGCACATCGAACGGTTTTTCCAAAAGTATTCGTCAATTCCATTCCTGGACCAAGGTTGATTCAAGAATGAATCTCCCCATCGTTTCTATCCAGTTGTCACAAGCTTGATCTTACGAGAAGATCTCACATGTCACCCACCAAGAGCTTGTTTGATGTTGGCTCTAGAAGGATTTCCATCTTCATCGTGAATACTTTTATATACCACTCAGATGTTCTGGCAATACCACAAGGATAATGCGTAGGACTCTTAATATATACTTACTTTCCACATTGTGTGAAACAGCAAGTCTTCATGAATTTAGTGTCCTAACGAGATATTGTGGATGATCTCTTGGCTCTAGACTCAATAGTGCACATTTGGTTCCTGTGTCGGAGACTAGGGAGAGGGTCTCCTTCTTCAATATCAACAATCTCTAAGAGAAAGTCGATAGATAATGTCGGTTCCCCGTGAGAATGAAACAAGCCCTTTTAAGAGGAACTTGAGTGGCTTGGGAAGTTTAGTGCAGTGCATCACTGGGTCCATGATGTCTTGTCTTCAATACCGACGTTACCTTGGTAAACACCAGTAGCATATGTATTGAACCCGGTTACTGCCCTAAGGTTGAATTGATGGAGGGCTATTTCTTTTCACCCTTTTTCTCATTCATTTCTTTTTCATTCTTCAACCCCTTCAGTGCTTACCGAGACTTCATTACTAGAACCTTGTTGGGTTAATTCCAGTACTAGCTCTGTCTCAGTCCGCACTCTTCCCATATCTCACTTTTCTCCTTTTTTCATCATACCTAAAGACTCTACACTATCTAGTGGATTGTCCCTGGGTAGATCCCTCCGGTTCTGGCGGATCGTGGGAACAAATACCTAACCTAACCATCCTTATAACTCCATGCATAAAGTAAATTGGTCGGTCTTTTGGTATTGTTCTTTCCTTCATGAAACCAATTGAAAAATCATTTGGAAAAACAATCAAGGTACTTGTGATACGAGATCAAAGCATTTTGTACCTTAATAGTTTTGATCATTTAGAAAACCTCCCCCTCAACATGTGCGTGTGATTTAGAAATTGTTTGGCACATGGAGGCAAGAGTTCTTTGAAATAATTTCTTTGAAATAATTTCTTGATCACAATTTCCTTAGAAAAAGCCATTTGAATTTCTTTGGTAAACTTCTCCCCCTCAATATGTGCATAGGATTTTTGAAATCATTTTTATCACATAGAGGCAAGAGTTCTTTTGAAGCACATCCACGATTACAAAAGCCATTTAAGAAACCATTTGAAAACTTAATCAAGGTACTTTATAAATAACATTTTAAAAAAGCTTTTGTACCTCGATCGTTATGCTCCCCCTCAATATGTGCTTCAAGATTCGAAAGCGTTTAGCACATATGAGCGAGCAGCGTGCACAATTAAGTCAAAACGATCACCTTTTATCATATTTCATTATTAAATCACAAATTCTCCCCCGATCAAAAATATCAAACCCTTTGAGATTTTGGATCCCAAGTGATTTAATTAGGTTTAGAAAACATGGGAGAAAATGTGGCCTTGTTTAAATACTCATCTGGTTTTTGGATAAATCCTCCTCCTCAACATGTGCATTATGTATATTGCAATCGTTTGGCACATGGAGGCAGGAGTGCCTTTAAAGGACAAAACCAGTTCCATTTAAAACAGATTTGAGATTTAAATCACGGTCTCTACCCCGATCAGAAATATCAAACCATTTGAGATTTGTGATCCCAATTGATTTAAATAATTTAGAAAATTTTGGGGAAAGACGTGGCAAGATTCAATTTTGAAAGATGACAGATAAGGACCATTTTAAGACATTAAAGATTGTTAGTGTCAGGTATGATAGTTTTTAAGAGATCTTTTAAGTAAAACAAAACAATTTCACAATCAAACAAGAACAGAAAAGATTTCATTTTGAAAGACCTTGATTCTAAAGAAAAAATCATACCATGACATAACATTAAATCTTTAGATCACCACTTATATTGTACAATCCGGACTTTTATGAAGCAATATTGATTGAAAATAATTTATTTTAAATCACTCTCCCCCTCAATCGATGACCGAAGTCAATAATTGAGTGACTTAAGTTTTGATAAAATGAAGTCCGGTGATTTTCAAAATTAAGACCAATTTATTTTCAAAACAATATTTTTCCATATTCAAAACAATATTTTCAAAAATTGTTTAAAGATGGTATCATTTACTACTTTTCCTGCACAAGATACGTTAGGTGGTTGAGAAGCTTCTGTTGTTGTTGTTGTTGTAGGGTTTGGAAGAAAACCATCTGCAGATGCAGTGAGACTTCTTCTTACGTTGCATTTTGAATGCCAACTGAGGTCAAATTAAGCTCCGTTTCTTCAATCACTTAGAAGAAAACCATCTGCTGATGCAGTGAGACCTCTTTCGTTGCATTTATGCCAACTCTCCATAGAAGTCCAATTAAGCTCCGTTTCTTCATTTGTCAACCCAAGATATAGTTACCCTTTCCTTTCGGCATCCAATCATCTTCAATTATGGGATCCGGATCGGGAACATTCTTATAACCAATATACCTGCATACGTTAGTGAACACACATACAGATATATGGTGGTCGACATCACCCATAACAGCAATCGACTAATTAAAGTCAATTCAACATAACAATCAGATCATATAAGGCATGGGGTTTATGTGTTAATCAAACTCTAATCATCTAAACCTAACAATCATATCCTAAATTCCTAGTCCTTCGACACAGGCAATTATCATTTTTAATTAAGCACGTAGGATAATTAAGAAAGTCCGTTAGATGATATAAATTTGAAAACATTCTCCCCCTCAATCAATGACTCTTTTTCTTGAAAAGATTTAAAAGTGCTGAAGTCATCGATTGAGTTTTTGCGAATTAATACGAAAAACTCTGATCCTGATTGATTTATCAAGCAACTCATTTTACCACCATTTTGAAATACAACAAATATTTTTCTGAAGAATTTTAGACGGAAAAACATTTGTGTAGGAACAGCAGTCCTTCGACATACTTTCCTCAATGTATTTTAGGATAAGTGCACGAAATATTTGAAAAATTGGTTTAGCGCAGCACTTTCCTTTCTTTTGAAGAGCGGGTTGCTATCTGAAATAATAGCAAACCATAGTTTTAAGCACGGGTTACAGTCTGAAATAACTGTAAGCCATAGTTTGTGACATGTTTGGAAAAAATAATATTTACACCTCCTGCTCGAACTTCATCTATGGTCCCGTGCCATTATTGAATGATATTTCTAAGACCGCAGATGTTATCGATACCAGAAGACATGTCTTGGAAAAACATATTTTTGGTATTTTTGAAATTTTCTGATTTTTATGGGTTTTTAAAGGTTTTATAATTTTCTGTTTTCTTTTTGTTGGTTTTATATTTTTCTATTTTGTTTTGCTGGTTTTATATTTTTGTATTTGGTTTTTCAGATAAATATATACAAAGATAGAGTAGATGATATAGTTAAAGAAGATGATGATACGAGTACCGAGATAAGGATATCGAACAGCCCCGTTGTAGAAGATAGAAGTCATCATCCCTAAAACTTTCACCACCAAAGCTTCCGAGGCTCTTGCATTGAAGAAAGAAAATTGAGCCACTTGAAAGTGAGACTTTGGCAGCTTCCCCCCAAACCGAAAATCCTTATGTTGAGCAGATTCGAAGCTATATTTCAAGCTTGCCTTAGCCAGGTGCACAGAGATGCACACCATAATCATAAATTCCGCTGCTCCATTTAAGACCGATAATCGAGAATCTTCGTTCGGGGTTATATCATCCATAAGAACAGCAACGTATCATCCCACACATAAATAATCTTCTCAAATTTCATAACCACTGAAGTCTGAAGCGATCCATTCCAAAAGGTGTCAAGAGAGCAATTCCCCCAAGTAGTTGAATTGTTGCAGTCAGCCTCTTTGTATAATGCTCTAGAACTCTCCCAAATACACTTCATGAGGGGAATGAAGAACACCTTCCCATGTTCACATTTTTCTTCCCTGATGAATGTGTATGAAGCTCAAGAACCCGAAGTACACCAATATCCAAGAACTCTCCCGAATACACATCAAGAGGGTAATGTAGAACACCTCCCCTATGTTCACATCTTTCGTCCCTGATGAATGTGTATGAAGCTCAAGTATCCGAAGTATACCAATACACAAGGAATGAATAACTGATGACATTGAAGAAGCAGGCCAAGTCACTGATTATCTCTGCGGGTGACAATCTCTGCGGATGTCAACACCGGAATAAGTGATTATATCTCTAAATCACTGATTAAGCACTCAAGTGAAACAGCTGAGCATCCCCAATGTACACATTCTCTCTCCCCTGATCATTGCGATACCATCGAAATCACCACATACTAGTGTACCTCTGTTATCTTCAGAAACTTTCTCTAGCATCACTTCCCCCACGTAGTTGGAATAATAACACAACAAGCCTTGATGAGTAAAACCTTGAGTTTCTCTGCGGTCATGACAATTGTTTTCCCGGGATATCTTCAATCACTTAGAAGTATTAAGCTCATCAAGTTTACTCGCCATGAGTCAAACCTTGAGTTTCTCTGCGGTACTAACATTTGTCTTCCCGGGATGTCTTCAGTTACTTAGAAGAGTTAAGTTCATCAAGTTTACTCGCTTTGTGTTTATCTATGAGTCTCCTTTCTCCTTGCTGGTTTTGATGATTCAGAATCAGCAACTCTTTGAATGCCCAAATACTTGAAATTTGTTGAGAAGATCGCTTGAAGTCTTTGTGAGAATCAACTTGCTGAAGACTCTCTCTGACTATTTATATCAACCCTTCTGTAGACAATTTGAAGTGACCACTGAAGAAGAAAACCCGCTATACCATACTTGAAACTGAAGTCAACTTCCTCACATTTGTATCTTAAGCTTGCACCTAATGATGGAAGAACGGTGTAGAGAATTTATGCTTCAAGCAAATCTCTAAGTACTCACTACCCAAACAAAGTATGAGACATTAACACCTCTTGCGATTATCCACACCGTCATATGCGTGTGACACTGAGTAAAACAAAGTAACTCCTAATTGTGATAGTTAACCAGGTCTTCAACCATCCACCTCGACTGCTGGTAACTAGATAAACCAAGTCTTCAACTCAAATTCTTAAGCCCGAGCAAGTTATCGAATAAGAACACGCCTTTGTGAAAGTCAACTTCAATCTCAAATAAGTGATAAATGATTAACTCCGAAGTAATCAACTTGAGTCAAATGTCCAAAACGAAATAGTCAATAACAACGTCTCGAGGAGTCACTGCTAACGAATATGAGCAAGTCTAATTGGGGATTGAATCTGACTTATAACACACTCCCAATTAGTGCTCTTCCCAAAACCGACAATCTGTTTGAAAAATGCCCAGATTAAGAAGAAGTCTTTAGATCGTTAAATGCAACTCGTCTTTAGTCTTCTAACATGTAGCAGAAAATGTAGAATAGACTGTAGACTCGACCTTCTTCAAGATTGTCCAGTTGGGGAATAGATAGTTGACATCTTCAACTCACCAAAATAAGAACATCACCAAAAAGCATCCCAATCAACTTACATCTTGCAAATCCCCTTAACTAAAATCCCTCCCAATCAAACAAGAACAGAAAGATGTTCATCAAGGAAATCAGCAATCAGGCCGCAACGAACACACAAGATGGTAACACCAAACTACCAATCACATCAAACAAGAACAGAGAGATTGTTCGGAATCATCATGTTGATGTATACGTGAAGCATTAACCGGAAGCACTTTGTCGATAAACTCATCAATCCGAGTGAAGATGTCAACCAACGGCTCTTAGAAGAGAAAAACTCCATGTGAAGATGACCCGATAAGAAGAGGCTCGGTTCTTACATGAGTTTAGAGCCGTATGACCATTTATATTCACAAATATCAATCAACAATGCAAAAAATTCACACTTCTTCTCCCCCTCAAGAATTGCATACGGAGATGCCATTCTTGACTAAATAAGTGAAAATCATCCGAATGTTCTATTCACACTTCTCTCCCGCAAAATCAGCACGAGATGTCGCCATCTTCATTATAATCGAGCAAGTGGAATGAGAAAACAATCAGTGGTAGCCCGGTTCACTTTATGACTGAAGCGCATGGAAAAAGCATGAAGCATGTTGATGAGAATGGTCATTAATTAGAAGATTTCTCTTCTTTCAAAGATAATGCGCACTGAAACGTACACATTTCTTTTCTTTAGAGTACGAGGCATGAACTGAGTTGTTCATACGTCATAAGAAGATTTCTCTTCTTCGGAAGATAATGCGCACTGAAACGTACACATTTCTTTTCTTTGGAGTACGAGGCCTGAACTGAAGTGAACAGACGTCATAAGAAGATTTCTCTTCTTCATAAGATAATGCGCACTGAAACGTACACATTTCTTTTCTTTAGAGTACGAGGCCTGAACTGATGTGAACAGACGTCATAATCTCTCTCATTTCTGCTCTCTTAGCAAAACATGCAATCATCCCCATTATCATTCAGTAGGCTCTTTGTAGTGACAGCTGATGGAGAAAACCCAATATGATGAATTTGACCCTGAAGTAAAATACCCTGAACTCGTGACTTAAACTTGCACATATGTAACAAAGAGCGGTGGCGAGACTTCATGCCCATTTGAATCTCTAAGTACTCTATACTCTTCAACCAACCAACCATCGAGTATAAGACGTATATCACCTCTTGAAAATCCACAATTGAATGTGACACTGAGCACTACAACGTAACTCCTTTAAGTGATAGTTATTTTGAGGTGATAAGAGCCCAATTCCCCCAAGTGGTAAAAGAAAAGGTAAGAGTCACCCAACAATAACTAGATTTCCAAGTCTTCATTTTTGATAATAAGCTTGAACAAGGATCTCGAAGTATCTTCATCCAACCATCCCCGATACCTTCAGATACTAAGTACACTCGCCCGTGATAATTCACTTCAACCTCAAATAAATAATACTGAATTAACGCCGTTTTCACATCTTCTGAACTGCTCAAATCTAGCCTCCTTTGACTTTTTAAGTGAACTATGATAATGGTTTCATCCCGACCATGGTTTAATGAGCATAACCCCGTAAAACTTTGAAGTAACCAAACCGCCATGACGAATATCCAAACACACATCCAATTTATGAAGTACACCATTTTATCCCTTCTTCGAAGCAGAAACCGTAACACCAGCATCAGAAGACCTCGAAATACGCTTTCCTTTCTCCAAGATGGTTCCATCATCACGGGATTTTACAATTCTATAGTTTAAACCGAAAAATAGATTCTTTCGCGGGATTTTACAAAACCAAGAATAAACCGTAAGATAGATCTGGAAATGCACCTTACTAATACCAGGATGTTTCCATTATCACGGGATTTTACAAGTCTATGATTTAAACCGAGAAATAGGTTCTTTCGTGGGATTTTACAAAATCAAGACAAAACCGTAAACAATGTTAGCTTGAATGTGTTATGACAACTTTGGTTTCGGTGAATATCTGTTATAGGGGAACATGCAGCGGTTCAATATCCAACATCATTAACATCAACAACCATCCAATCAACACTTTGGTAAACACATCATCCACATATTCTGTCGGCTGTTGCTGTGACCACTTGGAGAAGTAAATCCAATATGCCAAAGTTGATCATGAAGTGAAATTCCTCAGATTTGTTACTTAAACTTGTAATAATCTTCGTGAACAAGAAACGGTGTACCCAATGTACAAAACCTCTTGACATATCCTCAATTGCGTGAGACACCGAAGTGATAGCTACGTTGTGAGTTACGCGAGAAAGAATCACAACCGTAACTAAATAGCCAAGTCTTTATCACACTCAATAAATGCCCAAACAAGTCATCTTCGCTGAAGGGTAGAAAGAAAGAAGACGAAATAAGTAAACACGCCCGGAAAACCTCACTTCATATCCCAAAGAGAAACATCGTACAAACAACCCCGTAGTCAACTTTGTTCAATTATCATATCAAGCTGTGACAGAATATTCTTCGTGAAAATGTATAAACCGATGTACCAATCCTCATAACTCAACTAATCTCATCATCACACCAAAACACATCATCAAATCTCATCATCTAACCTCGTCAAATCGCAAGACTCATTGTCAGTTCGCATTAGTCCAGTCTAATCATCCGATCCATAAACAAATTTGACTCAATAACAAATCATCGAACCCGGTCCACATAAATACCCAATACCATGCTTAAGAGACGTACCATTTAACACATAAACATTTATCTTATACATTTTCTTCCATGGATTAATCTAAGAAGAAAGAAAAAAAAAACGATTAACGTTTTTAAGGCAAGTGTTAAGAGGCCCAAGTGAGGTGTTCGGTCCACTGCTGAATGTGAATATCCGGCCCACTACCATATAGGATCCAATACCATGTTGCCCTAAATATCCGGTGTATAAAACACACATAAATACCTCATTAGTACCAAATAACAATCAACGAAACCCTAAAGTCTCTCTCCAAAATAAATCAGCCTCCTCCACTCTGTAATACATCATTCAACAAACCCTAAACACTTTATGTCCGCCCCCATCATACATTCATTCACACAAGATGCTCTCATAAAAACCAATCAGTACACCTCATAAGTCTTGCACCAATCTCTGCTTTGAGTCATATCTCAACAATCCAAATCATAAATACCTTCAAACCCTTTACGTGATGAAATATTTAACTCGCCACAGAGATGGCTTTTGAGTTTAAGAATCAATGGACCTCGCCACAGGGATGGCTTGAGGAGTGGGTTAAACGAGGCCAAACCGAAAGAACTAGTATGGGTAAGAAAATTTTCTTTTAATTTTCATTCAAACGATGGTATAGAAAAATGACAACACTCTTGTTGTTTGTTTTTCTTAGAGATTCATGTACATTTAATTTATACCGAATGAAAGAAAACCTATGAAATGAATCTGTTTTGTAGTTTCATCAAAAAGATTCGGATATAAGATTCAATGATGATAATTTCGTGAATATTGACCTTCGAGGTTAAGATAAATATAAAGATTTATCACGAAGTCTTTCAGAGAATTAGAGCTCTTTTTCTTTTGATCTTGTTTGACTTAGATCTTGAATTGGACCTATGATGAATTTGTTTTGAGATCTGTGAACAAAAGTGATGATTTGTTGAAACTGGTTAAGACAGTTATTGATTAAATGGATATAGTCTTTGTTGGCTTAAAATGAGATTAGTTTGTGTACGATTTTTTGAGTTATCAAATTAATCCAAACCGTACCAATTTTTTTCATTGAAAGCGCATCATGTTTAGGTTCAAGTAGCTTGCGTCAGACTAGACCAATGTCAAGTCGCTAACATATTAGATATCAAATCGCCATGACTAATTGACCAAATAAAATTAGATAAGTCGCTACTCAATTTGGACAGAGTGACAGCTAGCATACCAGTAAAATACAAAAATGCTCAAAAGCATTTTGTCACAACTCGCTGGACCACACACAACTTGCTAAAAGACAAAAGCTCAATAGCATTTTATCACAAGTCGCTAGGCAGATTTAATCCAACTCGCCTTTGACCAATTGACCATACATTGAATCTGGACAATTTTGACAAGTCTTTACCAAGAACATGACTAAGTCTCTGCCAAGAACATGACCAAGTCTCTACCAAGAATATCAAAAGCATCACCAGCAGATTCATATGAAACCATTAATATCAAAAGCATCACCAGCAGATTCATATGAAACCATTCGAATATTAAAACCAGATTCATATGAAACCATTCGAATATTAAAACCAGATTCATAGTACCAAAACCACACATGATAGCAACTCATAAAAACCAACAACAGCCAATCTGTTTTAAAAATAAACCACGTAAAAACTACTTAAACACAAAAAGAACCATATAAAAACCATTCGAATCATTACAAACAACACAACCTTGGCTCTGGTACCAATTGTTAGGATCCAATATTTATGTGTTTGATGATTCGGGTGGTCTTGGGAGATCAAAATACATGTTAGCCATTAGAGAGAGAAAGTTAGAGAGAGAGAGGGTGTTCTTGCTAGAGAGTTGGTTTACAAAAAGTGAAAGATTAGATTGCCAAGCCACACCCCTTCCATGGATGGAAGGGGTATTTATACTTACAAACATAACGACCTCCTATCGGCCTGTGGATCAGGTATACAGTGGGTAAAGACCCGTCCTTCCTCCACGGTGTTGCACTAAACTATTCTACGCTACAAACTAATAAATAAACTACTAAATAACGAAACTAACGACAAGTCTACGAGCTAACTTAAGCTAGATAACATTTGGGGTGACCGACTCTTCACTAAGAAATTTTCTAATTCCTAACAAACATCATCAAGAAGCGAACTCTTGGTAACACTCAATTTCGGAATATGAACACCAGACAAAGAACTAGAGTCCGGATCATCTACAGTACGAATGTCCCCAGCTGGGATATCAAGGTCCGAAAGGTCATCAAGAATTGGATGAATACAGCCGACAAGAGAAAAGTTATCTGGAAGAGAGGAAGGAACATCCACTTGACCCTTCCCCTTCCCAACAGGAAGGACAGTAGTAACGATGTCATCCGTCATAACGGACGCAGGATAACTGCAAATAAACAAGTAAAGAACAAGTGAATAAAAGGCAGGAAAAATAAAGGAATTACGAAAAGATAAAAACGTAAAAAACAAACCTGGGGTAGAACCATCAAGATGGAGCAAACCAAAATCAGATTTAGTAGACGTTCCAACTTCATAAAGTGGAATAGTTGATAATAAAGGAGAAGAAGAAGAATGAGTGGGTAAAGCATTTAAACAATATCGAGTTTGCGAACTTTGAGCTAACAACTTCTGAATGGACTCGGAAGACTTACCACCAGTAGAGGCCCTATCAAAATTGTTAAGGTCGCTCCTCACCTTCTTAGGGGGATGGACAAGGTTGGTGCCAGCTTTCCTCTTCTTCCTCCCAGAACCGGAAGCCATACTACTATCAAAACCAATATCAGAAACCGAATAGTCAGGTCGCAGGACAATATCACTAGGCAGTCGAGAAGCTCTGATTTCCGAATGGATAGCTACACGTCCAACTTCACTAGAAGAGGGAGGGGCAAGAGAAACAGTACGACCTTCGGTCAGTTTTA
Organism: Chrysanthemum seticuspe; assembly: GCA_019973895.1. Taxonomy (NCBI): domain Eukaryota; kingdom Viridiplantae; phylum Streptophyta; class Magnoliopsida; order Asterales; family Asteraceae; genus Chrysanthemum; species Chrysanthemum seticuspe. The sequence continues at coordinate 149,549,130 of BPTQ01000002.1, read as the reverse complement.
GCTAAGAAACCTCATTCTCTTCCCGTGGCCGAGTATCAACAGGCAACTCCATTGGGTTCTTCTTCTTAACCAAAGACAACAGATCCATAGCTGCAGAAAACAGACGAAGAAGAAACACAAATCAGGACAAAACAAGAATAAATTAGCAGATGGAAAAACATAGATATGGTATACCCACCCCGATTGTCTTGATCATAGAACACAGGGTAAAATTCATCGCCCAAAGTATAATTACGGCTCAACCCAACTAAACAAATGAAAGGCTCCATAAGCTTAACAAAAGAAGAAGCATTAGCAACAAGGGAGGCAACATGTCCAGTATCAAAATCAGTATCCCTAGGAGTGACATCCTTAAGAAGATTTCCCCCAACAAAGAAAGGATGAATAGAGGGACAAGCAAATGAGTCAACCCAGAAAAATTTATCGTTCCAACTCTTAAGACAATCAAGGGGTTTGGTATATCAAACGCCAAAGCTATCAACGCGTTTACTAAAAGAATGTCAGCCATGTTTTTGAGACAAAACATAAAAACACCTAAATAAACCAACTGAGGGTTCAATACCAAGCGCAAAACAAAGAATCTCAAATTGAGAAACTTTAGCAGCACCGATGACAGAAAGCTGCGATATATGAATATGATAGTAGTCAAGAATTGAAACAAGAAAAGAAGACAAGGGGAGGCGAAAATTAGCAAACTCGAAAAAATGGGTATAAACACCGATCTTCCCATTCGGCGCTTCACGAATACTTTGGTTAGGACCAGGCAATTCCGGATGAACAAATTGCGGAATTGGATAATCAATACAGAAACGGTCAAGTGCCTTTTCTGATAGTTTAGATTTGGTAGATGAAAAAGTACCCATAACGGAAAAAGAAAAAGGGAATCAAAAACCTAACCTGAGTAAGGAACTTGGAAGGCAGATACGGCCAAAGGTAAAATCGGATTGAAGAGCAGCGTTTGCAACAAAAGAACAGTAAAAAGAAAAAATGGGCCAAAGCCAAAATAAAGGGTAATTATACAAACGGAACGATGATTACTCAAGAAAACTTTAAGGGAGGACACGCGTCCAAAAGCAATCTAATCAAACGATCCAAATCAAAAAAACGAGGATAAAGATGGTAGAAGACCAAGGGCCCACAGAGTGAAATCAACCAGAATATGAAAAATTATCAACCGTCAAAGTTATAATAAAAACACTTTCCAAGAAAAGGGAGTGTCAAGAAAACACTTCAAGAGTGCGGAAGAGAAAATGATCTGAAGGAAGTAGTCTAAGTACATCCACCGCACGCGACCATATTCGCACGCAATGCACATACTAGAATGGGGGGACGGGAGGGTGTAGCAATTCCTAAAGGTGAAGAAGCATTTCAAAAAGAAAAAATGCACGAAACGGCAAAACCCTTAGTCAACTCAAGTCTAGTGACATCCACCGCACGCAACAATATCCGCATGCAATGAACATACTAGACTGGGGGGACTTGATGATGTATAGTATGTATAACAGGCCTACTAGGCCCAATACATATTATACACACACTGGGCTCAGGCCCAATGATTACAAACCATGGTCCTACAGTAAGCCCAATGACGAAATTGGCTATGGTCCAGACCTCAAGACGCACGCAAGACACAAAACAGGCTGAACCTTCAACCATTAGACCTCTTATGTCCGCGTTCGCGATTAACACGAAATCCTTGTCCACCAAGGATCCGACTCCAGCAACTAACCACTACATGCGAGAATCTAGGAAGCCCTAGCGGCAAACCTCGCCTATAAAAGGGGCTCTAATCCCCATACAAGGTAGAACTTTCTCTCTCATAATTACACACACATACTCCTATTTTCCCTCTCAAGAATGTGTACTTACTCTCACGCCGGAGTATAATCGTGGGGTCAGTCCCCACGGTAAGGCTAATGGTTTACTCTTCTTGTGCAGGAAAATCAATCAAACTACTTTGATTAGTACAAGATCAGCCCATCAGAGGCTTGTTGGCCCAGTCCGACAAGCTATATTTAGACCCATTACAACCCGTCACACCTTTTTTACTAACATTATCTAAAAAACTTAGAGAGATAAAGAAATATTAATAAACGTTTTTACGGTTTATTTGTACTAACACATGGCATTCCTAATTTGACTAAATATAACTAAACTATCACTTTACCCCCTAAACTATAGAGTTATATTAATACTAATATCTAACAATTCACACCTTAGGATTAATATTAGCCTATACCAATGCTGGAACAAGGACCACCTTCGTCAAGGAACTAGTTGTAACAGCCACTACTGATCTTAGTTCACTTCCTGACTCTGCCAAAAGTCCCTTAACCAAATATCATCCTTTATCGTACCCGTAAGTGTCACATACTTTTCTTAAGATGTCAGCAAGGCCCATATGTGTTGCAACTTGGCTTCCTAGCTCATTTCACATCCTTGTATCATAAACTCGTACCATGTGATCGATCTACCAATGGTGTAGTCAAAATCCACATATCCCTTTACGCTTGTCTACAACACATGATCAAACCTATCCAACATATCCACACCAGCCGATGATATATCAGGTCTCCTACAGACCACCTGATACACCTGGCTTCCAATTGCATATGCACATGAACACTTACCATTCTTTTCCATATCATAGTCCCTTGATAGACCACCCTCAAATGACAGTTTGGAGTGCCCCTCGAACAAATTATGTACCAACTTCCTGTTGTAATACCGGGACTGTGACACCCTCAAAGTATTACCATTATGATCCCTGAGAATCTCCATACCAAGTAAATTTCCCTTTGCATCATCCATCAAACCCTTGATAAAATAGATCTCAGCCTTGTATTTGCAAGAAAAAACCATACCATCTATATAAAGTAATAGATGTATGGATATATGTGGTGTATACTCCCAGTAATATCCTTTGCTATTGTTACAACTTTTCCTGCAACCGTTTCTGAGCACATACACATCTGACCAAGTATCCATTTCTTTTTTCATTCCAGCCTTCCACTAGGAAATCACCTCACAAGCAAATATATCATCGAAGGTCAATGACTCATGTGCGTATATCTTCTCCACTTCAGCAACTACAAAAACAACCTCATTAATGTATTCTCTATACCTGAATAGTTCCCATGCTGAGTGTTGCCCCCTATCACGTGCTGAATGATAGAACATCAAATCTTGAGTTTTAATTCCTGTTAACCAGCTACATGACCAAGATTTCCCTAAGGTTCCACCTCAAATGTCTGATCCTCCTGCGGTTCTACCTCAAACTCAAATCCCTACAACTCCTGTACTAAACTTGTACCTACACCAAAATCAAGGGAAGTTTTCTTGTAAAGCATAACCTTAGAAGTAATGCTATCTAACCTCCAAAGCTTAATGCCCACTATACCTTCACGGTATCCCAAGAATATACACTTGACCTTAACAGGTTCAAGCATCCATGGCTTAATACAAGCAAGCCAACAAAAAAAAACCCAACATATCTATAGGTGTCTCGAATCCAATAATTGATGATGGTGAACTATTTACCAGATATGTAGACTTGGTTGTATCCTATGCCCAAAAAACCTCGGACAGACCAGGCTGAATTAGAAAATAATGTACCTTAGCTAAGAGTGTCACATTCATCTTCTCAACTAACCCATTTTGCTATTGTATCCCTGCAACACCCAAATGTCTGGCAACCCCACTTTTTATACATTCTTTTGTAGACCCTTGATTACAAGATTCAAGAACATTGCATTTCTTCAAGAACATTGTTGTGTCTTGCCAGCCACTGCCTGACCGTCCAGGGTATATACGTAATTAGCCTTCCTTGTTCCTGATAAAACCACCAGTGAACCCTTAATTACCTTGATCCTGCCTGACTGCATCTTCATGGTAAAACCCTCTATTTCAAGAGTGCCCAACGATATCAAAATTCGTATTAATTCCGGAACATGCATGATTTTTTCCAACACGAATCTTGACCCATCCCTCACTATACTCGAACCTTACCCGTCCCTTGTACATGGAATTCCCTGCCATCACTCGGTAGTACATTACCATTGTCATATTCCTCAAAATTAAATAAGTAATCTCTCATGTATGTCATATGGTATGAGCCTCGTGAATCCATGATCGAGTCTAACAGTTCTTCAATACTCATAGCCGACATAACATCAGCACTGTCATACCCATCGGCTCTAGAACCGGATACCTGATCTTTATTCTTGACAAAACCTTGAGATTTCTTGTGACTATACCTAGGAAAATTCCTTTTTAAATGCTCCTCGGACTGGCATATATAACACTTGAGTCTGCTGCTATTTCCCTTTGACTTTGACTATGCACTACCTTTACCCTGCTGCATATCACTTTGATCATACATGCGCCTCACAAACAACCCTTCACCAACATCAACCTTTGCTTCAGTCATCTTCTGAAGTTTCCTAGAACAAAGTGTCGCGAACACGTCTTCTAGTTTCAAAGTATCCCGATCGTATAGCAAAGTATCCACGAAATTGTTGTAAGAAGTTGGTAAATATGTTAGTAATAATAATGTCTAATACTCATCCGATATAGCAACATCCATAGCTTCTAAATCACCTACCATCTTGTAAAACTCATCAATATGTTCAGATTGAATTTTACTTGGATGCATGTGAAAATTATATAACTTCTTCTTCATGCATAAATGATTAGCTAAAGACTTTGTCATGAATAAAGTCTATAAAATTTTCAAAATTCCCGCAACAGTCGTCTCCTTGTTGATTTTCCGTAGGACTCGATCACCCAAATACAAGATCAATATGTTGCAAGACTTTATCTAAACGACGTTATCGTATGCCACTATTGTGGTTGCAGGTAACTCCTCCAATGCTGCAACTAACCCATGCTAATCCAACAAAGCCTTCATCCTTACCTGCCATAACACGAAGTCATTCTTCCCATCGAATTTCTTGATGTTTAACTTGGTCCCCGTCCTCTTTGTCCAATCCCTTTATTTACTGTAATAACCTTGTGATATAAACCTCACAACACCGAACTAAACAAAATACCCGTGTGTAACAACCTTGTTTGTAATCAATAATACCATAAGATTATACTCTCTTAGTAATGATTAAAATAAGAAAACAAAACTACTCCTTTTTTAGTCTAAAAACCATACGTGTGCATGTAGTTAGCGAAGAACTTCACATGCATGTAAATTTTGATAACGTCCACATGCATGTAACAATTAAATTAACACACTTGTTTTTTCGTTATCTTCTTTTGAAAGCGAACCGCCAAAAAAAACAATGAGCTTCTTCTTCCTGGAAGTAGGAAACCTTGTCGATATATATAATCCTTGCAAACCAGTTCTCGTAAACCAAAAGACCTTGCAAGAACTCGACAACCTTGATGCTACGAAAACCAGAAACCTCAAGAACCCTTGTTGACGAACAATCGTCTAACAAGAAAAGTAGAAAACCTTTATAAGATCGACCCCGCTTCCCCTTTTACGAACCAAAGTTCTTGATACCAATTGTTGGTTATCAATTCAACAAACCTGGAAACTAGATAGCGGAATAGACTTGTTTTCAATGCACGTTGCACACGATAGGAAGAAAATAACCCACACGTATTTACCCAAACGCTTCTTTATTAATCGTTTATATGAAAAGAAAGAATGAACATAATGACTCACCTCATCATCTCTATAAATAGAGAATGAGGGGTGAAATCCTCATCCAAATATGATTAGATGAGTCAGTTAAGAAAGGAGATAAACAAGACACAACCGAATTGCCTCTAAACTTGAGCAATACGTCAAAGACGTCCTTGTGTCAGTTCATACATGCATGACACTCCTAATTTAACTAAATATAACTAAGAGCAAATTTCTAAAAGACAAAAAGTTGGGTAGTGGTCATCATATGATACAAAAAATTTAACTCTTCTCAAAATGGTCATGTGCGAATGTGCGATTCCGTTAATATGTTGACACGTGTCCAGACAACAAGTACACTTTCAATCATTTGCAAGTACAATCACTGTCAAAGCCTTGTTTGACTTTTATAAACAAATGTGCGAACTGTGGATGTGCGAATGTGCGAATAAAATCAACTTTATTGGAAAGTAACAACTTTTAGGGAATAAAATCTTTGTGAATCTACTTTATTGAGAATAAAATCTTACTTTTCAGTCCTCTAATTTTTTAATCTTTTTAATCAAAACACACCTATCAAATCTTTTGATAATTTACATGGCTGCTACTCAATCTGACATTCTTTGCATATTTGCAAGTGTGTAACTGTATGTCTATATTTGTATGCGTGCATGTGTAAATGGTTTAGTATTGTTTCTAAAAGTGATTATACTCCCTATTGTTTTTGGCATAATGAGTACAAACTATTTTTAAACTAATTTGTCTACCGAAAAATAATCAGCTTATACAGTAACTAAAAATTATACTTACATGCTGAGCATATACAGTTTTATGCTAACACTCACACAACCTGGTATTTAGGAACACAATAATATTTGATAGGTGTGTTTGGTGTGTTTTGATTAAAAAGATTAAAAAATTAAAGGTTTGAAAAGTAAGATTTTATTCCCAATAAATTGGATTCATAAAGATTTTATTCCTTAAAAGTTGTTACTTCCCAATAAAGTTGATTTTATCCGTACATTCGCACATACACCGTTCGCACATTTGTTTATAAAAGTTAAACAAGGCTTTGAGTTATTGCACTTTCAAATGATTGAAAGTGTACTTATTATCTGGACACGTGTCAACATACTAATGGAATCGTACATTCGCACATGACCATGTTAAGAAGAGTTGTATTTTTTGTACCATACGGTGACCACTACCCAACTTTTTTGTCCCCTTTTGAGAATTAGCTCTATAACTAAACTATCACTTTCCCTCCTAAACTATACTATAGAGTAATATTAATACTAATACCTAACAATTAATATAATTAATTACTTAATTATATTAATTAAATAAGTAATTATATAGGGAATACTTTTGGCTAAGACTTGTCTTGCCAAAAATCTGGTGGGCCACGGTTACTTAAGTTTGATTGAGAAAGTGCGTGAGTCTCCCTAGTCGTCTCACTAGTCGTCGCCGCAAGTCACAAGAAGTCGTCGCCAAAGCCTTTAGTAAAAAAGTATAAGAGGACATTTTGACAAAGTCAACTTCTCACCAAAGGCTTTTAGCAAAGACAAGTCCTTGTCAAAAGCCCCAAAAAGTCCACTTTAGTAATATTGAATGTTGTAGTGACATGTATGGTTTGTTCATTTCTTTAGTGATCTTTCTTCTAGTTAGTTTTTGGTGATTACGCATTCAGCTAGTAGTTTAGATCAAACAACAACAAGATATCTAATCTAGTCGGGACAAGGTATGAGAAAGATAAAATGTAGATAGATTTATCCTTAGGATAAACCAGAGAGTAAAGTTTTTTTTTTTTTTTTTTTTTTTTTTTTTTTTTTTTTTTTTGATAAGAATAAATATTTCATTAGTCAACTATCAAGTTTACATCATGTTGTACAAGTGCCTCAATTGAAAATGGCACATATCCATTATACAGAACATCAACATTATCAGTAAGTGCTAATCTAGCCAGTTCATGGGCAACTTTATTCCCATCGCGTCGCACAAAAGACCAGGTACACGAATCGAATAGTTGGCATAGACGGCGAATGTGGAGGAATAAAGCTCTAATGTGATACAAAACTTTGTTGTGTTTGAAGGCATCAACAAGTATACTCGAGTCTGTTTCCAAAACAACCTTTGTAAAACCCTTGGTTTGAGCCACTTGAATAGCCCATAAGATCGCTTTCGCCTCGGCTTCAACAACAGACATCGCAAATGCCAACCGTTTGCTTCCTGCTGCCAATACTAAACCGTTGTGGCTTCTCATGACAAATCCAAGGCCTGATACACCATTGTTTCCTAATATTCCAGCATCATAGTTGATTTTTATTACTCCGTAAGTTGGGGCAGACCAAGCTTGCGAGGGTGCATGATGAGGAGCTGTAAGTGCATCAGTAGGTCGATTGATTTGGGAAAATTCTTGCAACATCCCATAAGCTGATTGCTTCACTATATTCTTTTCCAGATCTCCTTGTCCGTGAGCTTTAGAGTTTCTAGCACACCATATACGCCACATTAACATCAACATCAGCTCAAACTTACCATTTTTTCTCTCTTTTGTGGCACCTAGCATTTCTTCAATCGATATATCTGCTACCTGATTAGTAAGATCACTTAACTCCATGTCAGCCCATATATCTCGAGCCCAATCACAAAGAAACAATGCATGTTTAACGTCTTCCATAGGGGTTGAGCAATGAACACAGTTAATGGAGCTCGGTACTAAACCTCTTGTAACAAGATTGCTTATAGTGGGCACCAGATTCATACAAGCTCTCCATACAAAAATATTTACCTTACTAGGAACATTTGCCAACCAAACGGCCTTCAAGTATTTTCGTTCGTGCTGTGATTCTTGGAGGCGATCTATACTTTGAATTGCGATCCAATAAGCAGATTTGCAAGTGAAAATTCCAGTCGGGGAAGCATCCCAGTAACGGAAATCGCACTCCACAGGATTGATGTGTACACATGAAATCCTGGTTGCAATTTGGTGAGAGAATAATTGTAACAGCAACGTATGATTCCACCTATGTGTAGCACTATCTAAAAGATCATTAACAACATTATATTCAGAATTTTGAAAGCGGTTATGAAGCGTCTTGTAGCCCTCTAACCAATGATCTTCCTAAATTTTTACCTTCATTCCATTGCCAACGTTCCATCTTTGCCCTTTCTGTATAATGTCTCGTGCTGAACATAGGCTCCGCCAAATAAAACTCGGTTTATGGCCAATCCGTGCCTCTAAGAAACAACCTCTGGGAAAATACCTTGCCTTAAGAACTCTTGCTGAAAGTGACCCTTCCATTGTGATTAGTCTCCAGCCTTGCTTTGCGAGGAGGGCCTTGTTGAAACCATTCATATGACGAAAGCCCAAACCACCACGATCTTTAGAGATGCACATCGACTCCCATGAAGCCCATCGTATAGGATTTTCCTTATTTCCATGTCCCCACCAAAAGTGATTGAAAGCACGGTGGATTTCATCTATTAGCACATCTGGTAAGAGGAAGAGATTCATAACATACATCGGCATTGCTTGAGCAACGGATTTCAGAAGAACCTCTTTTCCCCCTACTGACAAATTTCTCTCTTTCCACCCGACAATCTTCTTTCGTACCTTATCTAGAATAGATTGAAATACATCTTTTTTCTTTCTTCCAATGATAGAAGGGAGTCCTAAATACTTTGTTTGATTTGATGCTTCACGAACCTCAAGTTTGGTCGCAATAACACCCCGTAAAGTTGCTTCAACATTTGGGCTAAAGAAAATCTCAGATTTCTGGAAATTTATAGTCTGACCTGAATAGCAGCAGTACTTTCCCAAGATATTCTTCAAGCGCGTGCATTCATCCACCGACGCCCTCGTAAAGAAAATACTATCATCCGCAAAAAATAAATGGCTCACTTCAGGCGCACCACGACTGATTTTAACCCCGTGTATGTGACGTGTAGAAATCTCTCTCCTGATCATTGCTGACAACACTTTTGCGCACATGATGAACAAGTAGGGCGAGATAGGATCCCCTTGACGGAGTCCTCGGGTGGGAACAACATGTCCTGAAATATGCCCATTAATATTAAATGAAAAGGAGACTGACGTCACACATGCCATAATAAGATCGATAAAGTTTTGTAGGAAGCGAAATTTTTTAAGAACTGATTTGATAAATGACCACTCCACACGATCATAAGCTTTACTCATATCAACTTTAAGAGCCATTGCGCCTTTCCGACCGCTTCTTTTGTTCTTGAGCCAGTGAAAAACCTCAAAAGCAACTATAGCATTATCTGTGATCATACGCCCTGTGACGAAAGCAGACTGAGTTTCATCGATCAGCCTTGGGAGGACTTGTTTAATCCTGTTGACAAGAACTTTGGAGATGATTTTGTAAATCACATTGCATAAGCTGATGGGGCGTAGATCATTTAACGAGGCTGGGGATGGGATTTTTGGTATCAAAGTTATGAGAGTTTCATTTATATTTGGCGGCATAACTCCGCTACAAAAGAACTCAGTCACTACATTTACAACAGTAGTGCCTACGATCTTCCAAAATTTCTGATAAAACAAGGCAGTCATGCCATCAGGTCCAGGGGCCTTTGAAGGGTGCATTTGCATAATCGCATCATAAACTTCATCTTCAGAAACTGGTTTTCTTATATTTTCGATGTCACCATCACAAAGGGCTTTATCCAGGCATGATAACTCGTCTTCACATTCTGGTGGATTGGAACTAGTAAATAACTTCTCGAAATATGACGAGACCATGTCACATAGACCTGCACTATCTTCCACCCATGTGCCATCATCCGTTCGTAATTTCAATATGCTATTTTGTTTTCGTCGACTACTAGCACGAGCATGAAAAAATTGTGTGTTCTTATCGCCTTCCTTCAACCATTGAACTCTACTCCTTTGACGCCACATGATCTCTTCCCGTGCATATAGTTCCTTTAACTCGTTTTGTAAGTCATGTTCTTGTTGGTAGGAATCGTACCTCGTTTGGTTTTGTAGAACTTTCAATAATTCAACTTTAGCTCGAATATTGCGTTGAACATGACCAAAAGTTGTTTTATTCCATTCTTTGAGTCTGCCCGCACAATCACCAACAAGAGCGGAAGGATTACTTCCCAAACCTTTTCTTATGCCATCAAGCCATGCATCTTTAACAACTCCCTCAAGTGTGCTATCTCTGAGCCACATGTGTTCAAATCGAAATCTCCTTCTTTGAGTACCTCTATCAATACATTCTTCTTGAGAAAGAACAATGGGTGAGTGGTCCGAAGACACTCGGGGAAGATTTTGCACCTGGTTACAAGGAAAAATGGTGGACCAATCTGGTGTAGCAAAGAATCTATCAAGTCGTTTTTGTACATTATGCACCCCTCTTCGTCCATTTGACCAAGTCATCTTGCTGCCTTTGGAACCTAAGTCATATAGATCACAGTAGTGGCACGATGTCTCAAAAGCTTTCAATTCTCGCAAATTACACCCACGCATTCCCAGTTTCTCAGAGGTATATAGCACTTCATTAAAGTCTCCAAAACAAACCCAAGGAAGTGTTGACATACTTTTTAGAGAACGAAGCAAGCCCCATGTACGATACTTGTCCTGATTTCTCGGCCACCCATAAATGCCTGATCCTCGCCATTGTGTACTAGCACCCTCAACAACACAAAAGTCGACATGATTTTCAGAAAAACTCATAACTTTGACATTCAAGCTCTTTTTCCAAAGTAACATAAGGCCACCTGCTCTCCTAACAGGATTAACGACAAGAAAGTTAAAATCTAAGAAACATCGACGGATACCCTGAGTTTCTGTATCGTGTAACCGGGTTTCCATAAGAAACACGATAGAGGGCTTATTTTCCTTCACTAGTTAGATCAAACTGTTTATCTTGATTTTAAGTTTAATTTATTTCCTTCGAGCCATACACATTTGTTCTTAGTTCTTACCGCCAGCCAATAAAGTAGACTCAGATCCGTGGTCATCCAGACAAAAACGGAGACATTTCATCGTCCATCTATTTTTAATAAAATATTTGTGATAATGTGTTTCAACATCGCTTCACTTCCACGTGTAATCTCCTTGCACACGTTGCATGCACATCACACTGGCCTTTTGGTCACATTAGTCATGTGTCGAAAACGTTCATTTTGCTACTCCGTAAATTTTGTGTTGTCCGCGCAGTATGTTTTCAAAAGAGCACATCGATCAATATGAATCAACCCTTTATAAATTATGGTGGATTTCTACTCATGTAAGTCAATGCGTAGTTCCATGCATATTTTCTTTAACATTAAGCAAAAGGTATTCAGTGCTCCCCATCGATTTAAAATATTTCAGTATGTTATATATATAATACTTATCAAAACGCAACATGTTCTTATTGACAAGTACATTAACATAGTGATTGTTATTTAACATACAAAATTAACTAAAGCAAAACACTTGGGTATATTTCAAACACTCATTGCTCGATGGTCGATAGTAGCACACGCCGCCTTTGCTTCTCCAAATAGTCTATGAAGCTGTCTATATATTTTCTATGTAATTTCGTGTCACCAAATGTTTTACTTAACGCCACTGCGTTGGCCTTGTAGTTCTTCCCTTCGTCGCCAACAGCTGTAGTTATTGATTTAGCTACCGAGTCCTTAGTGAAGGAGCCATCTTTGTCGTTTCTTGGCACCTCGATTCCCACTTTTTTGTCCACCAATATCCGAGCATTTAAACCTTGATCCACCAAAAATGGTAACATGATTAAAGGATGACCAAACATTAACCCTTCAACAATCGATCCCCAACCACAATGAGTCAAGAAGCCACCTACAGACTCGTGGCTCAATATCTGTATCTGAGGAACCCAACTTGTTCGTACCATCCCTCTATTACGGGTTCTTTCTAAGAATCCATCTGGTAATTCTACCGAGTCAGACTCAGTGGAACCAGCTGGCTTTCTAAGAGCCCAAAAGAAAGGCAACCTAGAGAGCTCTAAACCCAAAGCAAGCTCACCGAGCTCAGATTTGTTCACCATGACCTCACTTCCTAATGCCACATACACGACATGACCTTTTTGTTGACCATCAAGCCATTTCTTGATATCCATCCACGTGTCATCTTTCTCATCTCCGACTTTGGTTGGTGCTTCTGGTGGCATTAAGCCTATCGGCACAACTGGGAGGTGATATAACTCCTCTAAAAGGGTTAGCCATTGAGGTTCAAATTCATAGCCATATCTTATAAACATGCAATCAGACCCTTCTAAAATTATCCCCGAGCGATATGCATCCGAAACCCCAGAAGCATTAGCCAAACCACTATCCAACACCCAAGCAGCCTCATGCTTCCGGTAACACAAGTTAGACGGAAAAGGAATCCACTTCGGTGGTGTGAGGAAATCCTCCACCGTTTTCCTTTCATCTGAACCATTTATCATGTCCATTGGCGGTCCAAAAAATGCACTAAACCAAGCGTTTATTATCGAGAAGTACCCCCGCGAGATGCCAAGGTTACCCGCTACTTCAGGTAACCAATACGGAGCAAAATCATAAATAATCCAATCTGGAGACTCTTTCTCAAGAAACTGAACGAGCTGTGCTTTAAGACCATCGTACGCTTTCTTGAGGTAATGAATATCCTCCGTGCGAACGTCCATTGTTGCCTCAGCATTCTCGGGTAGCTCTTGAACTCGTGGAAGTGCGAGTGAAACCAAATTTATAAGTGGCGAGAGGTGGAAAGGAAGGGCAGGGAGTCGTTTGATGTTTCGAGTGGTTGAAAGAAACGAGACCTTGTGACCCTTTTCGGCTATAAATTTTGAAAGTTGAAGGAAAGGGATTATGTGACCGAAAGCAAGCCATGGGAATATCGCTACATGAAGCTGCTTACGGTCGTTCGAGGAGTCGATGGGAACCATTGTTGTTTTTGATAACGGTTGTTCTAGATATTGACGGTGTTACTTCACTATTTTGATGTAAATCATACCATAAATGTTTGCATGGTTGGGATTTGCCTCCATTCAATTCATTGTTATCACTTGAGTTTTCCTTTAGATTTTTAATCCCGAATTGAGTTTTATATCATCGCATTATATATGACTAGTTGTTTATAAAGGCTCATATATATTCACATATATATTCACTAATGATGAAACTTTTATAAATACTTTTTCCTTAAGTACTATGGATTTTGCTTGAGCACTTATGTTATGGTGTAGTTATTACACACAATTTCTTTTTTATACTTAAATGTGCACTATATGAACATTAATTAAGTTAAAATATTACTCACATTATATACGTTTTCTAATTAATTTTAGGGTGAAGTAGAGATGGGAGCAAAAAAGGATAAGCCTTATCCAAATGCGCAAAAAGAAGGGAAAATCTGCAAGTACAGATTTGCGTTCCTTCCCGAAAAATGTTATGTCAAATCCAAAAAAAACAATAGGCACTCAGGCTACGAGCCTAGACACGCGCCTATCAACAAAATAATAATAATAATAATAATAATAAATGAAAATTAATGTCAATGCACGCGAAAACAGTAAAATCCTCGCTATAAATACGCAGGGTAAAGAAAAGGGAAAAGGGCAGAAAAAGCAAAGAGGAACCACTTCTTCTTTGAAAAAGACCGGCATACAACATAAGGCAAAGGAAAATTTCCCGAGAAACCAAAAAGAAGCTGAAGATGTTATTTTGAAGAAGAACACGATGGTGTATGGTAAAAAAAGAATATGGCCGACCATCAACAACGACACACGGCTACCGCATTGTCGTTTCCAAAAAACCCATACATAACCTGAACCTTTACCCCCCAAAAGAAAAACGTAAAGGCAAAGGCAAAGGTCAAGTCAGTTGAAGCATGTTCTAAAGTAACAACTAATAACAATTAGTCGTTCTATAATGACGACTAATAACCAACCTCCGCGACCGTTCACAACATTCCTTCCGCCAAAACCCATGTCCATTGAAGTTTGCGTGGACATACTGAGATCATAGGGCATACCAAAGGTGGGAGCTTAAAACAAGAAAGCTCTCACTAACCCTTTGAGATTTTCTTAGTGCATATAGTTCCTTCCTAAGAGTTGGGTCCCAAGCGGAAGAAGGAACTATATCACGAGAAATGGGTCGAGGGGTGTGACAGAATGTACGAAGAGTTTGGTCCCTGGGGAAGGACAACAAAGGAAGCGGGGCACAACGCAATGCGTAAAACGCCCCCCAATTAACAAGAATCTTCCCTAGGAAAGACAAACAAACAGAAGATTAAAACTATGCCTTCATTCCTCTGTTTATACAACCCGGCCCACTAAACAAGCAGACGTCTACTAATCCAGGCATATCGGGTTGGATAGACTGGGTTTAAGGAACAAATTGTCAGCTTGTGGTTGCTGGGATAAAACAAAAGTTGTGCGATGGAAAAGCAACCTCCCTAAAAGCCTTTCCACTACCGCACAACAGGGTGGGTTCAGACAGGAAACCTCTTGAAAGGCCTATCAAACTTTTTGTATACCCTACAGCATAATAAGCCCGCTGATGAAAAAACAAAACAGACAAAGGGAAGCGTCACGGCCTTTCGAGAAATAGTTGCAAGCCCACGAACTTCTCCGGGAACCCCGCAGGGAGAATATAGCAGCCCCAAGATGAAGCGGGACCAGAACTCCTTCAAGAAACGTATAGCAGACAAGAAGGAGGATTCGAAACTCATAAGAGAAGGAAAATACCCGCATTAGGGACGTCAACGAAAAATGACAACGTCAGCAAAAGCGAATCTGATCGGAACATTTCTTCAAGAAAGGAAATTTATGTACAAGGCAAACTGCCATGAAAAACTATTAAAACAAAACTTCCGCAAGAGTGAAGAGAAGCAGAACTGCAAAAGCACTCCTCAAGAGTGATGACCGCCATCAACAAAGCTCCGCAAAGGAATGAGCGTCTCCAGTTATAAGACTCAGGATAAAAAGGGTAAGGACAATTGATAATGAAAAATATGTACTCGAATTTACAGTTTTTGAAAATTTTGTAATACATCAAATGAATAAAAAGTGAAGATTAGCTACCTTCATTATTTGATTTTTTTAAATATTTTCATTTTTATTAAGTACATAAGACGCGCAAGCACGAAAAACGGGCATGACCCAAATATGTTATTTTCGAATAACAAAGAGTTATCACGAATAACCAACTTTTTTTTCTCAAATGTTCCGATATGGTACATGTATTTTTTTTTCTCAAATGTTCCACGTAGGCAAGCCATATGACTTGGCAAGCCAAGTCATACAAACCCAAGTGACTGGGCAAGCCACGTAGATTGGAGAAAGTACATGTACCATATCGACACAGAAAAAAAAGTACACTACCTAACCAGGTTGAAAAAAAAGTACAGATACCATATCGGAACATTTGAGAAAGTACGTGACTATTTAATAGCTTAAACCCGTGTATTTATAAGGTTACAAAAATATATTCGGTATATATTGACGGTGTTACTTCACTATTTTGATGTAAATCATACCATAAATGTTTGCATGGTTTTTTTTTTAATAAAAAGTCAAAGATTCAGTAAATATAAATGTTTGCATGGTTGGTATTTGCCTCCATTCAATTCATTGTTATCACTTGAGTTTTCCTTTAGATTTTTAATCCCGAATTGAGTTTCATATCATCGCATTATATATGACTAGTTGTTTATAAAAGGCTCGTATATCTATACTACTATATAAAGCATTTAAATTATAGGCTTCATAAAAAATTAAGATAAAAAGATTCAATCATTGAGTGACATGTGTCACTTCTCTAACTAAAAAATAACAAAAAAAAATGAGTTCTAACAAACTAAAATAAGGAGCTCCAATAATGGAGTGACACACACATGTCACTTCATAACTAATTAATCACCTTTATTTTTAAATTTAAATATCTTTTAATTCATTTAATTTTTTTATAATCTAATTTCACCATATTTTTTAAAATTTTGTGCTTTTTAATTCAACATCCATTTTGATATATTTTTATAAGTTTTTTGTTTTTACATTTTTAGTAGGTTTATTTTATTTTGATTCAAATTTTTATAACTTTAATCTTTATTTCAATAATACAAACTTTATTTATCAAAATCATTTACTTTTGGGAAAGTGTTTGACGGGAAAGAGATTGTGAATGTCTTTTTATATGCGGGAATAATGATGTCACGGGAAAGATACGGAAAACCCAAACAAACACATACAACTAACACATATACATTTGGAGTGTTGTTAAATGAATTCACTAAACGGGTAGAGAATTGCGATGAGAGTTGGATTAGCAATTCATTTACTATATTTACTATATAACTATATTTATCGCCGCCGCTAAACGCGGGTATCCAACTAGTATTCACTAATGATAAAACTATTATAAATACTTTTCCTTCAGTACTATGGGTTTTGCTTGAGCACTTTTGTTAGGGTGTAGTTATTACACACAATTTGTATAATATACTAAAGATCGTACATAAGTTTTGCCCAACAAGCAAAACATTTGTACTGTAGCACAACCAAGTGCATTAAATGCAAACTTTGCCAAATTGGCGAAAACAGCCCCTGAGGTTCAAGTGTCGTTGCAAAGTAAGTCCTTTAGCATTAATAATCTTTCGCAACTTAGCAAAAACAGCCCTTGAGGTTTAAGTGTCGTTGCAAACAACGTCCTTTAAGCAATCCCGCTGCATCTCGCGGGTTTTCCAACACTCGTTTCTTTTTATACTCAAATGTGCATTATATGAACATTAATCACGTTTATAAATTACTCAAATTATATACATTTTCTAATTAATTTTACTTAAACTTTCTTTTTCAGCATACTAAACAAATACAAGTTGCCACTTGTTAACAAAACCCGAGCACACCAAACTCCTTAATCATAAGTTTTCCTTAATCATAAGTTTTCATTGACAACAAATAACTTGCGTTAGCTAGGGCTGGTAATTCATGACACGAGATAATCAATACGAACCCGATACGAAGTTAAATAGGTTTGGGTTGAAGATATTTAACAGATTTGGTCAAAAACAGGTCAACTCGTTAAACCGGTTTGATAAATTAGTCGTGTTTGGGTTGAATAAGTGTTAAATAGGTCAATTTGTGCCCATTTAAGTATACGAGCCTCTAGAAATAAAATACTCCGTATATAACTTGAATTTTATGTTGGATTTGAAATTAAATGTATTTTGTTATGTACTTAATGAGACATAAAATAACAATTATAACTTGTATATTATTGAAGTTGTTGTATCGTTATTTGTATGCAATTTTTATATTTATTTTAAATCATTAGACCATTCTTGGATTTTAACTAGTTGAATTGACTAACCATCAATATTATTCATCGCTTGACTTATTTATTTAAACATGTCACAAATAGGTTACACGTGTTATGTAGGTGTGGGTTAGGATTGAATATCTTGACGCAGTTAAGTAACAAGTCGTGTTTGAGTAGAGATTATATCAATCCGCGAACCCGAATAAATTAAACCGAATGATGTCGTTTTAATATTTTTAAAATAAACGTTTAAAATTCCAGAAATAGAACTAGACACAAATGTCATTTGTTTTTTTGGAACGAGTTAGTTTGTGATTTTTGTAGGTTGGTCATTTCTTTGCAAGAGATGAAAGTGTTGGCATTAGGGTTTTGATAATCAAATATTGTCTGGATAAAACTTTAGATCGTGTAAAGTTTATTTTTTTATACAATATTTCTACCCTTTTAATTGTCTTGGGTTACAAGAAATTTGTATAAGGATAAGACAAGAATGAACACTCAATGACTAAGCAAAAAAAATTGAGCAAAACATGAAGAATTTGATGTATATATTGTTATGATTATTCGTCTTATCACGAAAGACCAAATTTGTGTCTCTCTTTTATATATTAGAAGAAAACCCCAAGTAAGGACTTTTACATTTAAAAAAAAGAATTTTTTTTTATTAAATAATATTTTAATTATGATTATTATTTTTCTAAAAATATTCAATCAAAAAACCTTAAATATTCATTTTTTTAGAAGAAAAAAAAAGTTGTAAATTGTTTTTATATCTTTATGTTTATGGAAAAGTAAAAAATACGTATGTACCTAAAATGTAATAGTTAATACTTTTTGGACTAAATTGTAAATGTTTTATCGAGTTCCTATTATTCTTTCCTACTCTTTTCCTTTTTTCTTCATTGACAGTAGAGAATATGTGCAACAATCCTGCTTCAGTCGGCCTCCATGATGTTCATCTAGAATTACTAAATAGTACTTTGCCTCTTTGATTTTTCTAATTATTGCGTTTTTTACATTAGATGCTAACATTTCAATTAATTCATTTTGGATTGAATGACTTAGATAATGATAGTGAGTTTCTTTGTCTAAAATTCTACGAAAATGTTCTTTCATGATAGGATCGAACTCAGCAATCATTTGAATTATGCCAAAAAAGTTTCCATTAGACTTTGCATAAAGTTTTTCATTTGTTCCACGAAAAGGTATGTCATATTCAGCCAAACATTTAACAACAACAATTATTCTAATTAAAATTTCTTTCCAATGTTCAGTATCTTTTTTTATAAGTTCTAGTAAATCTTTATCAATTGTTTGATTTGTATTTAACCTTATCCGCAACTCAGACCAAGTTCTAAAGTTAACCATATGCTCGGAACTATTTTCATGCTTCTTCAAAGCTATACTAAGATGTTTCCAATCATTTGTTCTTACATTTGATAATTGACTTTTAGATATCGCAGATTTAAATAACTTATAACAAAAACAAAAAAACTTATCAAGCTCTTTGGAGTAAACCAACCATTTTCTATCAATAGAATCGCCGTTTCGTAGCTTACGTTCATAAAATTCATTAGAAAAGTGTCTACCTATTTTATCTTTTGGATAATCCAAATTGGTTTCTCTAAAAGGCCATTTGCTTACAAGTTCGTCTTTCATGTTTGAACGCAAACCATCCCAAACTCTCACATCAAAAATATTATAATTAACTTTAGGGAGACTTTCATTAACTTTTTCAACATGATCTTCATTAACATCAACATCGTCACTTTCATTAACATCAACATCGTTAATTTCATTAACATCAACATCGTCACTTTTCGTATTTTCATTATTTATAGGATTTTCAATATTTTCTTCAACATTATTACTATTCTTTTTTTTTTCTAACAACAAATTTTTCTAAAGATCCAAATTGAGCTTTATTATATTCTTCTATTTGTTGCTTTCGTTTTCTATTTTGGGCACCCGACAGTTGTGAACGACGTAACATGATAGATTCTAGCATAAATTATCTAAATATCTAATATAATAGCAAGATAATGAAAAAAAAGAAAGAAAAAAAAACGCATAAAATGAATTATGGAATAATATCACCTGATTAGTTCACATAGAGTGATGGAGATGAAGAAATTCAATAGTAGAGAGTACTAGAGTAGAGAATAGTATATGATTCAATATATCAATTGCCTTAATGCCTTGATCTTGATTACCCACTCCAACAATGCGTTTACTTTGTTTTTTTTTTATTTTCAAATAGATTGTATGACTTTGTCAATTTGGTACATCACGTTTCTTTCTTAAAATGTTTAAAATGATTGGACTTTGTCAATTTGATAACTTCCGAGTCCCACAAATCACGTTCCATTAATTTTGTGATATCTTTTCTCCTTTTCAGTTACATAAAAAATAAACTATGGGCTTGATTGCTTGAAAGTGTATAAATTGAACCTAGTATAATGCAATACAAGCTAATAAAATGATGCCCCTACCCTTTGTGCTGCCTTGGGCTGTTGCTCACCTGGCCCAATGCTAAATCCGGCCCTGTCCATCCCATAATATTGATTGAGAGTTTACAATTTTGTCCATCAACTGCTGATATTTCTTGATTTCCATATTCCAAGATCACCATCTAACATATCAATTGTTCCGCACTCGTCTACTATTAAGAATTCGAATAACGTGTGTATAACAGATTCCAATATCTCTTACACAGATTCACCAATCGTGATTATCACCAAGAATATTGTATCAGTTTGTTGGCATTAGGGTCTTGATAATCAAATTTGGTGAAAGTAACTAACTTTCAAATAGATTTCAGCAACACTTAATGGTGACAGGTTTTTTTTTGTTACTATTTATAACAGTCACATCTATTGGTTGCAATGTCTTAGTGACAAATTTTCTGTCACAAACTTTGTCATTCATCATATCCGAAATCAAGTTAATATTTTATACGAGCGTGCACTCCACACCTCCAAACTCGTACTATAACTTAACTTGAAATCACTTTGTGGTCTTGGGTAAATCACCATTACACAAAATATTTGATGACACTAAAATCACCAACAGAAAGTAGACGTTAGTTATGGGCAGGAAATGGAGGCTCACAAACTCTTTTCACCGTGTAAAGTCAAGTTTCAATGAATATTTTGGGAGAACAACGCTCTTCACATCCTAGATGGTAGGAACGTTTAAACACAGAGGCAAATATGTTGTATTTAGAGACTGCATTCGCAGTAGTGTTCTTTTATGATTCGTGTGAGTCCTTTTCCTTACAAAGCTGTCACCTATGCAATAACATGTATGTTTGAGGCAACAACAAGTACCTTTTGATTTTAGTTGGAAAGAAGTGAGGAAGAGTTGGAGAAATTTAAGAATATTTTTATTTTCAAATTTTGTTGTTTGCGCTTGTGAAGTCATGAAAGATTGACAGATGTCAATTTTGAATGTTGAACTGGAACCAATTTGATGTTATTATATAATGAAAACCAAAATTAACTTATATAATGTCAATTTTGAATTTTGAATGTTGAACTGGTGAAGTCATTTTCATTTTATCTTTAATGCTCAATGAATATCTATGTTGCTTGCTTTCAAGATCACATCTCGCTGTGTTCCTATTTTGACAAATTAGTTGTTTCAAGCTTTTCTAAATTTGGTCATTGGTCTTCTGTTTGTACTTGTAAAAATGGTATTAAAACAACTACACACAAGGTGTAATCACTCAACCAACCACCCTTTGGTGATCTTACTTTTATTATAACAATATACACACAAAGCTTGTCCCTAACACAGGTGCAAGCATACAATACAAGAGAAAATGATAGTTCCTCTATTAGGTGATATCTTATAAGAACTCACTCACTAAACCAATCAGAAACTGATTAACAACTGAAACTAAACCAAACTATCAAGATCAAGTAGATCTTGAAGTAAACAATGCAATAAACCCAGTGAACAATAAACCCAGATCAAGAACCAACAGAATCGCCAGAGAGAATAAAACCAAAGTAAACTTTGTGTGTGAGAAAACTCCCAAAACCCTAAGAGAGATGTGATCTTTTATATCCAGGATATTTACACTTTAAACCATGCACAACACAAACTAAACAAACATTGACAAAAGATATCATCAGAAGAAATAGGCTATAATATTTTACATATTAAGCCCTTCAACAACCATAAGATTGCTATATTTCAACACCCTTCCTCAATCTTATGAAATGAACAAGTTTAACATGCCTAGTATTTTAACCTAAAAACCATGTTGCACAGACCCAAGACCTTTTGTCAAAATGTCATCAATTTGATTTTTAGAATCAACATTCACTGTTTTGATCAAACCAGATGTAACCTTTTCTCTCACAAGATGAATATCAATGTCAAAATGCTTAGTTTTTTCATGCATAATAGGATTTGCAGCAATCTGAATAGCAGATCTATTATCACAACACAAACTAACTGGCAATAAACCAGTTTCACCCAAATCCTCCAACACTTTCAAAATCCACATTACCTCACAAGTTACAGATGTCATGCTTCTGTATTTTGCTTCTGCAGAAGATTTAGACAAGGTAGCTTGCTTCTTGATTTTCCAAGAAACAAGATTTCTATTAACAAATACACAATATCCAGAAACAGACCTTCTAGTTATTGGACTGATTGGTGCTAAACAGTCAAGTCAAATAGACTTAAAAACTGCTCAAACACTAATACAATTAAGATCAGAGGAATATAGGGAATTCCTGGGTCGTTAAGTCCCACGGAGGATGAATTGGTGTTAAAACACTTAATCAGATGGTAGAATGATCACTAAGGATAGCAATCAGTAGGGTTTTCGATGGAAAATTATACTAAAAGAAAAGATTAACAAATAACAGCGACTTAAATGCAAATTAAAAAGATTAAAAAGTTAAAATCTATTAAATAAACGCTATCACTATTTTTAAAGGCGATGAACGTTTAAAACCTAAAACTTAAAACTTACGTTTTAAAATAAAATTACGTCTACGTATAAAATAAAAAGTGAGTTTTAAAGAAATAAAAGAGCTACAAATATGAAAATGATATTTTAACAATCCTAATAATAAAAGAAAATTATTGGAAAAAGAAAATTATTTTTACAACTATTTATTTAATTATTATTAATTAAAATCTATTTATTAAGTATTTAAAATGCACTAAAATACAAGAAAATACAAAATTAACCTAGAAAAATGAAATTATAACTTGGAAAAATCTAAAATATGATAAAACTTATTTTAAAACTAAAAATATATTTTTTAGACTTTATATGTATTTATTATTAATTTAAAACTATTTAAAACTAATTAAAATGCTAAAAAATACTTTTTAAACTAAGAAAATTATGGAAAAATACTTTTTATACTATTTATATTTATCTTAACCTAAGAAAATTGAAAAATCATTTTTTTGGACTTTTTATAATTTATTTGTATTAAAAGCTATTTAAAAATACCTAAAAACTGTTTTTAATTAAGAAAAATAGCAAACAGTTATGAAAAATAATGAAAATTTCAGGAAAAGTCTATTTTAATATACTGAATCTATGAAAAATAGAAAAACATGGTCTTGTGTAGAGAAATAAGCAACTGCTATGTAAACTGCTTATTAATAAGCACTTGAAAAAGCTAAATGTTAACCAAAGACCACCAAACTGATAAGGAAGCTATATTAAGCTAAAAGAACTCTATTTCAATCAAAAACAACAAGCTTGAACTTCTGGATTACTAGCTAACACAGATTTGAAGTTTGAGCTTGTTTATTAAAACAGAAATTGGTACTCTACTTTAAGCTATTGCACAGATCACAAAATAAGCTAAAAGTGAAAAGTAGAAATTGGAACTAGTATTAGACCTGGTTGAGAGTATATAAACCAAAACTCAGACCATGATAAGCTCTTATGAGCTTGTGAGAGGCTATATTAAAACTGACAAAACACTGAGTTGAGACTCAGTGTATGCTGAGTAATAAGGGACAATATGATAAGCACTTGCAGCCTAGGTAAACAAGCTAGAAAATGAAAATGTAAACTTGGGACCTCTAGAAGGCTTGATTGGCTTTCCAAAGAACCAAATATCACAAGTTTTGACCAACAATTGAGCTCTCTACAAGCCTATGAAAAAGAGCAGTTAACACAAATTCCTTGGTGCAGGGCACTTTTTGAAAATGGCACTTGAAATAAGCTAAAAGTTAAGCTAGTAAATAAGCTATTGAGAAAATATCAAATACACTAGGATAGAGATGAGCAGCTATATTTTTATATTCCAAAGGCTCAAATCATGAAACTCAATATAAAGTCCTATATAGACTATTCTATTTTATCCAAAACTGCTAAAACTGAAAATTTTTGACTTTTATAAAAACTAATTCAGTTGACTTTAGTGAACTTTGAATCAAATCTAAAGACTGAATATGATATATTAGACTATAATAAGATGAGATTAAGCTAACTTACCATATTTTAAGCACTTATGATGAGATTTGTATCTAAAATTCCTAACAGTGAGCTTATGAGATGAGATTAAAGAGTATTTTGACTTTCTGTCTAATGAGCACAGGTTTTCTTGTTTCTTTGAGTTCTTAGGACCAAATATGACTCAGAATAACCAACACCAAAAGACTGCACAGGCTTTAAATCAGTAAAACAGATAAAACCAAACACCCTTAATGAAACTGTTTTGGAACTTTTTCAAAGAGAAACAAAGATTCAGATTATGAACATGATTTCAAACCTAATATTATCATATAAGGGGACTATATAAGTATAAAACAACAACACTAACATTATAAAATTAAGAAATACAAAGTATGCTATTTTAACTGTTTAAAATGGGATTTTTAATAACTACTGATTTAAAACAACAAACCACTGGTTTTAAAGCTCAAATATACTTAATTATGATTAATGATTAATAAGAAACATATATTACTCTTTCTAAACAACTAAAACAAAGAAATACAAAAATTGATCAAAAGGCTTACAAATGAGATTCAACTGATAACTGAGAACCAAAGCATAAAAACACATCCTAAAGCTTCCCATGAAGCACTAATCCCAAGGCAATCCAAAATATACCCTGCTCCAATGTCTTGATCACACTCACCATGGTTTTTTTATTTTTAACTAATTAAGTGGTATTTTTTTGTATTTTTGGTTTTTGATTCTAAACTGAGTTTTATAGTATCTAAAAGCTTCAATAAGCTTTCTTAGGAGCTTATGTGTGCTTATGAGTCCAAACTAACAGATTCTAACAACATTTCAACTTATTGAAATTCTTGAATAATAAGAAAATTGCACAACTTGAGATATAGCTTTAAACTGGAAATTAATGCTTGCAAAAGTTTTATATTACACTGAAAACATGAAATACAAGATTTAAAGTATTTAAAATGCACTGGAATTTAGATTTAAGCTAAAACGACAATGAAATTTAAAATTACTCTAGATTAATAATTACATTGCACAATCCTTGATATTTATTGACCTATTTTCTTCCTTGTCGACCTCTGAAAATATCCCATCACAATCCAACCATTGATATGAGCCAGATCATCAGATATGCCACATGGCGATTTTGGCGCCAAAAGTCTATTTGACTGAAATGGGTAGCTTGAATCTAATTAAAGATTCTTGGGGTGTTGTGGTGGTGTAGGGGACACAAAAGAAGTAATTTGGTGGGCAAGTTGGAGGATTAGCTGCAAAAACAGGGCTTGTGAGGTAAAAGGTTGAGTGTTGAATGGTGGGGATGCATTAAATGCAAGGTGGGCTAAGGAGAGGAGGGGGGATGAGCTGGAAATGGTGAGTGAGGTGGAATTGGTGAGGTGGAGGTGGTAAAACCACCTCTGGTTTTGAGTTACAGGGGTGGGGGTGGAAGGTGAACAGTGAGCGCGGTTTCTTTTGATTTAAAATTTGGGCCGGGTCAAGTTTGTTGGGTTGGATTGGGCTTATATTAAATAAAGGGTCCGTTTGGTATAGAAACTAACAACAAGGACCATATTTGCAATTTTGCCAAAGTTGAAGGGCTGAACTTGAACATTTTCCCAAGCTCTCATAAGGACTAAACCTGCCAAGTGATAATAGAACAAGGACCATAGTTGAAAATTTCCATTTTTACAAATCTAGGGACCAAAATTGTCAAGTTTGAAACTTGAGGGACCAATTATGTAATTTTCTCAAAAGTTTATCATAAGGACCATTTTTGCCATTTATTAATAGTACAAGGTTAAAACTTGATAATTTTCACTTTTTAAATTAACCAAGGACTATTTTTGACAATTTTCAAAGTTCAGGGACTAAAGTTGTCATTTTGTGATTTTTAAACTTTAAAGGGTTTGTTTTGACAACTTTTGAATCTCAAGGACCTAAAATGATATTTTACAAGTTTTTGAATTACCAGGGACTATTTTTGACATATTTTCAAACTTGGGGGACTAAAACTGCCAATTATGCAAACTTGATACGTTTTTCACCAGATTTTGATGTTTTTGCATTTAAAACATATAAAACACTTGTTTGTGATATTTTTATCATTTTGAAGCATTTCTGAGTGTTTTCAGATGTTTTTGGCATTCTAACAGTATAAAAATGATGAGTATTTAGACACTCATCAATCCCCCACACTAAGATATTGCTAGTCCCTAGCAATGATTTGAGAAAACATAATGGATTTTAATCTCTTTACCAAAAGCCATTACTTCTGGAGTAGCCAATTGTTTCAGTTCAAGTAAGAACTTTGGTACAATGATAACCAAATGATTTTGAGCAAATCATAAGCTGTCAACGGATTTGATTTGTCTTTACCAGAAGCCGTACCCTTCTGGACTAGCCAACTCTTAGATAAATTATCAATATTATCTTTGGTGAGCCGATTACCAATTATGGATTTTCAACTGCCTTTACCACAAGCCATAAACTTGCGGGCTAGCCAACTTTTCACTAGTTTAAAGATATGGTGAGTTGAACACCATACAATTTTGGGCAAATTGCAAGCCATAAACGGATTTGAGATATCTTTACCAAGAGCCGTTTGCTCCTGGATTAGCCAATCCTTATGTGGGTTAGACATGGTGGACTGATTACCATTTGCTGAGTAAGTGAAAAACACTTACTCCAAAAAAAAATTTTTGGCCAAAAACGGGGGAATTGGGTGGAATAATTACATGAAATTCGTGAGAATTCCCCCCCACACTAAGAAATGAATATTGCCCTCAATATTCAAAGTACCGGCGGTTATGCCGAAACAAAGAACATAAAAGGGAAATACTACGGCCATTATTTTGTTTTTGATATGTACACATTTTTTTTTTTTTTTTTTTTTTTTTTTTTTTTTTTTAGAAAGAATGAGAATATACAACAGTGTGGGTAGACTCCCCCACACTAGGGTGATAGAAAGGGGATAAGAAAACAGAAACATGGGTGAAAACCCATATTGTGTGTGCTACTATTTTTGATTCCCGAGTCATTAGCTTGACTCGATCCCCACATTTATTGGTTCATGGGGAATGTTTGTAAATCCGGGACAACCACAGGGGGAATGTCCTCTCCAAAGTAATGCTTTAATCGATGACCATTTACTTTAAAGTTAGGACCATCAGGCTGAGATAACTCAATGGTGCCATAAGGATAAACCTTAGCAATGGTAAATGGACCAGACCAGCGGGACTTAAGCTTTCCCGAGAAAATCTTTAATCTAGAGTTGAAAAGAAGGACTCGATCACCAACGTTGAAAACGCGGTTCTTGATTTTAGAGTCATGAATCTTCTTTGTCTTTTGCTTGTAGATCAAAGAGTTCTCATAAGCTTGATCACGAAGTTCATTTAGTTCATTCATTTGAACTTTTCTGTGATCACCGGCTGTCTGTATATCGAAGTTTGCATGCTTTAAGGCCCAGTAAGCCTTGTGCTCTAGTTCAATCGGAAGATGACATGCTTTTCCATACACTAGCTTATATGGAGTACACCCAATTGGTGTTTTGTAAGCTGTACGAAAAGCCCAGAGTGCGTCATCCAGTTTATCCGACCAGGATGCACGATTTTCACCTACTGTCCTTTCAAGTATTCTTTTAATACCACGATTTGAAACTTCCACCTGCCCACTTGTTTGGGGGTGGTATGCAGTAGATAGACGGTGGGTAACACCATACTTTTGCATGACACGATCAAATTGGTCATTACAAAAATGTGTACCACGATCACTGATTATTGCACGAGGAGTTCCAAATCTGGCAAAGAGAGCTTTCAAAAATTTCACAACTACTCGGGCATCATTTGTAGGTAAAGCTTTTGCTTCAACCCATTTTGACAAGTAGTCAACAGCCACGAGTATGTACTTGTTACCACGAGAAGATGGAAATGGCCCCATAAAATCAATACCCCATATGTCAAATATCTCACAAAATTGAATGGCATTTTGTGGCATTTCATTCCTTTGAGATATATTTCCATGACGCTGACAAGCGTCACAAGTTTTGACATAATCGTGGGCATCTTTATAGATTGTGGGCCAATAGAACCCGGAATCAAACACCTTTTTAGCGGTGTAGTTTGGACTATGATGGCCCCCGGTGGGTCCAGCATGACAAGCTTTGAGAATGTCAAGAGCTTCTTGTCCATAAACACACCGTCGGATGACTTGATCCGCACAGATTTTGAACAAGAAAGGGTCGTCCCAGAAATAGTGTTTAACATCCTTGAAGAATTTATTCTTCTGCTGGGTCGACATCCCTTTCACAATGAAGTTACCCGCATGGTAATTTGCAAAGTCAGCAAACCATGGGGTAGAAGAGTTTCCACGAAAAGAAACCGCATTGAGTGTCTCGAGAGGAAATGTTTCATTAATATCCTTTTTCTCGAAAACATCTTGGTGAGGGTTTTCTAATCTGGACAGATGATCAGCAGCCAGGTTCTCAGCTCCTTTTTTATCACGTATGATGATATCAAATTCTTGGAGGAGGAGAACCCAACGGAGTAATCTCGGCTTTGCATCTTGTTTTGCAAAGAGATATTTGAGAGCCGAGTGATCCGTATACACTACACATTTGGTCAAGATTGAGTATGGCCGAAACTTCTCAAAAGCATACATGTCACAATTCGCAATTTCCGGTCATTTCTCATATTCCACATTCAGCATTTCATAACGATTCGTACATGGTTTTGCATTTTTCATTAAACGTTATTTTCTTATTAAACAAACGTTATCGCGTAAACATTATTTTTGAACATTTGACCCGATACTTCCAAAAATTATTCCAATATATTTTAATACTCATATTAAGATTTTAAAAATGTTATTATTAGTTTACCCAGTGTTTTAAATCTATTTCGTATATAAATTGTTATATTTATATAAATTACGACGGTTTTCTTAAATTCAACCCGATAAATAATTATTCATTCAAATCTTTCAAGAAATGTATTTTTATAATTTTTATGACCTCAATATATGTTATCTTGACCCGTGAAATTTATTTTATCTAACGCTACCTTAAATATTCAAATGTGTATACAACTTACTAATATTATTTAACAATGTTACAAGTTATTACTTTCATTCAAGTAACTTTCATTACATTACTTTTACATTTTACTTACATCATAAAATAAAAGAAAAGACATGCATCATTAATTACATGATTTTTCCAAGATATGCAAGATCTTTACTTATATATATGTCTACACTCCAAGACTTTACTTACACAACACATACATCTCAATTATTCATAGTGTTAAGATCAAAAGTCTCTTCCTCTTTTCTTCTCCACAAGATCCGGCCACCATAGAGTTTCAAGGAAGTGATCACCAAAATTTTTCTAATCAAGTTCTACACAATCTAGATACACTCTTTGTTTAGGTTTTGAAATAAAAACCTAGGGTGTTTAGGATAATCCTTGGTTCACTAAACCTCATCAAGCAATTTGTAAGCATAAAACCTCATCTCTTACTTTTTCATATATATTTTTCATACATTTCATAAGTCCATATGATCATATTTGCTCAAGTTGTAGTTTTATTCATGTTTATCAAATGTTATCACCCATATGTGTCCTATTAATTTTTATAACAAGTATGTACTAGTTAGAAGTTTATAAAAATGAGAAGTTTGAAAAATGGATCATCAAAGTCTAGTTGTGATTTTTGGAGGAAATGATTGCATCAATTTTATACATGTTTATTTAAGTTTGTATTTATATTTTTAGCCTCACAATGAATATTTATTTTGGTTATGATTAAATGAAGTTGTTTTACTAGTAGGATTGGTGATGAGTAGATCAAGGGATTTTTGTGGTGAAGTTGTGGTTAAACAAGTAGATAAAAATGGTAATTTTAAAATAAGCGCGGAAGCGCTGTCGAAATTTATAATTTTTCCGAAAAGTTAGTCATTTTTATAAGTTTTATTAAAGTTTTAGAAAATAGATTTTTAGTTATGAACGTGGCCTTTTGAACGGACTAAAACGGAGTTATAACGAAAAAGATACGTGGTTTTCAAGTTACGATTTAAAAACTACCATTTTCCGGAAAGTGTTCATGCAGTCCGAATTTTAACTGACCCAAACAGTGGCCTTAAAATTTCTGTGCAGTCTCCGAAGTTTAAAAATATATTAGTACTCTTCATTACCTTCGCGTGGATATAAAGAACTTGAAAAACGGACTTAAAACGAGTGAGTTATGGTTAACCGAACTTTGAGTCAAAAACGTGCTGAAAACACTATTCACAGCTTTAGTAAGCTGTCAGGATTTTAATCAAGGTTTTTGAGGGCCTAAACGGACGTTTTGGGGGAAATGGACGTTAAAAACGAGTTAGTTTTCCTATGTATATATTACGTCAAGTCCGACGTAAACTGATTTTTCAATTACTAAAACCGTTACATAGTTTTAACTATATTTTTACCATTAGCTCAAAAGTATTTATTTTCAACATGAAACCGTCACACATTCAAGTAACAATATTTTTATATAACTAGTTTTCAAGTAGCATATTGGGTGATACGTTTTCAAAATCATGCATTCACGACAACATATCATAACTCGAGTCATAACATCCATTTTAGGTCGCGGATAGTTTCGGGCCTCACTTTCGTGCATTTCATTTTGTTAGCATATCAATCACACCAGGTGAGTTCGTAGCCCCTACTTTTACTTGCTTTCATAACTGTTTTGGGGGAGATACATGCTTAAACTATTTTCATTCACTAACACAAGTACTCTAAACTTTTATATACTACTGTGAGTTTCATAGCCCCTACTTTTATACATTTTCAATTACTTTTGGGGGAGATACATGCTCAAACTATTTTCATTACTTTCACAAATATTCTAAACTTTGACATACTACTGTGAGTTCATACCCCACTTTTACTCGTTTAAATTCTTACAAACTATTTGGGGGAGATACATGCTTAAATACTTGTTTCACTCTTGCGAATACTCAAACCATTTATACAATTTTGTTACAATATACTTCTTATACACTTTGGACATTATGTGTGGTTTATTGCGATATGTGCCTTAATGTGCTAAACTAGTTTTCAATTGTGCAACAACATACAAACTTTAGCAACTGGTTAACTCCTGCGGGAGCCGGCAGAGAGGTATTGATAGTACTATCGGGCTGACGCCCCCACCCTTGTGTCCTTGATAGACGAGACCTTGGGTGAATATAATCTGTTATTCAAGTGATTCAATGTAACACAACAAACAAGTTAGACTTCGTCGTGAGGTTCAGTTGGCTGTGATTCTTTGCATTAAGTTTATGTATATATCGTATGCACCTATGTCCTACTTACAAACAAGATTGACAATCATACTATTTTAGCAGTGGGTTGTAAACACACAGGTTGCAAGTTTTGTATGGGCGGGACTTGGAACTGAGTGGATTTACGATGCCTTTGCTTGCAAACTATTCTATATGACCAAAAACTTGGACTTTGCTACATGAACGCTTTTTAAAAGTTTTACTTGTTAACCAAACTCTATGAACTCACCAACCTTTGTGTTGACACTTTTTAGCATGTTTTATCTCAGGAATCTAAGGCATTCACTTCATGGCATGCATACGGACATATCATAGAGTCGCGGAGACGACGCGTCGCACTTGGGTTTTATACACTTTAAAAACATCGTTTGGCTTGTATCAAACTTATTTCCGCACAAGTTGATTTTCATTTGGGACCTATACTTTGTAAACTCTGATTGTTTTAATAAAATCAAACGATGTGTTTTCCAAACGACACTTTAGGTCGTTCGATATAACTGTAACTTTGATGCTATGACAGTCATCCCCCAAGGTATTCCATTCCGCTGCAAAACAGGTAATTTGGGGGTGTGACAGATTGGTACCAGAGCTTCGGTTATAGAGAACTAGGTTGCATCATTGACCCTAGACTATAACCACCTCATCATAGCATCTCATCATATCATTATAAGTGCACGTTCTTTATACATGCGGACTTATGACTCAACACCAAACATCATATGAGTCGATTAGTCCAAGCATTGCATAGTTACTCCTAAATTATACATAGCCTGATCACCTATGTCTAATTCAGGAAGAATCATGCAATGAAGGGAGTAGTAGTCTCATATGTGTAAGCAATTCTGTAATCAAGCCAAATTTTTAAAAGATTTTCTTCAAACCACTTGTTTCCAGTTTGATCCGAGTGACAGTTCTTGTTTGATGAGTTGCAAAGATCGAGCTAGAAACAAGTTGTTACCTAAACCGATTTAGCCTAATCGTATGACAGTTCTTGTTTGATGAGTTGTGGGATTAAGCAAAAATCGGTTATCTAAAAGTCTTTTGGAAATTTTGCTTGAGAATGGGAAAGCTTGTCTTATCGAGCCTAATCATAAGAAAGCATGTATTTAGGACGGGAACTTCTCACGATAGCACGGGAACGCATCTTGTTGGGCGGGTAACTCATATGCATGAGCATTGACATAATCATATAGACCATACATGAGCATAAACTTTTCGAAACCTTGTCGCGTTTTGGGCCATAGTATCATTAATCGAATCGCGAGGACGCGATTCCTCTAACAAGGGAAGAATGTCACAATTCGCAATTTCCGGTCATTTCTCATATTCCACATTCAGCATTTCATAACGATTCGTACATGGTTTTGCATTTTTCATTAAACGTTATTTTCTTATTAAACAAACGTTATCGCGTAAACATTATTTTTGAACATTTGACCCGATACTTCCAAAAATTATTCCAATATATTTTAATACTCATATTAAGATTTTAAAAATGTTATTATTAGTTTACCCAGTGTTTTAAATCTATTTCGTATATAAATTGTTATATTTATATAAATTACGACGGTTTTCTTAAATTCAACCCGATAAATAATTATTCATTCAAATCTTTCAAGAAATGTATTTTTATAATTTTTATGACCTCAATATATGTTATCTTGACCCGTGAAATTTATTTTATCTAACGCTACCTTAAATATTCAAATGTGTATACAACTTACTAATATTATTTAACAATGTTACAAGTTATTACTTTCATTCAAGTAACTTTCATTACATTACTTTTACATTTTACTTACATCATAAAATAAAAGAAAAGACATGCATCATTAATTACATGATTTTTCCAAGATATGCAAGATCTTTACTTATATATATGTCTACACTCCAAGACTTTACTTACACAACACATACATCTCAATTATTCATAGTGTTAAGATCAAAAGTCTCTTCCTCTTTTCTTCTCCACAAGATCCGGCCACCATAGAGTTTCAAGGAAGTGATCACCAAAATTTTTCTAATCAAGTTCTACACAATCTAGATACACTCTTTGTTTAGGTTTTGAAATAAAAACCTAGGGTGTTTAGGATAATCCTTGGTTCACTAAACCTCATCAAGCAATTTGTAAGCATAAAACCTCATCTCTTACTTTTTCATATATATTTTTCATACATTTCATAAGTCCATATGATCATATTTGCTCAAGTTGTAGTTTTATTCATGTTTATCAAATGTTATCACCCATATGTGTCCTATTAATTTTTATAACAAGTATGTACTAGTTAGAAGTTTATAAAAATGAGAAGTTTGAAAAATGGATCATCAAAGTCTAGTTGTGATTTTTGGAGGAAATGATTGCATCAATTTTATACATGTTTATTTAAGTTTGTATTTATATTTTTAGCCTCACAATGAATATTTATTTTGGTTATGATTAAATGAAGTTGTTTTACTAGTAGGATTGGTGATGAGTAGATCAAGGGATTTTTGTGGTGAAGTTGTGGTTAAACAAGTAGATAAAAATGGTAATTTTAAAATAAGCGCGGAAGCGCTGTCGAAATTTATAATTTTTCCGAAAAGTTAGTCATTTTTATAAGTTTTATTAAAGTTTTAGAAAATAGATTTTTAGTTATGAACGTGGCCTTTTGAACGGACTAAAACGGAGTTATAACGAAAAAGATACGTGGTTTTCAAGTTACGATTTAAAAACTACCATTTTCCGGAAAGTGTTCATGCAGTCCGAATTTTAACTGACCCAAACAGTGGCCTTAAAATTTCTGTGCAGTCTCCGAAGTTTAAAAATATATTAGTACTCTTCATTACCTTCGCGTGGATATAAAGAACTTGAAAAACGGACTTAAAACGAGTGAGTTATGGTTAACCGAACTTTGAGTCAAAAACGTGCTGAAAACACTATTCACAGCTTTAGTAAGCTGTCAGGATTTTAATCAAGGTTTTTGAGGGCCTAAACGGACGTTTTGGGGGAAATGGACGTTAAAAACGAGTTAGTTTTCCTATGTATATATTACGTCAAGTCCGACGTAAACTGATTTTTCAATTACTAAAACCGTTACATAGTTTTAACTATATTTTTACCATTAGCTCAAAAGTATTTATTTTCAACATGAAACCGTCACACATTCAAGTAACAATATTTTTATATAACTAGTTTTCAAGTAGCATATTGGGTGATACGTTTTCAAAATCATGCATTCACGACAACATATCATAACTCGAGTCATAACATCCATTTTAGGTCGCGGATAGTTTCGGGCCTCACTTTCGTGCATTTCATTTTGTTAGCATATCAATCACACCAGGTGAGTTCGTAGCCCCTACTTTTACTTGCTTTCATAACTGTTTTGGGGGAGATACATGCTTAAACTATTTTCATTCACTAACACAAGTACTCTAAACTTTTATATACTACTGTGAGTTTCATAGCCCCTACTTTTATACATTTTCAATTACTTTTGGGGGAGATACATGCTCAAACTATTTTCATTACTTTCACAAATATTCTAAACTTTGACATACTACTGTGAGTTCATACCCCACTTTTACTCGTTTAAATTCTTACAAACTATTTGGGGGAGATACATGCTTAAATACTTGTTTCACTCTTGCGAATACTCAAACCATTTATACAATTTTGTTACAATATACTTCTTATACACTTTGGACATTATGTGTGGTTTATTGCGATATGTGCCTTAATGTGCTAAACTAGTTTTCAATTGTGCAACAACATACAAACTTTAGCAACTGGTTAACTCCTGCGGGAGCCGGCAGAGAGGTATTGATAGTACTATCGGGCTGACGCCCCCACCCTTGTGTCCTTGATAGACGAGACCTTGGGTGAATATAATCTGTTATTCAAGTGATTCAATGTAACACAACAAACAAGTTAGACTTCGTCGTGAGGTTCAGTTGGCTGTGATTCTTTGCATTAAGTTTATGTATATATCGTATGCACCTATGTCCTACTTACAAACAAGATTGACAATCATACTATTTTAGCAGTGGGTTGTAAACACACAGGTTGCAAGTTTTGTATGGGCGGGACTTGGAACTGAGTGGATTTACGATGCCTTTGCTTGCAAACTATTCTATATGACCAAAAACTTGGACTTTGCTACATGAACGCTTTTTAAAAGTTTTACTTGTTAACCAAACTCTAT
Source organism: Chrysanthemum seticuspe (assembly GCA_019973895.1). NCBI lineage: Eukaryota > Viridiplantae > Streptophyta > Magnoliopsida > Asterales > Asteraceae > Chrysanthemum > Chrysanthemum seticuspe. The sequence continues at coordinate 149,513,237 of BPTQ01000002.1, read as the reverse complement.
GAACTCACCAACCTTTGTGTTGACACTTTTTAGCATGTTTTATCTCAGGAATCTAAGGCATTCACTTCATGGCATGCATACGGACATATCATAGAGTCGCGGAGACGACGCGTCGCACTTGGGTTTTATACACTTTAAAAACATCGTTTGGCTTGTATCAAACTTATTTCCGCACAAGTTGATTTTCATTTGGGACCTATACTTTGTAAACTCTGATTGTTTTAATAAAATCAAACGATGTGTTTTCCAAACGACACTTTAGGTCGTTCGATATAACTGTAACTTTGATGCTATGACAGTCATCCCCCAAGGTATTCCATTCCGCTGCAAAACAGGTAATTTGGGGGTGTGACAGATTGGTACCAGAGCTTCGGTTATAGAGAACTAGGTTGCATCATTGACCCTAGACTATAACCACCTCATCATAGCATCTCATCATATCATTATAAGTGCACGTTCTTTATACATGCGGACTTATGACTCAACACCAAACATCATATGAGTCGATTAGTCCAAGCATTGCATAGTTACTCCTAAATTATACATAGCCTGATCACCTATGTCTAATTCAGGAAGAATCATGCAATGAAGGGAGTAGTAGTCTCATATGTGTAAGCAATTCTGTAATCAAGCCAAATTTTTAAAAGATTTTCTTCAAACCACTTGTTTCCAGTTTGATCCGAGTGACAGTTCTTGTTTGATGAGTTGCAAAGATCGAGCTAGAAATAAGTTGTTACCTAAACCGATTTAGCCTAATCGTATGACAGTTCTTGTTTGATGAGTTGTGGGATTAAGCAAAAATCGGTTATCTAAAAGTCTTTTGGAAATTTTGCTTGAGAATGGGAAAGCTTGTCTTATCGAGCCTAATCATAAGAAAGCATGTATTTAGGACGGGAACTTCTCACGATAGCACGGGAACGCATCTTGTTGGGCGGGTAACTCATATGCATGAGCATTGACATAATCATATAGACCATACATGAGCATAAACTTTTCGAAACCTTGTCGCGTTTTGGGCCATAGTATCATTAATCGAATCGCGAGGACGCGATTCCTCTAACAAGGGAAGAATGTCACAATTCGCAATTTCCGGTCATTTCTCATATTCCACATTCAGCATTTCATAACGATTCGTACATGGTTTTGCATTTTTCATTAAACGTTATTTTCTTATTAAACAAACGTTATCGCGTAAACATTATTTTTGAACATTTGACCCGATACTTCCAAAAATTATTCCAATATATTTTAATACTCATATTAAGATTTTAAAAATGTTATTATTAGTTTACCCAGTGTTTTAAATCTATTTCGTATATAAATTGTTATATTTATATAAATTACGACGGTTTTCTTAAATTCAACCCGATAAATAATTATTCATTCAAATCTTTCAAGAAATGTATTTTTATAATTTTTATGACCTCAATATATGTTATCTTGACCCGTGAAATTTATTTTATCTAACGCTACCTTAAATATTCAAATGTGTATACAACTTACTAATATTATTTAACAATGTTACAAGTTATTACTTTCATTCAAGTAACTTTCATTACATTACTTTTACATTTTACTTACATCATAAAATAAAAGAAAAGACATGCATCATTAATTACATGATTTTTCCAAGATATGCAAGATCTTTACTTATATATATGTCTACACTCCAAGACTTTACTTACACAACACATACATCTCAATTATTCATAGTGTTAAGATCAAAAGTCTCTTCCTCTTTTCTTCTCCACAAGATCCGGCCACCATAGAGTTTCAAGGAAGTGATCACCAAAATTTTTCTAATCAAGTTCTACACAATCTAGATACACTCTTTGTTTAGGTTTTGAAATAAAAACCTAGGGTGTTTAGGATAATCCTTGGTTCACTAAACCTCATCAAGCAATTTGTAAGCATAAAACCTCATCTCTTACTTTTTCATATATATTTTTCATACATTTCATAAGTCCATATGATCATATTTGCTCAAGTTGTAGTTTTATTCATGTTTATCAAATGTTATCACCCATATGTGTCCTATTAATTTTTATAACAAGTATGTACTAGTTAGAAGTTTATAAAAATGAGAAGTTTGAAAAATGGATCATCAAAGTCTAGTTGTGATTTTTGGAGGAAATGATTGCATCAATTTTATACATGTTTATTTAAGTTTGTATTTATATTTTTAGCCTCACAATGAATATTTATTTTGGTTATGATTAAATGAAGTTGTTTTACTAGTAGGATTGGTGATGAGTAGATCAAGGGATTTTTGTGGTGAAGTTGTGGTTAAACAAGTAGATAAAAATGGTAATTTTAAAATAAGCGCGGAAGCGCTGTCGAAATTTATAATTTTTCCGAAAAGTTAGTCATTTTTATAAGTTTTATTAAAGTTTTAGAAAATAGATTTTTAGTTATGAACGTGGCCTTTTGAACGGACTAAAACGGAGTTATAACGAAAAAGATACGTGGTTTTCAAGTTACGATTTAAAAACTACCATTTTCCGGAAAGTGTTCATGCAGTCCGAATTTTAACTGACCCAAACAGTGGCCTTAAAATTTCTGTGCAGTCTCCGAAGTTTAAAAATATATTAGTACTCTTCATTACCTTCGCGTGGATATAAAGAACTTGAAAAACGGACTTAAAACGAGTGAGTTATGGTTAACCGAACTTTGAGTCAAAAACGTGCTGAAAACACTATTCACAGCTTTAGTAAGCTGTCAGGATTTTAATCAAGGTTTTTGAGGGCCTAAACGGACGTTTTGGGGGAAATGGACGTTAAAAACGAGTTAGTTTTCCTATGTATATATTACGTCAAGTCCGACGTAAACTGATTTTTCAATTACTAAAACCGTTACATAGTTTTAACTATATTTTTACCATTAGCTCAAAAGTATTTATTTTCAACATGAAACCGTCACACATTCAAGTAACAATATTTTTATATAACTAGTTTTCAAGTAGCATATTGGGTGATACGTTTTCAAAATCATGCATTCACGACAACATATCATAACTCGAGTCATAACATCCATTTTAGGTCGCGGATAGTTTCGGGCCTCACTTTCGTGCATTTCATTTTGTTAGCATATCAATCACACCAGGTGAGTTCGTAGCCCCTACTTTTACTTGCTTTCATAACTGTTTTGGGGGAGATACATGCTTAAACTATTTTCATTCACTAACACAAGTACTCTAAACTTTTACATACTACTGTGAGTTTCATAGCCCCTACTTTTATACATTTTCAATTACTTTTGGGGGAGATACATGCTCAAACTATTTTCATTACTTTCACAAATATTCTAAACTTTGACATACTACTGTGAGTTCATACCCCACTTTTACTCGTTTAAATTCTTACAAACTATTTGGGGGAGATACATGCTTAAATACTTGTTTCACTCTTGCGAATACTCAAACCATTTATACAATTTTGTTACAATATACTTCTTATACACTTTGGACATTATGTGTGGTTTATTGCGATATGTGCCTTAATGTGCTAAACTAGTTTTCAATTGTGCAACAACATACAAACTTTAGCAACTGGTTAACTCCTGCGGGAGCCGGCAGAGAGGTATTGATAGTACTATCGGGCTGACGCCCCCACCCTTGTGTCCTTGATAGACGAGACCTTGGGTGAATATAATCTGTTATTCAAGTGATTCAATGTAACACAACAAACAAGTTAGACTTCGTCGTGAGGTTCAGTTGGCTGTGATTCTTTGCATTAAGTTTATGTATATATCGTATGCACCTATGTCCTACTTACAAACAAGATTGACAATCATACTATTTTAGCAGTGGGTTGTAAACACACAGGTTGCAAGTTTTGTATGGGCGGGACTTGGAACTGAGTGGATTTACGATGCCTTTGCTTGCAAACTATTCTATATGACCAAAAACTTGGACTTTGCTACATGAACGCTTTTTAAAAGTTTTACTTGTTAACCAAACTCTATGAACTCACCAACCTTTGTGTTGACACTTTTTAGCATGTTTTATCTCAGGAATCTAAGGCATTCACTTCATGGCATGCATACGGACATATCATAGAGTCGCGGAGACGACGCGTCGCACTTGGGTTTTATACACTTTAAAAACATCGTTTGGCTTGTATCAAACTTATTTCCGCACAAGTTGATTTTCATTTGGGACCTATACTTTGTAAACTCTGATTGTTTTAATAAAATCAAACGATGTGTTTTCCAAACGACACTTTAGGTCGTTCGATATAACTGTAACTTTGATGCTATGACAGTCATCCCCCAAGGTATTCCATTCCGCTGCAAAACAGGTAATTTGGGGGTGTGACAATACACCACGGCTAATAGCTCTTTTTCTGTGGTGGTGTAATGAGTTTGAGCTTCAGTCATAGTCTTACTTGCGTAGTGAATAGGCTGAAAATGCTTATTTCTTCGTTGCCCTAGGACTGCACCGATAGCAAAATCACTTGCATCGCACATGAGCTCAAAAGGCAAGTCCCAGTCGGGAGCAACGAGAATGGGTGCTTCAGTAAGCTTTTTCTTCAATGTCTCAAAAGCTACGATGCACTCGGGTGAGAAGATAAAAGGAGCATCCTTTTCAAGAAGATGGGTCATTGGCCGGGCGATTTTGGAAAAATCTTGAATGAATCTACGATAGAAACCGGCATGACCTAAAAAACTCCTAATACCTTTGACGGTAGTAGGATGAGGTAATTTAGCAATGACATCAACTTTTGCTCTATCTACCTCAATCCCGTTCTTTGAAATTTTATGGCCAAGGACTATGCCTTCTTTGACCATAAAGTGACTTTTCTCCCAGTTTAGACAAAGATTGGTGTCTTCACACCTTTGAAGCATTTTATCTAAATGGGAGAGACAAGTTTGAAACGAATCCCCAATGACCGAGAAGTCATCCATAAACACCTCCATTGTTTCCCCGATCATATCGTGGAAAATGGCCATCATACATCTTTGGAACGTGCCAGGAGCATTACATAAGCCAAAAGGCATACGTCTATAGGAAAAAGTTCCGTATGGGCAGGTGAATGTGGTTTTATCTTGATCCTTTGGATCAATGGGAATCTGAAAGTACCCCGAGAAACCATCAAGGAAACAGTAGTATTCATTCCCTGCTAATCTCTCAAGCATTTGGTCCATAAAGGGCAGAGGAAAATGGTCTTTACGAGTGGCGTCATTCAACTTACGATAGTCGATGCAAACACGCCATCCCGTAACCAGACGAGTTGGAATTAACTCGTTATCTTCATTTGTGATAACAGTTATGCCACCCTTCTTAGGAACACAATGAATTGGGCTAACCCAAGGACTGTCTGAGATCGGGTAAATCAATCCTGCATCAAAATTTTGTGAGTACAAAATTCAGGGTTGATACCCTTAATGTCGGAGAGTTTCCAAGCGATTGCTTGCTTGTGTGACTTCAAGATTTTAATGAGAGCAGCTTTTTCATCTTTACTCAAATCTCTAGCAATAATGACTGGTAATTTATCATCACCTTCAAGAAATGCATACTCGAGATGAGGTGGTAAGTCCTTAAGCTCAACCTCAGGAAATTCTTCAGTTTTCTCAACTGACTTGACTTCCTTGTTATGAAGTTTGATGGAAGGGAGAGGAGAAGAAATGTCATGATTTAACAATTTCTCAAGAAGAAAATCTCCCTCCAGATTAATCTCATTTTGATTAATCTCATCAGGAATTGAATCACTAGAGTGAGGGGTGGATGATGGATCATCATTAAGCAACTTCTCAATGAGAAGTATATCTCCCTCAATGTCAATTGGAGCGTGATCAATTTCCCATGGTACAGAATCACTGGATAAGTATGCTTCAATCTCTTCTAAGATGAAGTCACTTTCCTCAAATGGGGTGATAGAAGGAGTAGAATTGGCGATGATAGGTTGAGATGAATGAGTGAGATTATCACTCGAAGAATTATGATCATAACCAAGAACTTCTTGCGAGTACTCTTCAGAAGCAACATCAATGATATCTATTCGGTTAACCGATTCAGAATCATAGTTTGCAGAGTACCTCGAAGTTTGATCAAGGTTAAAAGTGACAGCTTCATTTCCAACACGTAATGTGATTTCTTGCTCAAATACATCTATGAGAGCACGACCCGTTCTCAGGAATCCTCGACCAACAATGAGAGGAACCCGATGATCGGCATCAAAATCAACAACCACGAAGTCAGCTGGGAAATGGAACTTTCCTACTTTCACAAATACGTCCTCGGCAATGCCAAGAGGACGGGATATTGTACGATCTGCAAGCTCGAGAGTCATGCATGTAGGAGTGAGTTCCGGAAGAGAAAGTTTCTTCCACACTGAATATGGCATAAGATTAATGCTTGCACCAAGATCTGCTAGGGCAAAGCATTCAACCATTCCTGGGAATACACAAGGTAAGAGAAATTTCCCAGGATCTCCAAGCTTTTCAGGAAGCTTTTTCAGGATAACTGCAGAGCAGTTCTCGTTAAGAGGAGTCTTAGCCATTTCAAACAGCTTTTCCTTGTTGCTTAACATGTGTTTGAGAGTCGATGCAAACTTGGGCATCAGCATGATAGCATCCGCAAAGCTTATGTCAAAATGTAACTCTTGGAAAATTTGGAAAAATTTGTCCATTTGATGACTAGCTTTTTCACGGAGCTTTTGCTCATTCAAACGTGATGGATAAGGAATAGAAGATTTGGATTTGATATTTTCAATGGGAGCTACAGGTGGTTCAAAAACAACTCCTGGATTAGACTTGGGTTTCTGGACAACTTGAGGTTGGACTACCGAAGGTGGGACTTGTGCGGTATTACTTGGATTTGAATAATGCACTTTGTCCGTTGTCTCCTTGGTAACTTGACTCATTGCCACAGGAGGAGGGGGCATTGGAGTCGTAGGTCCATTGTGAGTCAGAGGTTCACTTTCCACTACCTTTGGAAGAGAAGAAGAAGAAGAGGTAGTAGGAATAGCGGGTCCATTGTATGAAACACCACTTCTGGTCGTGATCGCCTTAGCATCGCCCCTCGGATTAGCGATCGTGTTGCTAGGTAGAGTACCTGAGCCCGAGGGTCGATCATTTAAAGACTTCTTCAGATCAGCGATCTGACTGACCAACAATCTGTTCATCTCATCTTGGGATTTCATGAACTGCTTCAGTAACTCATCAGATGATGGTCCTGGAGGAGTAATGATGGGAGGTGGATTAGGAGGGAAATTTTGAGGTCGGATGTTTTGATTATGACCTTGTTGTTGAAAATTCCCTTGATTAGGATTCACATTCCCATGAAATTGATTCCCTCGATTGAAATTGTTTTGATGAAGGTTCCCTTGTTGTTGGAAACCTTGATTGGGTCCAGGATAGAAATTACCTTGGTTTTGATAACCTTGGTTCATTCTAGGTTGATTCTGATTCCTGTTAGGATTCTGGTTAAAACCGGGTGGTGCCTGATAATTGCTAGCACGGTAGCTTGGTTCATTCTGAGGACGGTATTGATTACCTCCTTGATTTGAAGTACCGGCTATAGCATTTGCTTCAAACGGACTACCATCAGTGGCAGTACAGTTGTAATATGCATGAGGACCACCACAAGTGACACAAACTTCAACTTTCTTCACTTCACCATGTGATGGTGTTTGAGTGAAGGTGACTTTCTTTTGGTTAGCAAGAACCAAAGCCTGAACAGCATCTGTGAGTTTATCAATCTTAGCATCGGTGCTAGATGTACTCACAGGAGATGAAGTAGAAGGTCCAGCATTAGACTGATTCTGATATGTCTTAGTGCGGAAAGAACGGACCTGGGACTTGTTTTCAATTATTTGTAAGGCTTCTTTGGTGGTTTTGCTAAGGAAATTACCTCCCGCGGAGGCATTCAGAGAGTCTTGGTCAGCTGGTCTCAGACCATTATAGAAAGTATCCATTTGCATTAACTCGGTAAAACCATGATGTGGACACTTGCGGAGCAATTCTTTGTAACGATCCCATGCCTCCCCGAATGATTCATCAAATCTCTGAGAAAATTTCATTATCTCATTCTTAAGACTTGTGGTTCGGGATGGAGGATAGAACTCGTTAACAAACTTGGTAACTAGATCTTCCCATGTCTCAATGGAACGAGGGGGTTGTTTCTCAAGCCAATTCCGGGCTTGTCCCTCTAGAGAAAATGGGAATAGAAGAAGCTTGATAGCTTCGGATGGGACATTCTTGTACTTGATGGTTGATGCAATTTTATTGAACCATCGAATGTGTGCATGAGGATCATCCCGCTCAAAACCGTAGAATTGGCTTTGGGTTACTAGATTAAGCAACCCGGTCTTGAGCTCGAAGGTATCAGCCACAATGGCTGGGACAACAATGGCATCTCCGTAACCCTCGATGGGTGCTTGGAGAAGCTCATTCATAGGTTTGTCTTCTGCCATTTCGACAGGTGGTGGTGGTGGTAGACGTTCCTCAGTCACGGCTGAAGGAGCTGAACGTCCTCTACGTCTGCGAGGAATGTTTCCAAGTTCGGAAAGTGGACTTGTAGAACTGGAAGAACGAGTGCGCATGCACTAAGTATAAAAATCAATTTTCAAAACAAATGAGGCAAAACACAAGTGAACTTAACCAATAATCACAGATGAAATGGCTTCTTTGGAAAAGGTACACCAAATCACAAGTGACACAAAGGCAAGTTTTAAATCTGATGTTCGGGAACTTATTAATGGTCGCACCCCCAGTTAGGTAGTGCACTGCCTTGATTTGCGGTGGTTGATTTTTATGTATTCAATTAAGTACCACTGAAAAGACGTAGGTAAGATTTGTGCTGATGGGGTTCAAAAACTTTTGGGAAATATTTTTGGAATCGTCCCGTTTAACCAAATCGTATCTCTTTAAGAATCACCTTAAAAGAAACACAATACAGAAAACGTTACGATTGTTTTGTTATTTTATATTGTTTTTGGGTTTTTAACACTTTAGGAAAAGTGTTAATGAACTTTTTGGTTTATATTAACTTTACAGAAAACTTTTTACAAACTGTGGTATATGTGCAAGTACGGGTCTGATAATGCTAGAAACACGCTTACAGCCTCCCCGGCAGCGGCGCCAAAATTTGATTGGTGCTAAACAGTCAAGTCAAATAGACTTAAAAACTGCTCAAACACTAATACAATTAAGATCAGAGGAATATAGGGAATTCCTGGGTCGTTAAGTCCCACGGAGGATGAATTGGTGTTAAAACACTTAATCAGATGGTAGAATGATCACTAAGGATAGCAATCAGTAGGGTTTTCGATGGAAAATTATACTAAAAGAAAAGATTAACAAATAACAGCGACTTAAATGCAAATTAAAAAGATTAAAAAGTTAAAATCTATTAAATAAACGCTATCACTATTTTTAAAGGCGATGAACGTTTAAAACCTAAAACTTAAAACTTACGTTTTAAAATAAAATTACGTCTACGTATAAAATAAAAAGTGAGTTTTAAAGAAATAAAAGAGCTACAAATATGAAAATGATATTTTAACAATCCTAATAATAAAAGAAAATTATTGGAAAAAGAAAATTATTTTTACAACTATTTATTTAATTATTATTAATTAAAATCTATTTATTAAGTATTTAAAATGCACTAAAATACAAGAAAATACAAAATTAACCTAGAAAAATGAAATTATAACTTGGAAAAATCTAAAATATGATAAAACTTATTTTAAAACTAAAAATATATTTTTTAGACTTTATATGTATTTATTATTAATTTAAAACTATTTAAAACTAATTAAAATGCTAAAAAATACTTTTTAAACTAAGAAAATTATGGAAAAATACTTTTTATACTATTTATATTTATCTTAACCTAAGAAAATTGAAAAATCATTTTTTTGGACTTTTTATAATTTATTTGTATTAAAAGCTATTTAAAAATACCTAAAAACTGTTTTTAATTAAGAAAAATAGCAAACAGTTATGAAAAATAATGAAAATTTCAGGAAAAGTCTATTTTAATATACTGAATCTATGAAAAATAGAAAAACATGGTCTTGTGTAGAGAAATAAGCAACTGCTATGTAAACTGCTTATTAATAAGCACTTGAAAAAGCTAAATGTTAACCAAAGACCACCAAACTGATAAGGAAGCTATATTAAGCTAAAAGAACTCTATTTCAATCAAAAACAACAAGCTTGAACTTCTGGATTACTAGCTAACACAGATTTGAAGTTTGAGCTTGTTTATTAAAACAGAAATTGGTACTCTACTTTAAGCTATTGCACAGATCACAAAATAAGCTAAAAGTGAAAAGTAGAAATTGGAACTAGTATTAGACCTGGTTGAGAGTATATAAACCAAAACTCAGACCATGATAAGCTCTTATGAGCTTGTGAGAGGCTATATTAAAACTGACAAAACACTGAGTTGAGACTCAGTGTATGCTGAGTAATAAGGGACAATATGATAAGCACTTGCAGCCTAGGTAAACAAGCTAGAAAATGAAAATGTAAACTTGGGACCTCTAGAAGGCTTGATTGGCTTTCCAAAGAACCAAATATCACAAGTTTTGACCAACAATTGAGCTCTCTACAAGCCTATGAAAAAGAGCAGTTAACACAAATTCCTTGGTGCAGGGCACTTTTTGAAAATGGCACTTGAAATAAGCTAAAAGTTAAGCTAGTAAATAAGCTATTGAGAAAATATCAAATACACTAGGATAGAGATGAGCAGCTATATTTTTATATTCCAAAGGCTCAAATCATGAAACTCAATATAAAGTCCTATATAGACTATTCTATTTTATCCAAAACTGCTAAAACTGAAAATTTTTGACTTTTATAAAAACTAATTCAGTTGACTTTAGTGAACTTTGAATCAAATCTAAAGACTGAATATGATATATTAGACTATAATAAGATGAGATTAAGCTAACTTACCATATTTTAAGCACTTATGATGAGATTTGTATCTAAAATTCCTAACAGTGAGCTTATGAGATGAGATTAAAGAGTATTTTGACTTTCTGTCTAATGAGCACAGGTTTTCTTGTTTCTTTGAGTTCTTAGGACCAAATATGACTCAGAATAACCAACACCAAAAGACTGCACAGGCTTTAAATCAGTAAAACAGATAAAACCAAACACCCTTAATGAAACTGTTTTGGAACTTTTTCAAAGAGAAACAAAGATTCAGATTATGAACATGATTTCAAACCTAATATTATCATATAAGGGGACTATATAAGTATAAAACAACAACACTAACATTATAAAATTAAGAAATACAAAGTATGCTATTTTAACTGTTTAAAATGGGATTTTTAATAACTACTGATTTAAAACAACAAACCACTGGTTTTAAAGCTCAAATATACTTAATTATGATTAATGATTAATAAGAAACAGATATTACTCTTTCTAAACAACTAAAACAAAGAAATACAAAAATTGATCAAAAGGCTTACAAATGAGATTCAACTGATAACTGAGAACCAAAGCATAAAAACACATCCTAAAGCTTCCCATGAAGCACTAATCCCAAGGCAATCCAAAATATACCCTGCTCCAATGTCTTGATCACACTCACCATGGTTTTTTTATTTTTAACTAATTAAGTGGTATTTTTTTGTATTTTTGGTTTTTGATTCTAAACTGAGTTTTATAGTATCTAAAAGCTTCAATAAGCTTTCTTAGGAGCTTATGTGTGCTTATGAGTCCAAACTAACAGATTCTAACAACATTTCAACTTATTGAAATTCTTGAATAATAAGAAAATTGCACAACTTGAGATATAGCTTTAAACTGGAAATTAATGCTTGCAAAAGTTTTATATTACACTGAAAACATGAAATACAAGATTTAAAGTATTTAAAATGCACTGGAATTTAGATTTAAGCTAAAACGACAATGAAATTTAAAATTACTCTAGATTAATAATTACATTGCACAATCCTTGATATTTATTGACCTATTTTCTTCCTTGTCGACCTCTGAAAATATCCCATCACAATCCAACCATTGATATGAGCCAGATCATCAGATATGCCACATGGCGATTTTGGCGCCAAAAGTCTATTTGACTGAAATGGGTAGCTTGAATCTAATTAAAGATTCTTGGGGTGTTGTGGTGGTGTAGGGGACACAAAAGAAGTAATTTGGTGGGCAAGTTGGAGGATTAGCTGCAAAAACAGGGCTTGTGAGGTAAAAGGTTGAGTGTTGAATGGTGGGGATGCATTAAATGCAAGGTGGGCTAAGGAGAGGAGGGGGGATGAGCTGGAAATGGTGAGTGAGGTGGAATTGGTGAGGTGGAGGTGGTAAAACCACCTCTGGTTTTGAGTTACAGGGGTGGGGGTGGAAGGTGAACAGTGAGCGCGGTTTCTTTTGATTTAAAATTTGGGCCGGGTCAAGTTTGTTGGGTTGGATTGGGCTTATATTAAATAAAGGGTCCGTTTGGTATAGAAACTAACAACAAGGACCATATTTGCAATTTTGCCAAAGTTGAAGGGCTGAACTTGAACATTTTCCCAAGCTCTCATAAGGACTAAACCTGCCAAGTGATAATAGAACAAGGACCATAGTTGAAAATTTCCATTTTTACAAATCTAGGGACCAAAATTGTCAAGTTTGAAACTTGAGGGACCAATTATGTAATTTTCTCAAAAGTTTATCATAAGGACCATTTTTGCCATTTATTAATAGTACAAGGTTAAAACTTGATAATTTTCACTTTTTAAATTAACCAAGGACTATTTTTGACAATTTTCAAAGTGGTTGTCATTTTGTGATTTTTAAACTTTAAAGGGTTTGTTTTGACAACTTTTGAATCTCAAGGACCTAAAATGATATTTTACAAGTTTTTGAATTACCAGGGACTATTTTTGACATATTTTCAAACTTGGGGGACTAAAACTGCCAATTATGCAAACTTGATACGTTTTTCACCAGATTTTGATGTTTTTGCATTTAAAACATATAAAACACTTGTTTGTGATATTTTTATCATTTTGAAGCATTTCTGAGTGTTTTCAGATGTTTTTGGCATTCTAACAGTATAAAAATGATGAGTATTTAGACACTCATCATGGACATTTTGTGACAACTCGTATTTTCAGGTCATATTTCAAAACATTATTCATGCTTCATCATTTATCATTTATCGTAAACTATGTTTACTGATTCGCGCAAAACCGTCAAGTCAAACAGACTTAAAACAGCTTTAAGCACAAATGCAATGAAGATCAGAGAATACAGGGGATTCCCGGGTCGTTATGTCCCACGGAGACTCAATGGTGTGCAAACACTGATTCAGACGGTAGAATGATCACTAATGATAGCGATCAGAAAGGATTTGGATATGATAATTACACTACTGAAAAAGGTTATAAAAGCGACTTAAATGCAAATTAAGAAAATTAAAAAGATAAAAGATATTAAATAAACGCTATCACTATTTTTAAAGTGATGAACGTTTAAAACTTAAAACGTACGTTTAAATTGAAAACTACGTAAACGTACAAATAAAAACGTGAAACTAAAGAAGGAAAATACCTATGAATATAGAAAATACATTTTTACAATCCTAATTATATAAGAAAATATTTAGAAAAAGAAAATTAATTTTACAACTAATTATGTAATTGTTATTAATTAAAAACTAATTATTAAGTATTTAAAATGCACTAAAATAGAAGAAAATACAAAATTAACCTAGAAAAATGAAATTATAACTTGGAAAAATCTAAAATATGATAAAACTAATTTTAAAACTGAAAATATATTTTTTAGACTTTTTATGTAATTATTATTAATTTAAAACTATTTAAAACTAATTTAAATTATTAAAAATACCAAATAAAAGGAGAAAAATAGGGAAAAATACTTTTTAAGCTTTTTACATTTATTTAAACTTAAGAAAAATGAAAAATTATTTTTTTGAGACTTTTCTTAATTATTTGTATTAAAAGCTATTTAAAAAGGATTAAAAACTAATTTAAATAAAGAAAAATAGCAAAACAACTTGGAAAAATCTGAAAATTTCAGGAAAACTCTAAAATGAAGAATAGAAGCTAGAAAAATTGGAAAAACAGGTACTTGTTTGGGAGAAATAGAAACTGCTATCTCAAGTGCTTAGAAATAAGCACTTGAAATAAGCAAATGGGATATTACAAGCACCAAACTGAAACAGAAGGTCTAATATGCTAAAGTTGACCAAGTGCAACTGAAATCAACAAGCTTAAACCACTGGATTAACAAATTGAACAGATTTAATGTTTTAGCTTTAAGCCAAAAACAGTGACTGGGGGCAACTTTGAGCTTAAAAATAAGCTGCACAATAAACTTGAAACTGGAAAACAACCATGAGAACCTCACAAGGACCTGGCTAACTACACATGAGCCAAATTGCAGATTTTGATAAGCTAAAACAAACCCTGTGTAAGGGCTTCAAACTCCCTGTGCAGACTCAGTATTAACTGAGTCTATGCACAGGGCAGTTAAGCTTATTTTGAAAAGCTATATTGAGGCTTAAAGAAAATTCACAAAATTAAGAAAAATTGACAAAAAGAAATTAGACCAAGTGAAGTACTTAAACCCATAATTTCATTGGATTTGGCTCATAAATGAGTTCATGAAAAATCCCCTTAGATAGGCTCAAAACAAGATTTTCACTTTTTGACTTTTAAGGAAAAACTGAGAGTTTGACTTTCTTGAAGTTTGATCTCAATTTCAGGACTGATATGGATCTATATTGATGAAATAACACTATTGCTAGCTAGGTTATGGAATTTTAAACACAAAATAAGATTGTGTTTATCCAAAAACCCAACAGATTTGCTGTAAGGATAGATGAATAATGATTTTGACTTTGAGCTTATACAGGTACAAGTTAAAGACTGGAATGGACTCAAATAAGTCTAACAAACATGAAACAACAAAAACTACCACTGCATATACCTAAAGGACAGATATGCAGTTAATTCCAAACACCCCTTATCAAACTGATATGCAAATGAAATTGAAACAAACTTCTAAACTAGCTTAAGCAGATCATCAAACTGAGCTCATATGATCAAATTACAACTATATAAACATATCACAATCATTGATGGTCTCAGATATACAGTAAACATAAACTGCAGTTTGTCTTGAAAATATGAGAATCTAGGAACTTACTCATATGAATCCAGCTGATGTCACAGACCAAACCAGACCCAAAACCTATTCTATACTAAGCTAATTTAAACCAAATCAGCCTCTGCATCCACCAAATCCATCACCATTCCAATTTGAGCCTTCTGTTGACTTTTATTGACCAACATTCAAATTTGCTTACACTGATTCCAGAGGTATACCAAAGGTTCTAATAAGCTTAAATGAGCTTATTTGACTACAACATGAGCTTATGAAAAGTTTGAACATAAAGTTTTGAAACTGCAAATTACACAGTAAACCATAAACTTGATATTTTATAAGAAAACTTAGATTAATACTCAAAAGCTTAATACAATGGTTCTTTAACTTAAATGTGATACAAGGAAACTGAAATTTTAACATTTGGATTAAACTAAGACATGAATTAAAAAAAACGACATTAAGACAAATTAAAAAAACTAACTACTCCCTTTAGATTGCTTCCTTCTTGCTTCTTTTATACCCATCATCATTTCTCTCTCATCCTGAGCAGTTCCCACCATCATTTCTGACCTTTGGATGGATGAATTTGATCTTGGCCCTTAAATTGAGTTTTGGCGGGAAAATGGAATTTTAACCTGTTGTGTGAGATTGAGTGAGATAAGGGTGAAGGATTAATGGTTTTGGATGTAGTGGAGGAGGGGGGACAAGGGAAGAGATAAGGTGAGGTTTGGGGGTGGAAAGGTTGAGTGTAGCAGGTGATTGCAGAACCAAGTGGGGAAGGGAAGACAATGGCGCGTTATCTGGTTTGACTTGGTGGGTTTGACCAGGCAGTAATATAAAAGGGGGGTTCACAATTGATTTTGACAGGGGGGTCACTTGGGTGGTAAGGTCCAAAATGGGTATAAGGCTTAATAAATATAGGGACTAATTGTGTAATTCTGAAACTTCAAGGACCTAATCTGCCAATCTTGCAAAAGTTGATCCAAGGGCTGAATTTGACAAGCTTCAAAAGTACAGGGACCAATGTTGCCATTTTCACATTTTCCAGGGGCCATTTCTGCCAAATTTCAAACTTGAAGGACCATTCTTGTAAATTTCTCAAACTTTTGATATTTTTCACCAAAGGACTAAATTTGACAAGTTATGATTTTAAAAGGACCTTTGGTGATTTTACTTTTGAAATTATGTGCTCAGGGACTGTTTTTGACAACTTTTGATACTTGGGGGACTAAAACTGCAATTTTTGCAAATTTGATATGTTTTTCATCTGATTTTGATATTTTTGCATTTAAAACACATAAAACACTGATTTGTGATATTTTGATCATTTTGATGTGTTTCTGAGTGTTTTCAGATGAATTTGCAGTTTAAATGGTACAAAAATGATGAGTATTTACACACTCATCAATCCCCCACACTGAGATATTGCTAGTCCCTAGCAATGATTTGAGAAAACATAATGGATTTTAAACTCTTTACCAAAAGCCATTACTTCTGGAGTAGCCAAATGTTTCAGTTCAAGTAAGAACCATGGTACACCGATAACCATGTGATTTTGAGCAAACCACCAGCTTTCAACGGATTTGATTTGTCTTTACCAGAAGCCGTACCCTTCTGGACTAGCCAACTCTTAGATAAATTATCAATATTATCTTTGGTGAGCTGATTACCAATTATGGTTTTTCCACTGCCTTTACCACAAGCCATAAACTTGCGGGCTAGCCAACTCTTCACTTTTTAGGATATGGTGAGCTGAATACCATACAATTTTGGGCAAATTGCAAGCCATATAAACGGATTTGAGAAATCTTTACCAAGAGCCGTTTGCTCCTGGATTAGCCAATCCTTTTGTCTTACAGACATGGCGGACTGATAACCAGATGAGAAAGTGTAGAACACTTGCTCCAAAAAAATTTTTTTTTGCCAAAAACGGGGGAATTGGGTAGATAATATATGAAATTCGTGAGAATTCCCCCCCACACTTAGAAATGAATATTGCCCTCAATATTCAAAGTACCGGCGGTTATGCCGAAACAAAGAACGTGAAAGGGAAATACTACGGCCATTATTTAGAAAGAAGATTTTTTTTTTTTTTTTTTTTTTTTTTTTTTTTTTTAAGAAACATGTGGGCAACCCCCCCCACACTAGGGTGGTAGAAAGGGGTAAGAAGACAGAAATATGGGTGAAAACCCATATAGTGCGTGCTACTGTTTTTGATTTCCGAGTCGCTAGCTTGACTCGACCCCGAATTCATTGGTTCATGGGGAAGCAAGTGGAAGATACAATCTCCATCGGACTTTCATTCAAGATGTTTGGACAAACATTTGAAGCACGTGAAAGTTCCACACCGATGAGATATAGATAAACAGAGACAGACCCGGCTCACAAATGATAACTGAAAATGCCAGGGTCAAAGATAGTGTCCTCACTCCTGAAGGAGTGAAGAAGAGAGGAAGTCACCGAGTAGGTGAAGAAAAGAAAGAAAATCATGATAACAATCATAACTAGATCTTCTTCCTCGGGATTAAGTGCAGTTGCACTTATTTGGATTTTATCGGTAGAGCTCTTTGGGTTGGAAGGCATCTCGGTGGGGAGGGGGGGAAGATTTGTCATAACTATGCAAATTGAGATTCTCTCCCCCCGATCATGATTTTTGCCATCCGAGCAATCATACTCCAGCGGAGATATGATATGAGAGAGTTCACCGGAGAACTCCTCATGAAGAGAATCAATCACATAATGTGAATTTGTGAACTCTTGTTCCATTGTGGGCTCATCACTATCCTCAGTCTGAGTATCAAAGAGTGGATTCTCAGAAATTGAAGTGAATTCAGAGTTGAATTCAAATAGAGGATTAGTGAAAGTAGCTTTGAATGTTTCGGGAACAAAATGATCAACATTCTCTATTGGACTGTTGGGATAAGAAGTGAGTGAACGATCATTATCAATGAGACTTTCAGTCTCTCCCAGATCAGCTTCGAGATCAAAGAGTGGATTGATGTGAGTGAGTTCACCGGAGAACTCCTCAAGAAGGGAATTAGCATCAGATTGCGGAAGTGATGCCTCAACGTACTCGATGTCTCCATAGGAAGCACAATCGTCGCTGAGATCAGAGAAAGTTTCAAAATGATCTTGAGAACACTCAAGAGGGAAAGGGATATCACACAGATGATCAGAAATTCCCTGTGACTCTCTCGGGATTGGGATAAGGTCCTCAACACTAGACGATTCCATTTCTGGAATAGTGCTAAGAAGCTCATCCCCCATATTTAGAGAGTGAGTGGGAATATCAGGTGTGATAACAACAGACTGAGGGAGATTAGATGGACTAGCATACATATGTTTTATACTTAACATTTGTTCTTCTGCTAGTAATTCCATCATAGTCTTTTCTCCCTGACTTTTCATGGAAGGAGTCTCAACTGATGAACTTGATGAATTGTTATAAAATTGTAAGATATCAAGGATATCTTCATCATCGTCGTCATCAGGAATGAAACGGAATCGAGAGCTAGATCTGAATGCTTTTTGTATTCTAATTGATTCCCTAATAGTGTTTTCAATGGAAATCTGGGAATCTAATTTAGCAGCCCGCTCTTCGGCTAACAAAGCTTCCATGGATTTTTCATTTGGATTATCTTGGGAGTGTTTAGATTCCTTCAAATCTTTCACTAAATCCAAAAGATCAAGGAGAAGATTTTGAGGAAGTGAATCAGGCTGGTACTGTAGAGGTTGGTCATGATATGAAGAGCCGTAATCGTTACAAGGAAATGGGTTCCCTGTTTGACAATCCGAGCTAGAGTGAGGACCTCCACAATACTCACAACAGTAAAACTGATGTGGTTGTGAGTGGTATGTATTGTAGTCATAATCGTTATCAGGAACATGCTCATAGACAAGCGTGTTTCCTGATTGACAATCAGAACTGGAATGTGAACCACCACAGTACTCACAACAGTAAAACTGCTGAGTCTCACAGTGTGGTAGCTGATGGAATAAATCAGTCGTGTTATGGTAAGAATAGGGATCTTGGTTATAGACAGACCCGTTTCCTGACTCCACCATGCCACAACTGGGGCAATTGCCACCATTATAAGGACCACCACACCAGTGGCAACCAAGAGGATGAGGATAAGACATAGAAAGAATCAAAGGTTAACAGAGGGGTAGGGATGAAGAATCAAAGATGTGAGAGGGTAAAGATGAATATTTTTGGTGTTTTTGAAAAACATGATGATAAAAACAAAGAATGAAAATATTTTTGGCGTTTTTAACACTTTAGGAAAAGTGTTAATGAACTTTTTGGATTTTTGAAAACTTTACAAAAAAATTTTTACAAAAGATGGGGTATGCACAAGAATGGGTCTGAAAAAGGCTAAACACACGCTAAAGCCTCCCCGGCAGCGGCGCCAAAATTTGATTCGCGCAAAACTGTCAAGTCAAACAGACTTAAAACAGCTTTAAGCACAAATGCAATGAAGATCAGAGAATACAGGGGATTCCCGGGTCGTTATGTCCCACGGAGACTCAATGGTGTGCAAACACTGATTCAGACGGTAGAATGATCACTAATGATAGCGATCAGAAAGGATTTGGATATGATAATTACACTACTGAAAAAGGTTATAAAAGCGACTTAAATGCAAATTAAGAAAATTAAAAAGATAAAAGATATTAAATAAACGCTATCACTATTTTTAAAGTGATGAACGTTTAAAACTTAAAACGTACGTTTAAATTGAAAACTACGTAAACGTACAAATAAAAACGTGAAACTAAAGAAGGAAAATACCTATGAATATAGAAAATACATTTTTACAATCCTAATTATATAAGAAAATATTTAGAAAAAGAAAATTAATTTTACAACTAATTATGTAATTGTTATTAATTAAAAACTAATTATTAAGTATTTAAAATGCACTAAAATAGAAGAAAATACAAAATTAACCTAGAAAAATGAAATTATAACTTGGAAAAATCTAAAATATGATAAAACTAATTTTAAAACTGAAAATATATTTTTTAGACTTTTTATGTATTTATTATTAATTTAAAACTATTTAAAACTAATTTAAATTATTAAAAATACCAAATAAAAGGAGAAAAATAGGGAAAAATACTTTTTAAGCTTTTTACATTTATTTAAACTTAAGAAAAATGAAAAATTATTTTTTTGAGACTTTTCTTAATTATTTGTATTAAAAGCTATTTAAAAAGGATTAAAAACTAATTTAAATAAAGAAAAATAGCAAAACAACTTGGAAAAATCTGAAAATTTCAGGAAAACTCTAAAATGAAGAATAGAAGCTAGGAAAATTGGAAAAACAGGTACTTGTTTGGGAGAAATAGAAACTGCTATCTCAAGTGCTTAGAAATAAGCACTTGAAATAAGCAAATGGGATATTACAAGCACCAAACTGAAACAGAAGGTCTAATATGCTAAAGTTGACCAAGTGCAACTGAAATCAACAAGCTTAAACCACTGGATTAACAAATTGAACAGATTTAATGTTTGAGCTTTAAGCTAAAAACAGTGACTGGGGGCAACTTTGAGCTTAAAAATAAGCTGCACAATAAACTTGAAACTGGAAAACAACCATGAGAACCTCACAAGGACCTGGCTAACTACACATGAGCCAAATTGCAGATTTTGATAAGCTAAAACAAACCCTGTGTAAGGGCTTCAAACTCCCTGTGCAGACTCAGTATTAACTGAGTCTATGCACAGGGCAGTTAAGCTTATTTTGAAAAGCTATATTGAGGCTTAAAGAAAATTCACAAAATTAAGAAAAATTGACAAAAAGAAATTAGACCAAGTGAAGTACTTAAACCCATAATTTCATTGGATTTGGCTCATAAATGAGTTCATGAAAAATCCCCTTAGATAGGCTCAAAACAAGATTTTCACTTTTTGACTTTTAAGGAAAAACTGAGAGTTTGACTTTCTTGAAGTTTGATCTCAATTTCAGGACTGATATGGATCTATATTGATGAAATAACACTATTGCTAGCTAGGTTATGGAATTTTAAACACAAAATAAGATTTTGTTTATCCAAAAACCCAACAGATTTGCTGTAAGGATAGATGAATAATGATTTTGACTTTGAGCTTATACAGGTACAAGTTAAAGACTGGAATGGACTCAAATAAGTCTAACAAACATGAAACAACAAAAACTACCACTGCATATACCTAAAGGACAGATATGCAGTTAATTCCAAACACCCCTTATCAAACTGATATGCAAATGAAATTGAAACAAACTTCTAAACTAGCTTAAGCAGATCATCAAACTGAGCTCATATGATCAAATTACAACTATATAAACATATCACAATCATTGATGGTCTCAGATATACAGTAAACATAAACTGCAGTTTGTCTTGAAAATGTGAGAATCTAGGAACTTACTCATATGAATCCAGCTGATGTCACAGACCAAACCAGACCCAAAACCTATTCTATACTAAGCTAATTTAAACCAAATCAGCCTCTGCATCCACCAAATCCATCACCATTCCAATTTGAGCCTTCTGTTGACTTTTATTGACCAACATTCAAATTTGCTTACACTGATTCCAGAGGTATACCAAAGGTTCTAATAAGCTTAAATGAGCTTATTTGACTACAACATGAGCTTATGAAAAGTTTGAACATAAAGTTTTGAAACTGCAAATTACACAGTAAACCATAAACTTGATATTTTATAAGAAAACTTAGATTAATACTCAAAAGCTTAATACAATGGTTCTTTAACTTAAATGTGATACAAGGAAACTGAAATTTTAACATTTGGATTAAACTAAGACATGAATTAAAAAAAACGACATTAAGACAAATTAAAAAAACTAACTACTCCCTTTAGATTGCTTCCTTCTTGCTTCTTTTATACCCATCATCATTTCTCTCTCATCCTGAGCAGTTCCCACCATCATTTCTGACCTTTGGATGGATGAATTTGATCTTGGCCCTTAAATTGAGTTTTGGCGGGAAAATGGAATTTTAACCTGTTGTGTGAGATTGAGTGAGATAAGGGTGAAGGATTAATGGTTTTGGATGTAGTGGAGGAGGGGGGACAAGGGAAGAGATAAGGTGAGGTTTGGGGGTGGAAAGGTTGAGTGTAGCAGGTGATTGCAGAACAAAGTGGGGAAGGGAAGACAATGGCGCGTTATCTGGTTTGACTTGGTGGGTTTGACCAGGCAGTAATATAAAAGGGGGGTTCACAATTGATTTTGACAGGGGGGTCACTTGGGTGGTAAGGTCCAAAATGGGTATAAGGCTTAATAAATATAGGGACTAATTGTGTAATTCTGAAACTTCAAGGACCTAATCTGCCAATCTTGCAAAAGTTGATCCAAGGGCTGAATTTGACAAGCTTCAAAAGTACAGGGACCAATGTTGCCATTTTCACATTTTCCAGGGGCCATTTCTGCCAAATTTCAAACTTGAAGGACCATTCTTGTAAATTTCTCAAACTTTTGATATTTTTCACCAAAGGACTAAATTTGACAAGTTATGATTTTAAAAGGACCTTTGGTGATTTTACTTTTGAAATTATGTGCTCAGGGACTGTTTTTGACAACTTTTGATACTTGGGGGACTAAAACTGCAATTTTTGCAAATTTGATATGTTTTTCATCTGATTTTGATATTTTTGCATTTAAAACACATAAAACACTGATTTGTGATATTTTGATCATTTTGATGTGTTTCTGAGTGTTTTCAGATGAATTTGCAGTTTAAATGGTACAAAAATGATGAGTATTTACACACTCATCATTTACGAGCATCAAATTCACATAACCGTAATGGTTTAGCTGTGAATTCATAAACATTTCATCGAGGACATTTCATATAGGCTAGATTTAGTCTACATTTCATTGACATCATTATCATCATATTAGTTCATGCATGGTTTTGCATTTTACCTTAAACGTTTATTTTCCTATTAAATAAACGCTATCGCGTAAACATTTATTTTGAACATTTGATCCGACACTTTCAAAAATATTTCTAATATATTTTTATACTCATTTTAAGACTATAAAAATTATATTATTAATTTACCCGATGTTTTTAATTTATTTCGTATATAAATTGTTGTATTTATATAATTACGACGTTTTTCTTAAGTTCGACACGATTATTATTATTTCACTCAAATTTTGCAAGAAATGTATTTTTATAATTTTTATGACCTAAATATATTTTATCTTGGCCCGTGAAAATTTATTTTTATTCAACGCTACCCTAAATATTTACAAATGCTACAACTTACCACTTAACTCATTTAACTTCAAATCTTTTACAACAAATCTTACACTTATTCAAGTTAAAAAAAAAAACATTAACAAAAAGTGACAAGCACCCCTTGTCGACACAAGGGGTGAATCACCAATGAGATATTTGTAAAATATCACAATACAAGTATTACACAAATACTTTTCACTTCACTTAATTCATTTGCAAAAGTTAGACCAAGTTTCCTTTGCTTTTCTCTCAAAATATACGGCAGCCAAGGGATCAAAAGGAAGAAGCATTCCAAGTTTTCAAGTCAAATTTAATTACACACTAGTATCATTTGTTGCTAAGGTTTTGTAATACAAACCTCAAGTGATTAGGAAAAACCCTTTGTCCTTAAACCTCATCAATTACTAGTAAGCATTTCATACTCATCATCATATTTCATATTCATTGATATATTTATTTCATCATATTTGAGTAAAAACATGCAAGTCATATGATGTTTGTACCACTTTTACATGATTTTAAGAGTTATATATAAATAAGTCATCCTATAATTACTCCTTGTTATAAATCACTCCTGGTGATGCCTAGGAACCCATGACACCCTAAGAAGGTGTATGGTAGAATTAGGATAGCTTCGGAGTTGTTTTGAATTGGTTGGAATAGGTTTGGCGCGTGAAAAACTCATTTCGACAAGTCTAATTAAGGGTCTGTCCTTATTTTGAAAATCTGGAAAATCCGACAGTAAGCAAAATATTTTGGGCTAGATATTTGGAAAATATACTTTAAAACGAAAACGTGGCCGCTTGAACGGATTAAAACGGAGCTATAACGAAGAAGTTATGAATTTTTGAAGTTTGACGACGAAAACTATTAATTTCAGAAATTTCAGCATTGAAAATGTCACTCCTTACGAGTCAGAAATGAGTCTTAAGCTTTATAAATTGTGTCGACTTATCAAAAATATATTAGTATACTTTGACACGAATCTAAGGATGTAGAAAACGTAGAAAACGGATTTGTAACGATTAAATTACACGCGATAAACCAAGTTGCCGTAACTTTATTCTATTAGCAAAATTAATATATTCTTTATTACAAACATACTACGGCAACTAAAGGACCATGTTGGCGGACGTTTTTAACAAAGATGTAGAACTTTTTATAACGTGATGTCTTCTAGTAAAAGTAAGTTCGCCTAGCATATCTTCCAAAATGTCCAACCGTTCGTCAAGCGGAGTTGTAATGATTAAAATACGGTCGCTCAAAGTTTGCCGAAAACCACTCTTAAACACACAAGTACCATACTTAACCTATATTTTTCTCCGTGATCGAGACCTCTAGGATGAAAACTTAAACACTAAAACTTTGAGATTATCATACGAGCTTCCCAAAACCGTTGAGTTTGTTTCCTAATGCTCGACGTGCACCATTTTACGACTAGCTTTTCGAGGCCGTTTTAGTCACTTTCATGAAACTTTCAATGACATTATTTTACGACTAAAAGTTATAATTTCACAATAAATCACTAAATGATTATCGACGGATATCATTTTAACATAAATACATGTGAAATAATTTGAAAATGGTCAAGACGTTAAAAGATTATATTTTCGACGAGAAGTATTGTTTTCAAAATTCATAAGTGGTATAAATATCATCCGAATTGCATGCATAACATTACATAATAACTTATTATGTATCATATCATTCATAATAGGTCAAGTTTAGTGATTCACGCTACATTTCGGTGTACTCACGTTTGCCATTGCATCATTGTCCAAGTGAGTTTCCATAGCCCCATTTTCAATTGTTTTAATGCTTTTATTAAACTCTTTGGGGGAGATACATGCTCAACTATTTTTATGACTATCATGATTATTTGAAACTACATGCTTAACTGAACTGAATGTTTAGTCATATTCTATATCTTAATCATGGAACTAAATGTCTTGGGATTATCACTGAGCTAATTGTCGTGGTATAATCATTGAGCTAATTGTCGTGGTATAATCATTGAGCTAATTGTCGTGGTATAATCATTGGGCTAATTGTCGTGGTATAATCAGTGAACCAAAGGTCTTGGTATAAACATGAACTGATGGCCTTGGAACGATCTAAACTATACGAATTATGTGTTATGTCAAGTAACTATCGATACATTAAGTTATGTACTGTTATGTGAATTCATTTGACATCATGCATTTGAACATAAACTATACATATTTTGGCAATGGGTTGTAAACACACAGGTTGCAAGTTTTGTATGGGCAGAATCTGGAACTGAGTGGATTTACAATGCCTTTGCTGCTTAAACGATTTGGAAAGGCTCTACATTTCCATACAAACTCTATGAACTCACTCAACCTTTGTGTTGACACTTTTTAGCATGTTTTATCTCAGGTATCTAAGGCATTCACTTCATGGCATGCATGTGGACATATCATAGAGTCGCGGTGACGTCGCGTCTTACTTGGGTTTTATGAACTTTAAAAACATCGTTTGACTTATAACAAACTTATTTTCCGCACATAGTAACTTTCATTTGGGACCTATCTTTGTAACTCTGATTGTTTTATTAAATCAAACGATGTATTTTCCAAACGACACTTTAGGTCGTTCAATATAACGGTGATTGTGATGATATGACAGTCAACCCCCAGGAATTCCATTCCGCTGCAAAACAGGTAATCTGGGGGTGTGACAGATTGGCATCAGAGCTTCAGTTATAGAGAACTAGGTTGCATCATTGACCCTAGACTATAACTACATCATCATAGCATCTCATCATTTCATCATAAGTGCATGTTCACTTTACATGCGGTTTATACGTACATTTTTCGAGTTATTTACTTTCATTTCAAAACGATTGTCACATGGATGCCTTAAATTACCCATTCCATTATCATTTCCTCATACTCTAATGTGGAGAATGCTTTGTCATTCTCTATCGTAATTTTAATATCAGCTGATTCATCACCGATAACGTCGAATGCCGAGATAAACCTTTAAGTAGGGCGAAGTCACTCTCAATCCTTTGTTTCATCACTAACATGTCGAGTTACACGTTATTCACACATTAAGTCACTAAACCATCATACATTTGAAGCGCTTACATCATCTCATAACACATTTCTTAGGAAACCGTCGATCATTTTGAAAAATAACCTCAAACTTATCACCTCACATCACATCTCTTTAGAGCGCTTATTATTAACATAGGACTTTGCTACGTCTCACCTTTCCTCTTATTTTGAAGAGTTATGGCACCGAAGAAAGCTGCACCAGAAATGACACCAGCTGCTATCCAAAGGTATATAGAGGATAGTATAGCCGAGGCACTAAGGAAAGAGCGAGCAATGGTAACTGTTGCTGCCGAGGCCGCGGCTGCTGCTGAAGCTGCTAGACTTGCTGCTGCCACAGGAGTTGCAGGAGGATCTGGAGTTCGAAATTGTACATACAAGGACTTTAAGAACTGTGATCCTACAAAGTTCAAAGGCACTGAAGGAGCCACTGCTATGGTTCGATGGTTTGAGAAGATGGAGTCTGTGTTTCTTCTATGCAATTGCCCAGATGACTACAAGGTGAAGTTTGCCACTGGTACACTCTTAGATGGCGCAATGTCATGGTGGAATTCGTATGCACAACCTATTGGTATCGAAAATGCTTACAAGCTCACGTGGGATCAATTCAAGAGGTTGTTGACAAAGAAGTATTGTCCGCGCACGGAGGTGAAGAAATTAGAAACGGAATTCTATGAGTTAGTGACTATTGGTTATGACATCGAGACCTACATCAGGAGGTTTCAAGAATTGGCTGCACTGTGTCCATCAATGGTTTCAGACAATGAGAAACTACTGGAAAATTTCATTGGAGGACTTCCACAATGTATTCAAGGAGATGTAACTTCTTCTGATCCACAAACAATTGAAGAAACAATCAGGATAACTCAAAAACTCATGGCTCAAGTTGTGAATGGGGAAAACATTATCAACAATAACCGCAACAACAACAACAACAACCAAACTAGCAACAACAAAAGGAAATGGGAAAATGACCAAGGAGGTTATAATAACGACAACCAAAACCGTAACACTAACCATCATCAACAACAGAATAGAGGGCAAGAAACTGCAATGGTTTATGTTGTTGCACCAATAGAAGGCAGAGGGTATGCTGGAACCTACCCACTATGTAATCGATGTAAGTATCATCACTCGGGTCTTTGCCCTGTTAAGTGCTACAAGTGTCAAAAACTGGGACATCTTGCCAGGAATTGTAGAGGCAAGGCCATAGATACATGTTACGGATGCGGAGAGCAAGGACACTATCGGAATCGATGTCCTCAAAACCAAGGTCAACAAGTTGAAGGTGCACATGGGAAACATACATATTAGAAGGAGGAGAAGCTAGTCATGGTCTCAACAACGTGGAAGATTGAAGAAGTTCGAAAACTAACAGTCTTAATTTTCCTTATGTACTATGTCGTACTAAGTTTATGTCTTCCATCGTATTCGGATCTTATGACTTAAGATGTACTACTTTTGATGAACCACTCGTTGTAAAATATTTTCATTAAGCGTACTTTCTTTTCCTTCTAATTCGTTATCACTTACAAGGTTTAGATCTCTGTAAACATCGAGAGTTATAACAACTAAACCGAACGTCACATTATCGTTCCTTAATTATACATAGCCTAGCTAACTATGTCTAATTCTGGAGGGATATCGTTCCTTAATTATACATAGCCTAGCTAACTATGTCTAATTCTGGAGGGATCATGTTATGTTTGGAGCAGTTATTTATAAGTCTTAGTGCAAGCAGGGTTTTCACATATTCATAAAAGTCTAAGTGTTACTCACGGAAGATTCATCCAATATTTTCTTTACTATGATGTTTTGTACGCTCTAAATCATCGATAACTGTAACGACACCTCTTCATGTCTTCTTTCCTCGATATTCATCACAAACTCAAATTCGATAGACTAACACAAACTGAATTCAGGGACTGAATTCCTTTTTGGTTGGGCGAATGTGACAACTCGTATTTTCAGGTCATATTTCAAAACATTATTCATGCTTCATCATTTATCATTTATCGTAAACTATGTTTACGAGCATCAAATTCACGTAACCGTAATGGTATAGCTGTGAATTCATAAACATTTCATCGAGGACATTTCATATAGGCTAGATTTAGTCTACATTTCATTGACATCATTATTATCATATTAGTTCATGCATGGTTTTGCATTTTACCTTAAACGTTTATTTTCCTATTAAATAAACGCTATCGCGTAAACATTTATTTTGAACATTTGATCCGACACTTTCAAAAATATTCCTAATATATTTTTATACTCATTTTAAGACTATACAAATTATATTATTAATTTACTCAATGTTTTTAATTTATTTCGTATATAAATTGTTGTATTTATATAATTACGACGTTTTTCTTAAGTTCGACACGATTATTATTATTTCACTCAAATTTTGCAAGAAATGTATTTTTATAATTTTTATGATCTAAATATATTTTATCTTGGCCCGTGAAAATTTATTTTTATTCAACGCTACCATAAATATTTACAAATGCTACAACTTACCACTTAACTCATTTAACTTCAAATCTTTTACAACAAATCTTACACTTATTCAAGTTAAAAAAAAAAAAACACATAAAAAAAAGTGACAAGCACCCCTTGTCGACACAAGGGGTGAATCACCAATGAGATATTTGTAAAATATCACAATACAAGTATTACACAAATACTTTTCACTTCACTTAATTCATTTGCAAAAGTTAGACCAAGTTTCCTTTGCTTTTCTCTGAAAATATACGGCAGCCAAGGGATCAAAAGGAAGAAGCATTCCAAGTTTTCAAGTCAAATTTAATTACACACTAGTATCATTTGTTGCTAAGGTTTTGTAATGCAAACCTCAAGTGATTAGGAAAAACCCTTTGTCCTTAAACCTCATCAATTACTAGTAAGCATTTCATACTCATCATCATATTTCATATTCATTGATATATTTATTTCATCATATTTGAGTAAAAACATGCAAGTCATATGATGTTTGTACCACTTTTACATGATTTTAAGAGTTATATATAAATAAGTCATCCTATAATTACTCCTTGTTATAAATCACTCCTGGTGATGCCTAGGAACCCATGACACCCTAAGAAGGTGTATGGTAGAATTAGAATAGCTTCGGAGTTGTTTTGAATTGGTTGGAATAGGTTTGGCGCGTGAAAAACTCATTTCGACAAGTCTAATTAAGGGTCTGTCCTTATTTTGAAAATCTGGAAAATCCGACAGTAAGCAAAATATTTTGGGCTAGATATTTGGAAAATATACTTTAAAACAAAAACGTGGCCGCTTGAACGGATTAAAACGGAGCTATAACGAAGAAGTTATGAATTTTTGAAGTTTGACGACGAAAACTATTAATTTCAGAAATTTCAGCATTGAAAATGTCACTCCTTACGAGTCAGAAATGAGTCTTAAGCTTTATAAATTGTGTCGACTTATCAAAAATATATTAGTATACTTTGACACGAATCTAAGGATGTAGAAAACGGACTTGTAACAATTAAATTACACGCTATAAACCAAGTTGCCGTAACTTTATTCTATTAGCAAAATTAATATATTCTTTATTATAAACATACTACGGCAACTAAAGGACCATGTTGGCGGACGTTTTTAACAATGATGTAGAACTTTTTATAACATGATGTCTTCTAGTAAAAGTAAGTTCGCCTAGCATATCTTCCAAAATGTCCAACCGTTCGTCAAGCGGAGTTGTAATGATTAAAATACGGTCGCTCAAAGTTTGCCGAAAACCACTCTTAAACACACATGTACCATACTTAACCTATATTTTTCTCCGTGATCGAGACCTCTAGGATGAAAACTTAAACACTAAAACTTTGAGATTATCATACGAGCTTCCCAAAACCGTTGAGTTTGTTTCCTAACGCTCGACGTGCACCATTTTACGACTAGATTTTCGAGGCCGTTTTAGTCACTTTCATGAAACTTTCAATGACATTATTTTACGACGAAAAGTTATAATTTCACAATAAATCACTAAATGATTATCGACGGATATCATTTTAACATAAATACGTGTGAAGTAATTTGAAAATGGTCAAGACGTTAAAAGATTATATTTTCGACGAGAAGTATTGTTTTCAAAATTCATAAGTGGTATAAATATCATCCGAATTGCATGCATAACATTACATCATAACTTATTATGTATCATATCATTCATAATAGGTCAAGTTTAGTGATTCACGCTACATTTCGGTGTACTCACTTTTGCCATCGCATCATTGTCCAAGTGAGTTTCCATAGCCCCATTTTCAATTGTTTTAATGCTTTTATTAAACTCTTTGGGGGAGATACATGCTCAACTATTTTTATGACTATCATGATTATTTGAAACTACATGCTTAACTGAACTGAATGTTTAGTCATATTCTATATCTTAATCATGGAACTAAATGTCTTGGGATTATCACTAAGCTAATTGTCGTGGTATAATCGTTGAGCTAATTGTCGTGGTATAATCATTGAGCTAATTGTCGTGGTATAATCATTGGGCTAATTGTCGTGGTATAATGAGTGAACCAAAGGTCTTGGTATAAACATGAACTGATGGCCTTGGAACGAAATAAACTATATGAATTATGTGTTATGTCAAGTAACTATTGATACATTAAGTTATGTACTGTTATGTGAATTCATTTGACATCATGCATTTGAACATAAACTATACATATTTTGGCAATGGGTTGTAAACACACAGGTTGCAAGTTTTGTATGGGCAGAACCTGGAACTGAGTGGATTTACAATGCCTTTGCTGCTTAAACGATTTGGAAAGGCTCTACATTTCCATACAAACTCTATGAACTCACTCAACCTTTGTGTTGACACTTTTTAGCATGTTTTATCTCAGGTATCTAAGGCATTCACTTCATGGCATGCATGCGGACATATCATAGAGTCGCGGTGACGACGCGTCTTACTTGGGTTTTATGAACTTTAAAAACATCGTTTGACTTATGACAAACTTATTTTCCGCACATAGTAACTTTCATTTGGGACCTATATTTGTAACTCTGATTGTTTTATTAAATCAAATGATGTATTTTCCAAACGACACTTTAGGTCGTTCAATATAACGGTGATTGTGATGCTATGACAGTCAACCCCCAGGAATTCCATTCCGCTGCAAAACAGGTAATCTGGGGGTGTGACAGATTGGCATCAGAGCTTCAGTTATAGAGAACTAGGTTGCATCATTGACCCTACACTATAACTACATCATCATAGCATCTCATCATTTCATCATAAGTGCATGTTCACTTTACATGCGGTTTATACGTACATTTTTCGAGTTATTTACTTTCATTTCAAAACGATTGTCACATGGATGCCTTTAATTACCCATTCCATTATCATTTCCTCATACTCTAATGTGGAGAATGCTTTGTCATTCTCTATCGTAATTTTAATATCAGCTGATTCATCACCGATAACGTCGAATGCCGAGATAAACCTTTAAGTAGGGCGAAGTCACTCTCACTCCTTTGTTTCATCACTAACATGTCGAGTTACACGTTATTCACACATTAAGTCACTAAACCATCATACATTTGAAGCGCTTACAACATCTCATAACACATTTCTTAGGAAACCGTCGATCATTTTGAAAAATAACCTCAAACTTATCACCTCACATCACATCTCTTTAGAGCGCTTATTATTAACATAGGACTTTGCTACGTCTCACCTTTCCTCTTATTTTGAAGAGTTATGGCACCGAAGAAAGCTGCACCAGAAATGACACCAGCTGCTATCCAAAGGTATATAGAGGATAGTATAGCCGAGGCACTAAGGAAAGAGCGAGCAATGGTAACTGTTGCTGCCGAGGCCGCGGCTGCTGCTGAAGCTGCTAGACTTGCTGCTGCCACAGGAGTTGCAGGAGGATCTGGAGTTCGAAATTGTACATACAAGGACTTTAAGAACTGTGATCCTACAAAGTTCAAAGGCACTGAAGGAGCCACTGCTATGGTTCGATGGTTTGAGAAGATGGAGTCTGTGTTTCTTCTATGCAATTGCCCAGATGACTACAAGGTGAAGTTTGCCACTGGTACACTCTTAGATGGCGCAATGTCATGGTGGAATTCGTATGCACAACCTATTGGTATCAAAAATGCTTACAAGCTCACGTGGGATCAATTCAAGAGGTTGTTGACAAAGAAGTATTGTCCGCGCACGGAGGTGAAGAAATTAGAAACGGAATTCTATGAGTTAGTGACTATTGGTTATGACATCGAGACCTACATCAGGAGGTTTCAAGAATTGGCTGCACTGTGTCCATCAATGGTTTCGGACAATGAGAAACTACTGGAAAATTTTATTGGAGGACTTCCACAATGTATTCAAGGAGATGTAACTTCTTGTGATCCACAAACAATTGAAGAAACAATCAGGATAACTCAAAAACTCATGGCTCAAGTTGTGAAGGGGGAAAACATTATCAACAATAATCGCAACAACAACAACAACAACAACCAAACTAGCAACAACAAAAGGAAATGGGAAAATGACCAAGGAGGTTATAATAACGACAACCAAAACCGTAACACTAACCATCATCAACAACAGAATAGAGGGCAAGAAACTGCAATGGTTTATGTTGTTGCACCAATAGAAGGCAGAGGGTATGCTGGAACCTACCCACTATGTAATCGATGTAAGTATCATCACTCGGGTCTTTGCCCTGTTAAGTGCTACAAGTGTCAAAAACTGGGACATCTTGCCAGGAATTGTAGAGGCAAGGCCATAGATACATGTTACGGATGCGGAGAGCAAGGACACTATCGGAATCGATGTCCTCAAAACCAAGGTCAACAAGTTGAAGGTGCACATGGGAAACATACATATTAGAAGGAGGAGAAGCTAGTCATGGTCTCAACAACGTGGAAGATTGAAGAAGTTCGGAAACTAACAGTCTTAATTTTCCTTATGTACTATGTCGTACTAAGTTTATGTCTTCCATCGTATTCGGATCTTATGACTTAAGATGTACTACTTTTGATGAACCACTCGTTGTAAAATATTTTCATTAAGCGTACTTTCTTTTCCTTCTAATTCGTTATCACTTACAAGGTTTAGATCTCTGTAAACATCGAGAGTTATAACAACTAAACCGAACGTCACATTATCGTTCCTTAATTATACATAGCCTAGCTAACTATGTCTAATTCTGGAGGGATATCGTTCCTTAATTATACATAGCCTAGCTAACTATGTCTAATTCTGGAGGGATCATGTTATGTTTGGAGCAGTTATTTATAAGTCTTAGTGCAAGCAGGGTTTTCACATATTCATAAAAGTCTAAGTGTTACTCACGGAAGATTCATCCAATATTTTCTTTACTATGATGTTTTGTACGCTCTAAATCATCGATAACTGTAACGACACCTCTTCATGTCTTCTTTCCTCGATATTCATCACAAACTCAAATTCGATAGACTAACACAAACTGAATTCAGGGACTGAATTCCTTTTTGGTTGGGCGAATGTGACAATTCGTATTTTCAGGTCATATTTCAAAACATTATTCATGCTTCATCATTTATCGTAAACTATGTTTACGAGCATCAAATTCACGTAACCGTAATGGTTTAGCTGTGAATTCATAAACATTTAATCGAGGACATTCCATATAGGCTAGATTTAGTCTACATTTCATTGACATCATTATCATCATATTAGTTCATGCATGATTTTGCATTTTACCTTAAACGTTTATTTTCCTATTAAATAAACGCTATCGCGTAAACATTTATTTTGAACATTTGATCCGACACTTTCAATAATATTCCTAATATATTTTTATACTCATTCTAAGACTATAAAAATTATATTATTAATTTACCCGATGTTTTTAATTTATTTCGTATATAAATTGTTGTATTTATATAATTACGACGTTTTTCTTAAGTTCGACACGATTATTATTATTTCACTCAAATTTTGCAAGAAATGTATTTTTATAATTCTTATGACCTAAATATATTTTATCTTGGCCCGTGAAAATTTATTTTTATTCAACGCTACCCTAAATATTTACAAATGCTACAACTTACCACTTAACTCATTTAACTTCAAATCTTTTACAACAAATCTTACACTTATTCAAGTTAAAAAAAAAAACATAAACAAAAAGTGACAAGCACCCCTTGTCGACACAAGGGGTGAATCACCAATGAGATATTTGTAAAATATCACAATACAAGTATTACACAAATACTTTTCACTTCACTTAATTCATTTGCAAAAGTTAGACCAAGTTTCCTTTGCTTTTCTCTGAAAATATACGGCAGCCAAGGGATCAAAAGGAAGAAGCATTCCAAGTTTTCAAGTCAAATTTAATTACACACTAGTATCATTTGTTGCTAAGGTTTTGTAATACAAACCTCAAGTGATTAGGAAAAACCCTTTATCCTTAAACCTCATCAATTACTAGTAAGCATTTCATACTCATCATCATATTTCATATTCATTGATATATTTATTTCATCATATTTGAGTAAAAACATGCAAGTCATATGATGTTTGTACCACTTTTACATGATTTTAAGAGTTATATATAAATAAGTCATCCTATATTTACTCCTTGTTATAAATCACTCCTGGTGATGCCTAGGAACCCATGACACCCTAAGAAGGTGTATGGTAGAATTAGAATAGCTTCGGAGTTGTTTTGAATTGGTTGGAATAGGTTTGGCGCGTGAAAAACTCATTTCGACAAGTCTAATTAAGGGTCTGTCCTTATTTTGAAAATCTGGAAAATCCGACAGTAAGCAAAATATTTTGGGCTAGATATTTGGAAAATATACTTTAAAACGAAAACGTGGCCGCTTGAACGGATTAAAACGGAGCTATAACGAAGAAGTTATGAATTTTTAAAGTTTGACGACGAAAACTATTAATTTCAGAAATTTCAGCATTGAAAATGTCACTCCTTACGAGTCAGAAATGAGTCTTAAGCTTTATAAATTGTGTCGACTTATCAAAAATATATTAGTATACTTTGACACGAATCTAAGGATGTAGAAAACGTAGAAAACGGACTTGTAACGATTAAATTACACGCGATAAACCAAGTTGCCGTAACTTTATTCTATTAGCAAAATTAATATATTCTTTATTACAAACATACTACGGCAACTAAAGGACCATGTTGGCGGACGTTTTTAACAATGATGTAGAACTTTTTATAACGTGATGTCTTCTAGTAAAAGTAAGTTCGCCTAGCATATCTTCCAAAAT
The DNA here is from genome assembly GCA_019973895.1 of Chrysanthemum seticuspe. Taxonomy (NCBI): domain Eukaryota; kingdom Viridiplantae; phylum Streptophyta; class Magnoliopsida; order Asterales; family Asteraceae; genus Chrysanthemum; species Chrysanthemum seticuspe. Next base: position 149,477,521 of record BPTQ01000002.1, on the reverse strand, counting down.
GTCCAACAGTTCGTCAAGCGGAGTTGTAATGATTAAAATACGGTCGCTCAAAGTTTGCCGAAAACCACTCTTAAACACACAAGTACCATACTTAACCTATATTTTTCTCCGTGATCGAGACCTCTAGGATGAAAACTTAAACACTAAAACTTTGAGATTATCATACGAGCTTCCCAAAACCGTTGAGTTTGTTTCCTAACGCTCGACGTGCACCATTTTACGACTAGCTTTTCGAGGCCGTTTTAGTCACTTTCATGAAACTTTCAATGACATTATTTTACGACGAAAAGTTATAATTTCACAATAAATCACTAAATGATTATCGACGGATATCATTTTAACATAAATACATGTGAAGTAATTTGAAAATGGTCAAGACGTTAAAAGATTATATTTTCGACGAGAAGTATTGTTTTCAAAATTCATAAGTGGTATAAATATCATCCGAATTGCATGCATAACATTACATCATAACTTATTATGTATCATATCATTCATAATAGGTCAAGTTTAGTGATTCACGCTACATTTCGGTGTACTCACTTTTGCCATCGCATCATTGTCCAAGTGAGTTTCCATAGCCCCATTTTCAATTGTTTTAATGCTTTTATTAAACTCTTTGGGGGAGATACATGCTCAACTATTTTTATGACTATCATGATTATTTGAAACTACATGCTTAACTGAACTGAATGTTTAGTCATATTCTATATCTTAATCATGGAACTAAATGTCTTGGGATTATCACTGAGCTAATTGTCGTGGTATAATCATTGAGCTAATTGTCGTGGTATAATCATTGAGCTAATTGTCGTGGTATAATCATTGGGCTAATTGTCGTGGTATAATCAGTGAACCAAAGGTCTTGGTATAAACATGAACTGATGGCCTTGGAACGATCTAAACTATACGAATTATGTGTTATGTCAAGTAACTATTGATACATTAAGTTATGTACTGTTATGTGAATTCATTTGACATCATGCATTTGAACATAAACTATACATATTTTGGCAATGGGTTGTAAACACACAGGTTGCAAGTTTTGTATGGGCAGAACCTGGAACTGAGTGGATTTACAATGCCTTTGCTGCTTAAACGATTTGGAAAGGCTCTACATTTTCATACAAACTCTATGAACTCACTCAACCTTTGTGTTGACACTTTTTAGCATGTTTTATCTCAGGTATCTAAGGCATTCACTTCATGGCATGCATGTGGACATATCATAGAGTCGCGGTGACGACGCGTCTTACTTGGGTTTTATGAACTTTAAAAACATCGTTTGACTTATAACAAACTTATTTTCCGCACATAGTAACTTTCATTTGGGACCTATCTTTGTAACTCTGATTGTTTTATTAACTCAAACGATGTATTTTCCAAACGACACTTTAGGTCGTTCAATATAACGGTGATTGTGATGCTATGACAGTCAACCCCCAGGAATTCCATTCCGCTGCAAAACAGGTAATCTGGGGGGTGTGACACATTTAGCCCAATCAGAATCAGAGTATGCAATAACACCAAACTTATCCTCAGATTTATCAAATCCTATACCATTTCCAGGAGCAAGTTTCAAGTATTTCAACACTCTCAAACCTAGACTCATATGAGACTGTAAAGGAGCATGCGTGTATTGACTCATACATTGAACAACATAGGAAATATCAGGTCTGGTCATAGTTAGATATATAACTTTCCTACCAACTTCTGATAACTTGTAACATTTTTTAACAACTTATCAGTATCAGTTTCCTTATGAGCCAAGACATAATTTTTAAGTAAAGGAGTCATAACAGGTCTACATGCAAGCAAACCATAATCATTTAATAGCTCAAGACAATACTTTCTTTGATTCAAACATAACCTAGTTTTAGTCTTCAAAACTTCAAATCCCAAAAAAACATCAATTCACCCAAGTCTTTTATTTTAAACTTAGTTTTTAAAAACTGTTTACCTTTTTCAATTTCCTCAACATCATTACCAGTAATGATCAAATCATCCACATATACCAATAAAAGCACAACAGTTTTACCATTTTTTTTAATAAAGAATGAATGATCATTTTTGGATTGAACAAAACCTGCTTCAAACAACGCCTTAGACAACTTATGATTCCATTGTCTAGGAGTTTGTTTAAGCCCATAAAAAGATTTATTTAGTAGAATACCCTGTGGAGGAAGCATATATACTTCCTCATTAAGGTCACCATATAGAAAGGCATTATTAACATCCATTTGAAACACAACCCAATCATATTTAACAACAATGCTCAACAAACATCTAACAGTACCCATTCTCACAACAGGACTAAAAGTTTCCTCATAATCAATACCCTCTTTATGACCATATAAAAGAGCAACAAGTCTAGCCTTGTATCTCTCAACCTCACCACTGGACTTATACTTTATTTTCCAAACCCATTTGCTACCTATGGCCTTTCTACCAACAGGTAACTCAGTTTTTTCCCAAGTATTATTCTCATGTAAAGCATATATTTCTTCATTCGTAGCATTAACCCATTTAGGATCTCTACTAGCATCAACATAACTACTAGGCTCAATAGTTTTATTCAGATTAGACACAAAACAACAGTTTTCAGCACTCCACACAGCATGATTAATATATCTATGAAATCCATATCTAACCTTAGTGTCTAACACATAACCATTCAATTTCTCAGGCAACTTAGAAGATCTAGAAGATCTTCTATGACTAACAGACCCTTCCTCAACTTGATTTTTCAAAACATTTTGAAACCTAATATCATCTGATGAACTTGGACCAACATTTCCCTCAGAATTTATATTATCATCTAAAGGAGTTGCAGAATTCACATCATCTCCAGATGGTAACAAACTATCATAATTATGTATCTGCTCATCATTTACATTCTGACCTCTGTTTGCCACAACATTTGGTTGATGGATCCTACCATCTCTACCTACAGATGCATCTTCCTCATTTAAACTATCATCATTGGGAGTAGGGACAAGAGTCTTGGATTTTGACACATACTCAGATTCAACAAAATCAAAAAAGTTTAAGTTTGAAACTTCTAAATCTTCTTTAAAACCATTATTCTGACTCATTTTATATGGAAAGATAGTTTCATAAAACTTAACATCTCTTGAATATAAAACAATTCTATTTTCGAGACTTAAAAGCTTATAAGCTTTCTTCCCAGTAGCATATCCAATTAAAACACATTTTTCAGATTTCTCAGAACCTTTAACAATAGCAGCAAAACACAGGCACCCAAAACTCCTAAGATGAGACAGATTAGGTTCCCTATTATATACCATAGAAAAGGGTGACTTACCCTTTAAAAATGAGGAAGGAAGACTGTTAATCAAATAAGTGGCAGTAAGAACACATTCAGGCCAATAAACAAGAAGAATTCCCCCTGAAACATAAGACTTCTAGCAACATTTAGCAGATATTTATGTTTCCTTTCAGCAATACCATTCTGCTGAGGTGTATATGCACAAGTAGTTTGATGAACAATACCCATAGTATCCAAAAAATCTGACATTCTATTATTCAAAAACTCAGTATCATTATCAGATCTTATCATTTTTATCTTTTTATGAAATTGGGTAAGAACCAAGTTATAAAAACTAACAAACATTCTAAAAACTTCATCTTTGGTTTTAAGCATATACACCCAGATAGACCTACTATAGTCATCCACAATAGTAAAGAAATATCTAAAACCTTCCCTGCTAACCACTTTATAAGGACCCCAGACATCAAGATGAATCAGTTGCCCAAAAACCAAAGATTTATTTTCACTTAAAGGAAAAGAATCTCTTGTTTGTTTTGCCTTATGACAAACCTCACAAGGACCTTGATCAACATTAGTCAAATTTAAAGACTGTTTAAGCATTTTTAAAACCTAGTTAGCAGGATGTCCTAGTCTATTATGCCAGACTTCTTTAAAAACATGACAAGCAAAAAACTCACTTTGATTACCACAACAGACTTATCACAATCCCTATCAAACAGATACAAACCACCAAACTCACTACCAGTCCCCAGAACATTCTGCTTTTTCAAATCCTGGATATAGCATTTAGTCTCATCAAAACCAACAATAAACTTACTGTCTTTAATCATTTTATGAACAAATAACAGAATAACACAATATTCAGGCACAACTAACACATCAAACAAAACAACATTCTTGTTAAGTCTCAGATTACCAACATGAGTAATTTTAGCAAGGGTGCCATTAGGATGACCAACAGTTAAATTCAAATCAGATATATCAAGCAAGCCAAACATTTTATCAGTATTATTAGTCATATGCTGATTGGCTCCTGAATCTATAATCCATCCCAAATGATAAGAAACACCCTTAACATTTATCTTAGCACAGAAAAACTGATAGAAGTGCTGATTAAAAAACACATTGCAGTTGAAAAACGAACAAGAATCACTACCTGCCATACTAGCATGAGCATCAGAACCGATTTTATCATTCAAAAAGGTTCATCAACTTCATAACCTGTTCATTAATGAAAGACGCAGTATCCATGGTTTTAACATCACCACTAACATTAGGCATACCCTTAACCTCAGTATTGTTACTTTTACCATTATTAAAACCAGTTGCAGGTTTCAAATTAGGATTCTTTTTAAAACCAGGATGATAACCAATTAGGTCAAAACATCTTTCAATAGTATGCCCTTTTAAACCACAGTTTTTACATACCAAACTATCATAATTTCCTCTATTACTACTGTTTCCAGACCTATTATTGTTAAAAGTGTTCATGTTATTTTTTAGGCCTAGAAACAAAAGCAGAAATTTAAGGCTTCTCAATCTTAACAGAAGTGGGAGGAATCCCTCTATGGGATTCTTCCCTTGATACAATGACAAAAGCATCTTTAACCTCAGGAAGGACTTCCCTAGTTAAAATAGAGCTTCTAATGGGTTGATTAATGTCATCAAGACCCATAAGGTAATTTAGTTAAAGTATCAAATTCCTTCCATAAAGAGTTCAACTTATGAAAATATTCAGATACTAGTAAACTACCTTAGTTAAATGAATTGATCTTTTGCATCGAATTGAACACCACAGAACCATCAATTCTATCATAAGTATCCTTTAAGTCTTTCCAAACAGATGCAGCAGTATCATAAAACACATGACCAAGATACACATCTTGAGATAAAGAACTTAACAACCAATTTAACACCACAACATTGCATCTATCCCATTGTGCTTCTAATAAAGGACTAGAAGCATAAGTAGTTATAAGACAAGTACCATCAAGAAAACCCATTTTATTTTTAATTGGCATAGCAAATTTAACAGCACTAGACCAAACCCTATAATTTTCAACACCAGACAATTTCACAGTAACAATAGATGCACAATTAGAATCATTAGGATGAAGATGCAGAGGATTACTCTGGTCCAAACTACTAACCATAATAGCCATGATGACAAATAAGAAAAGAAACCACACAAACAATAAACATATAAACAATCAAGAAAACCAGATACAAACTACAACCAAGAAACCAATCACAACTTCCAATAATCCCAAAACTTATCCTCCTTCGACCTAGACACCAACAACTAACCTACAAACACACACCCAGATATTTCCTAAGTCAAGCTCGCAGACTGTGACTGGTCAGAGAAGGTATTCATACCACTCTTGGTGGCAGATCAAGATGTTAACCAGTCCGTTTACGCCTACTATACTCAACTCAAAAATATCTAAGAGAAGAGAATTCACTTACAGTGCTTTAAAGAATACCAGTAGTGGAAAATACCAAGAACTTAGCCTAAGAACCACAAGATTCCCAAAAACTCAAAAACCCTCAAATTATCAATTAGGGTTTTTAACAATTGCACCAAGAAACCAACAATTGATTCAAGAAATCAACAATTGGCCACAAGAATCACAGTAATCCACACCCATTGCTCAATTCAACCACGAGAATCAAAACCCCTAAAAATTTGGGTTTCAATAAGAAAACCCTAAAACTTCAATTGAATCTCAAGAACTCCAATTAAACCAAGAACCAATCAGATCCCAATACCAAAGTATTGAGATCGATCAATTAAAATTAAGATCCCCAAAGCAAACCGAAATCAAAACCTAAGGCTCTAATACCATGTAAAAATGGTATCAAAACAACTAAACACAAGGTGTAATCACCCAACCAACCACCCCTTGAGGTGATCTTACTTTTATTATAACAATATACACAGAAAGCTTATCCCCAACACAGGTGCAAGCATACAATACAAGAGAAAATGATAGTCCCTCTATTAGGTGCTATCTTACAAGAACTCACTCACTAAACCAATCAGAAACTAATTAACAACTAAAACTAAACCAAATTGTAATGATCAAGTAGATCTTGAAGTAAACAATACAATAAACCCAATGAACAATAAACCCAGATCAAGAACCAACAAAATCGCCAAAGAGAATAAAACGAGAGTAAACTTTGTGTGTGAGAAAACTCCCAAAACCCTAAAAGAGATGTGATCTTTTATAGCCAGGATATTTACACTTTAAACCCTGCACAAACATAAACTAAACAAACATAGACAAAAGATATCATCAAGAGAGATAGGCTATAATATTTTACATATTAATCCCTTCAACAATTATAAGATTGCTATATTTCAACAGTACTAATGGAAAATGTCGCTATAAGATTTACATCTGATAATTGATTGCGAAGACCTCAGTCTTGGCTACCGAAAACGCTCGAAACTGTATTAGATTATTGTAAATGTATCTAGACTAAGTACAAAAAGTTTAGAAACTAAAGTTTTGTTTTATGGTGAAGTAATGGAGGGTGATATATAACTTGGTTTTTGATGAAAATTAAATATTATAAATCCCCACGGGTCTTAAACTAATATTTATAGTATAGTAAGAACCGAATTTGTCCTCCCAAGGAAGTTACAATTAATTTATGATACTCAGTGCTCTTTTTATATATAGTTATGAATTTGGCTTTTATTTGTTTTTTTTATTTAAACTACTATTGTACCTAAACTACTTCAAATTGATAAAAGATTAACTAACTAGTGAAAATATAATTACGGAAATTACGGTGCTAAAACGAGTATTCACTTGGACAGGATAATAGCATGAATTAGTGTGATTGTGCTTTTAAGTTATAAAGTGATTAGATATCGAGGGTCTTCATTGTCATACCTTAACAGTTATCAGAAAGTTCCAATAGGGTTGTCATGAACACCGCTTGAAATTGTGCTATTAATCACATTTGAATTCAACCACACAAATGGTTAATTATGTATTTCAACAATGTTTGAATGAAATGTTTTACCCCCACATAACCCCAATCCTCTTTAGCCTAGAAAAGTGATCAAATACAAATGAAATCCACAATACGTTGGTCCAAAATATTGCTTCAATCATTCATATGTTGTATAGATTGGTAAGCACTCAAAACTAATAAAGAAAACATCAAAACATTCATTTAATCAAAAACTCCACAAACGGGTTTTACACAACCACATCGACAAATCATTATCCAATCACAAGTTTCATTTAGCCTAAGAAAATACAATAAACAACTCACACATATTGAGTGAGCCAAACACAAAAACAATCATACCAAAGGAAATCATAATCAAGTTCAAAAGTATATAATTAACCAAAGAAAAGATAAGATGTTTGGATGGAATGGATTGTGTTTTTCTCGTCTTCGTGTGAATGTTGAAAAACCCTAAACATCAAGCTTGTATAATTGATGATGTAGACACCATACGACTATATGGTATAAGAGTATACGGTTGTATGGTCTTATCGTCAAAAATTCTTCAGGTAATAGCATACAGCCGTATATATGGTATAACAGTATACGGCGTTATGGTCTTTTGGGCATATTAGTTCTTGAACATCTTCAATGCCATCTATCTCTAATCTACCCCATTTAACCTTACAAAACAACTTTTAACCATAATTAAGCACATATTTCATCAAACAAGAACTAATATGAGCCGAAATCATGAGATAATGCCTTATAAAGCATGCTTTACATAATATCACCGAAAATGACTTGATTGCCACCCTAGCTAGAGGCAGGAAAAAAATGAAAAAAATTATATATGCTCCAAAAGTGACACTACAAGAATCAGGATTCATAGCCATGCCCAAAAGTCATGGTTAAAATCCAAATTGTTGTGGCTAAATATTTTTAGCCATAACAACTCGTGGCTAAAATTTTGTTACTAAAGGTCCGTAGCTACAGATCCCTAGTCACGACTCTGACAGACCTTTAACGACGAAAACTTTAGCAACAAAAAGCCAAAACATTTTTAACTACGATTGTCGTGGCTAAAGCTTTCTGGTAATTATGATAAAGAAATGCCCATAATAATACTATTAATAGTTCAACCTCTAGCAATGACCGGTGTGTAAGGTATCGCCTTCCTCGTCATCTCCAGTGATGCATGTTACCGCTCATGTATAATCTGGAACACGATTTTGTTGCTGGAAACACCCTCACACTACCACACCCGCCTCCACCACCACTTATCCTTCCACCTTCGTCAGCATGAACTGGTAAATGAATGCAAGTTTAAGGTGAGAAAAAGATATCCAACCAAGGTAATTGATGAGGTGTAATTTTATAGTGATTTTAAGGGTCATTTACCCTATGATTTTGTTCATTGTTCCTTAATTTATCAATATTTTTACCTAAAATCCTTTATATTTTGTTTCTAGGTCAAACTATATGCATTTGTTATAATTAGACAAGTTTTGGGCTCATTTGGATGATGTTTAGGGGAAAAAGACAAAAAATTAAAGTCGTTATGATGCAGGATTTCAAACCATGTTTAAATACTTATACTATTACTCGTCTACCTATGGTTTACCTTATGCACTAATGGGCAGAGAACCCGATCGTGTGTAGTGTAGTATTCGGTAAAGCCGAGGTCGTCCCAAGAGCTATGTGAATGGATCCTAAGTTAAGTCTAAGTCACGTTTTTAAAGGTTTTTTTTTCTCTGAAAAGGTGAATGATTTTATTATAACATAAGCATGCTTATAACACTTACAACCAATTCAAAAGTCATCAAATGGACATATCCCATTGAGACTGAAATCAGAGAACAACAACATAGCTAAAACAGAATACAAGCTGCATAGATTCACCATTCTTCAAGTCTAGCATATTAGCAGTGAACCAATATACTAGCCCTAGGCAACCATGGAGAAACCACACACCTTGACTACATTTCCTACTTACAAACACCCTACCTAACTGCACCAGTAACCTATACTAGCACAATTAGAGGCTCTTGTAGAAGGCTTCACCAAGAGAGTGTGTAAAACTCCTGTTCCATTGGGGATCCACAGCCAAAGAGCTACATTTCCAAAACTGGCATCACTCATATGACTGGACTTACCCAAGGATACATCCCACCTAGACTACATTTCCCATTCCATAACTACCTTAAAGACCACTATAGCTACATCCTCACAATGGACTTAAGAAGCTATAGAACAGGCATCATCTGGTTGGCACTCCATCAAGTAGCAGACAACCTACTTTATGACCTTAAGTGGGCCTTTGACTATGTATAACCAATCAAGTAGTGAAGTGATACTACCCATCCACTCCAATACAGAATGGATATTCATAGAAAGGTTCTCAAGGCCAAGTTATAAGGCCCTCTGCAATCCTAAATGACCACCAAACAAACACCCATGTCATTCAAGACCAACCCAAAACATATAAGTTTTAAGTTGGACAATCAATAGAGCAAGCATCATTTGTCATTATTATGCTTTCTGCATATCCATACTCAATTCCACTTCCCAATCTTTAGCAATCTTCAAAACTTGTGCTGACTTTTTCACTTTCAAAGTAATTAGTTGCAGTTTAACTTTCTCAATTATCAGCTTCCTTAATACATCCACCTTCATTTTCTCATCAGTAAACATTCTAGTATTCTTTTCCTTCCAGATGTAATACACTGCTGTAGCTAGCACAATCCTTGATAAGACACTTTTAATTGTGTTATCACAAGGACTATTAGCATACTGAACAACAATACTATCCCATGTATCAGTCATCCCATCTTGATTCATTTTCAATTTGAGGCTACTCCAAATACTCTTTGAATAATCACACTCAAAGAAAAGGTGATTATGGGAATCAGGGACCTCCTTGCATAATGAACATTTCATATCAGGGTCATTTTTTCATAAACTAATCTTATCTTGAGTCTGCAATCTTCCCCTCATAGCCATCCACAAAATTAATGCCATTCTAGGATTTCCCTGAGAGAACCAAACCACTTTGTTCCAATTAACTGTGTTTCTTGGGTGACTTATTACCTCAAACACAACTTTAGTGGAATACTCAATTTCCTTCCCATCAGTAGTCTTCCATACTATTTGCCCATTTACATTGCAAATATGATCTTTGACCTTTTCTCTTAAATCAAGAATAGTCTTCCAAATCCAACTATCATTATACCACTTTTGAACCTCCCAAATACTTTTCCCTTTTAGCTTTACTATATTGACCCATTTCACCCGAAGAGATTCTTTCCCAATAGCTATGCTCCACAAATTTTTGATCAAAAGAGCCTCATTCCAAGTTCCTAGCAATCTCAGACCCAAACCACCTTCACTTTTAGGACTGCAAACAGAAGTCCAAGCTATTTTTGCCTTCCCTTTTCTCAATTCCCCTTTACACCATAAGAATCCTTTTAATACTCTATCAATATCTTTAACAACTGTTTTAGGAATTAAGAACACAACAGCCCAGTAAGTGTTCAAAGAGTAAAACACATATGCTAATAGTTGTAATCTTCCAGCATAAGATAGGTACTTATTCTTCCAATCATTCACTTTGTTCCTAACTTTATCAATTAACTTCTTACATTCTTTAGCCCTAAGTTTTTTGGAAATCAATAGAACTCCCAAATACTTGACTGGCACCTTGCCAACTATGAATGGAAGAATCTGAAGGATTTCATTAGCCACATCAGCTTTGACATTGCCAAAAAAGATGGTGCTTTTGCTCATGTTAGGGAGAAGACCAGATATGCTACTAAACTCAAACAAGGCCTTTTTCACAGTTTTTATTGATTCCACATTACGTTTGCAAACCACCAAGAGATCATCAGCAAAACACAAATGTGTTAACTTTATATCTTTACATCCCACATGATATCTGAATTTACCATTAAGATGCACATTCTTGGACATAAGTAGAGTGAGCACTTCCATAACCAAGGTAAACAGATAATGTGATATAGGATCACCTTGTCTTAAACCTCTCCCATTCTTGAAATAACCTCTCCTTTCTCCATTAATGTTAATAGTGAACTTTGCAGTGGTTACACATGTCATAATCCAGTTGACCATTTTATCATGAAACCCAAACTGAATCAGAATCTTTTTGAGAAATTTCCAGTCCACTGTATCATATGCTTTAGCAATATAAATCTTTAAGCAACATCTTCTAGCCCACTTTTCCTATCATACCCTTTTAGGAGTTCTTGAGTGATAAGAATGTTGTCCTGGATTACTCTACCTTGAATAAATGCACTTTGATTCAGATTAACAAGCTTTTGCAGACCACTCTTGATCCTTTCAGTGAGAATTTTACTTATACATTTATAGATCACATTGCAGCATGTAATTGGTCTATAATCAACAACATGACAGGGATTACTCACCTTGGGTACTAGAGAGATTAATGTAGCATTGAATTCACCCAATAACTTTCCTTTATTAAAAACTCTCTAACTGCAGCACACACATCTTGACCAACAATTAACCATGCTCTTTTGTAGAAGGCAGAAGTATAACCATCAGGTCCAGGTGCTTTATTGTCCCCAATTCCAAACATAGCATTCTTTATTTCAGCATCACTTACTTCCTTGATCATATCCTCTGCTTCACCATTACTCAGTTTAGTCCCAAATACTCCTTCAGTGTCCCATTCCTCATTGATGTTATTAGTAGTATTAAGGAAACTTGAAAAATGATTAACAAACATATCCTCCATCTGCTTCCCTTCAAATGAATTTCCCATACCATCCTGGACACTCAAAATTCTGCTATTTTGTTTCCTACTCTTCATGATTTTATGAAAATAGTTGTTATTCCTGTCACCCATGTTGATCCAGTCCACTTTAGCCTTCTAAAATAACAGATTCTCCTCATCAATGATAGCCTCATTATACTCCTTTAAAGCATTTGATTCATATTATTTAAGAGCACTGTCATAAGGATTATTATCAAGAGCTAACTGTGCCTTCTTCAATCTCTCTCTGCAGACCTCAACTCTTTTACTTAAATCACCATTTTGCCAGTTTAGCTTATCCAGTTTACTCTTTAGACTCTTCATTTTCTTCACCAATTGGAACATTTTGCACCCTTTAACCTCAATTCCCCATCCACTAGCCACAGTAGGAAGAAACTCCACTTTGTCCCCAATATAGTTAGCAAATCTAAAAGGCTTGAATTTTTTAGGAAAACGCTTTGGGAGTTTAACCACCACAAGACTATGGTCAGAAACTAAATAGGGAAGAAAGGTAGCATCAGCACTTGGGAATTTTGCCATGAAAACATCATTCACCATAGCTCTATCCAATTTCTTGAGAATACTATTCTGAGGGTTTAAAGGGGATTTGATCCAAGTGTAAAAAACTCCAGTACTGCATAAATCTTCCATTTCAACCTCATTAATACAGTCTATAAAATCTTGCATATCATTAGTGATAGTAGATCCCCCAGCAGAGTGTTCTACAGTTTTCAGAGTGACATTGAAATCTCCCATCATCATCCATGGCTAACCAGTAGTGATACTTTTAGCAAGACAAATTTCCTTCCAAGCCTCCTTCCTGTCCCTACCAGTACTTGCTGCATAAACAAAACTACATAACACTTTGACTCTACTAGGCTTTGTCTCAATCAAGCACAATATATTCTGTCTAGAACAATGAAGAACCATAAGATCCACCATATCATTGTCCTAACATACCACAATTCTACACCCATTCACACTATGACTGACATTAGAAGCCCAATTCCATTTTCCAAAAGTTTTCTCACAAACTTCCTGAAGTTTATGAGACTTAATATGAGTTTCTAAAATAGCACAAACCTGTATTTTCTCCTCTGAGATCAACTTCTTGACTTCTTTTTGTTTTTTCACTTTATTCATACTCCTGATATTCCAGGCACCAATTCTCAAATCTATATTATTATTATTACTATTACTATCCATACCACTTGATAGTATGACATAGTAAACTTAATTCAAAATATTCTTACCCAACCCCTTGACTACATCAGCAGTCAAAGTTTGAGCAATACCATTCCCATTCTCATATACATCCTCTTTATTTCCATTCTCCTCTTATTTCTCCTTTAATCTATTAATCTCCCATTGATCTTTAAAGTACCTTATCATGTCTTCAGTCCAAAGACTTGTTTCAACACAGGTTGGCTGCAGTTTTTGGTTAAGGAACTTGTCCACAGTCATTCTACCTTTAAGATTTCTTAGCTCAGTATCATTTTCAACCATAACTATGTTTAAAGCTATGAATCTATTTTCATTACTTCCTTTTGCATTATTATTCCCTTTTCTTGTATTCTGAGCTTTACTTGTTGTACCCTTATCCTCATCTAACACCACAGTCTTCTTCTTGTATTCCTGCCTATTTTGCCCATTTCTATTCCCAAAACTCTTAGATTGTTTTTGCCATTGTTGTCTTCTATCCCTCTCCTCTTGACCTTTTCTGTCTTCATAAGCTTTTTTTGCCACTTTCTCAGCTTCCAAATTCATCCTGATCTCTTCATCTAATCTAGGCCTTTTCACACACTTTCCAGTACAATGCCCAAACACATTACAATGAGTACAATCTCAGGTTTCCAATCATATTCTACCTTCGCTTCTTTTGTTCCTTTTATGTTCTCATATTTTTCAGCAAATTCAGTTCTTATACTATCCTTCATCACTTTCTTAGCATCAAGTTCTACTAATACTCTAGCATAATCAGATCTCCCTGTACCAAACTGACACATTCTTGTTGTCATATCATCCATCATTATAGGCTTCCCCAAACAGCTTGCTAAGGCACTAATACCCTCCATACTCCAAGCTTCCATGGGAATAGCCAAGAGCCTAACCCATACTGGTATCTTAGTAGGTTCCACTTTCTGCATACCCAGTCCAGGATCCCATTTCATCACAAACATTGGTCTACTATTCACCATCCATGGTCCCTGGTCAAGAACATGTTGCATACCTTCCTCATCCTTAAACTTGAACAGATTAACACCACTATTATTCACAATGACCTCTCTTAACCCAAATCTACTCCACATTCTTCTAATATGATACCTCAACTCACTAATCATCATGTTTTGACCAACAAAATAACCACATAGAGTATTCTTCCACTTAATGCTACCCTTAGTTAAAATTTCTTCATCAAACACAATAGTTTCAATACCTTCCGCATTCAGCTTGGATGCAATGAAAATTAAGCTTTTACTAACAGTATGCACATCAGTTTTAACCATTTTTGCATAAGATTGTTTTACACTTTCAGTCATAGATTCAGGGTTATCAACATGTTCAGTAATCTCCTTAGTAACAGGTACATTTTCAGGGATTAGAGTATCACTTACAGTTGCATTCTGATTATTCTTTGTAGCATTTTCACCATTAGTATGCATTTGCACATCATTCCCATCCTCAACATTCCTAGTTATCCCCTCTGTATCACCCTTCTCCACTCCCCCTTCTGCTACACTATTCACAGCATCAAGATTTTACACAACTTCATCATTACTCATAGCATCACTTTCACCTCCCTCCTTACTCACACTTTTATCCTTGACACCCTTCTTACCAGTAACAATAGAATCTTCATATCTTTTAGGCATTTTAACATTCCTTTTTTATCCCCGTTTATTCGAAGAAATTTAGTACATACAGTGCAAAAAATAGGAAAGAAATCAAAAATAATACCTAATTACACAAGGAATTAACAAAAAAACAGCCAGAATTTCAGATCCAATTTTAGCGCCGAAATGACGCAAAATTGAAATCACAAATTACTGGTGGGATTTTGAATCAGATGGTATAGGGATGTGCGGAATGAAAAGATGAATCGATTGGATGGATTGGACTTAGATAATATTCATGAAATCATTATGAATTGAAGCTTTTTTGAGTTTTTTAATGGTGAATTTAGGCGGGAAATTCAGTTAGATGAGAGAGAAAGTGAGAGAGAAATTCATTATTGCCTTAAAATGGTTGCTCATCATATATTTTTAAAGGGTTTTTGAATTGTTGATTAATTAAACTAAATAACAAATATGAAATAGCAATATTAAATAAAGATGAATTAGTAGGGAGAAAATGTACTAGCCTAGTTATTCATCCTATCATGCAATGACTATATTCTCTAATTAAGCCTTCTATCGCTTCAAGTGGGGCATACGATTCACTAGACTCCAATGGTCAATTCGCCTAGCCTATCTCACTAGAATCCTCTCCGGAACCAAAGATTCTTTTCTTTGAAGCAAGCGGAGGTGTGGTAGACTAGTTAATTCACTAAGCGCCCCTACATGCTAGATTTATTCTTTGTGTGGCTCGGCCTCTCGAATCTTAGATCACACATCTAACTTCTTAAGTTTATATAACCCGGAGGGTGATCCTATGGTCAATTAGCACACAAGTAATTGGTAGTCCTATGGTCAATTCTTACCAACCCTCGTAACCAATTACAGTAGGGTCCTGTGGTCAATTTTCCTAGTGCAAGAAGTACAACCGGACTTTAAACTACCGGAACTGGAGGATCTAACAAAAAACTAAGCATGCACACTGATGAGTGTCTAAATACTCATCATTTTTGTATAATATAAACTGCAAAATCATCTGAAAACACTCAGAAACACATCAAAATGATCAAAATATCACAAATCAGTGTTTTATGTGTTTTAAATGAAAAAATATCAAAATCAGATGAAAAACGTATCAAATTTGCAAAATTGGCAGTTTTAGTCCCCCAAGTTTCAAAAGTTGTCAAAAACAGTCCCTGAGCACAAAATTTCAAAAGAAAAATCACCAAAGGTCCTTTTAAAATCATAACTTGTCAAATTTAGTCCTTTGGTGAAAAATATCAAAAGTTTGAGAAATTTACAAAAATGGTCCTCTAACTTTGAAAATTGGCAGAAATGGCCCCCGGAAAATCTGAAAATGGCAACTTTGGTCCTTGCATTATTAAACTTTGTCATTTTTAGTCCTTTGAGCAACTTTACAGAATTGGCAGGAATGGTCCTTGAGTTTTCAGAAATTACACATTAGTCCTTGTCATTTTAAGCCCTTTAATACACCTTTTTGGACCCTTGCTTATTTGTGACCCTCTGCCACTTAAACAATTATGAACCCCCTTTTTATATTACTGCCCAGTCAACCAATCCAGTCAAACAACCCACGTTTTCCCTCCCAATACACTTCACCTTCACCTGCTCTCTGCAACTAGCTCCACATATCCATCCCCCCTCCTCTCCACATCACCCTTCTTGTCCCCTCCTCCTCAACACAAAACAAGATGCATTAAATTCATTCCTCCTCATTTCACTCAACCCATACACCTGGCTAAAACCACTTTGGCGCCAAATTGCATCAAACGGTCAAAAATGCTCCAAGTCATCCAAATTCTATTTTTATTGGTGGGAAATGCTAAAGTCAAGTGGAGGAGTTGATTGAAGTATAAAAAGGAAGAGAAGAGAAGCTTGAAGGAGTAGTAGCTAGTTTTGTTTTTTTTTCTTTAATGTTGTTTTTTAATTAAATGTCTTAGTTTAGTAGAAAAATGTTGTAATTTCAGTTCCTTGTATCACATTCAAGTTAAAATACCATTGTGAAGTGTTGTTAATTATCAATCCAAGTTTTTATTCAAGTTCTAAGTTTACTTGGTCACTGTTACAATTTTCAGTTTCAAATCCTTATTCACAAGTGTTAGTAGCTTATTTTTAAGCTCATACAAGCTCACATAAGCTCCTTATAGCTTTTGATGAGCTTATAATTAAATTTTAAGAAAAATTGTGAAAAAGTCAACATAAGTCAAACGGGTCAAATTTGAGAGTCAAATCTAGTTTTGGTCAATTTATAGTGTTAATCTGTTTTAATGGTTAAGTTTAATGTTAGTTTACTTGTTTTGATTCAGTCACAACTTCATTTCATCAGATTTCAAAGATAAGTTTCTATATAAGCTTGTTAAAAGGGTGTTTGGTTTAAGCTTATTTCTTGTCCAAAAACTGTTTTTACCCACTTTGACTCTCAAAGTCAAAGTGGTTTAAGGTTCAAACAAGTTTTTAAAGTTGTATTTAGCTTAGATTTCAAGAGTGTACAAGTTTTGGCTAAAAAAATCTCACATCTGTCTCTGCCCTGCTCACGTAAAAACAGCAGCTGTAGCTGCTGTTTGACGGCTTTTTCACGGCTTATTTTTTTATTAAAATTCGTTCCAATCAGTTTCTATTGCATCTCAGCGTACCCAACTCAACATAGCAATAGTTTATATGCACTTAGGATCCATCTAGCTTAGCTTAAAATTGCATTTAAAATCTGTCCAAGCCATATCAGTAACTGTTTTCTCAGCAGCCTAACTAATCCAATGGGCTCCATTGTTAGATTTTTGCTTTGCTTATTACTTAGCCTTGGATTCTAAAATTTTGTATGCTTAAACTAGGCCAGGTAGTGCATTAAAAAGTGATTTTTATTTAATTTTTCAACAGCTTATGACAGCTTATTTATAAGCTCAAAGTACACCCCCTGTTTAACTGATCCTGTCCCCACAGCAGCCCGTCCAGTTCTTTGTAGATTATTAGTTTTGTCTTTAGCTTATTTATGCTTTCTCCTAGTTCTTAGTAGCTTATTAGCGTAGTATTAGCTTATATATGCTTAGTTGAATTAGCTTATACACCTTTAGGAGTGTTTGGTTTTGCGTCCATTTGTCTACTGCTACAGCAGGGCGTTTATGCATTTCATTCCTTTCATATTTCAACTTATTTAACCACTTCTAGTATGGTTAGATTCAGATTAGATAGTATGTTTAGGATTGCATTTCCCTTTAGCTTATTTAGAATTCAACAGCCTCCTTTAAGTCCTTAGGATTCATTTAGAAAGTGTTTAAGATTTGCTTATTCGAATGCTTAGATCTGTTGTTAAATCCGCTTGTTAGTATTTAAGTGTTTAAGATTTACTAAAAAAGTATTAGGATTGCTTTTAAAAGTTAAGAGAAAAAAAATAAAATCCAAAAAAAAAAAATAATAGCAAAAAGGTGCAGGGGTGGGATTCGACCCCCTGACCTCTTGCACGCAGCCAAGCCTCACACACGCAACACATAACCATCACGCCCTAGGGTCTTTTCAGTTTTACTTTTGCACAATTAATCTTTTATATACATATAACAGTTTAAGCTTACTAGCTTATTTAGGCTTTTTAGTTGCTTATTTCGTTAAGTAGTACCCAACTTTTTTATTTTTCTTAAAAACAGTAGGATTAGAAGTATTTTTAGTGAAAATTTCAGATTTTTCCAAAATCATTTAGTATTTTTTATAATTATATTAGATTAAAATAGTTTTTAAATCATAATAAATATTTTAAAAGTCGAAAAAATACCCGGCTTTTTCCTAAAATTTTCTTTTATCATATAGTACGTAATAAAATTAGTTTTACACTCGTAGGCCTTTTATTTCATAAAATTTACTTTTTATCTTGCGCTCCAGCGTCATTTTCGTAAATAACGCTCGTTTTAGTTTTAAGTAACGTTTTTAGATATTTTGAGTTTACGTTTTAGTTAATATAGTTTATTTAAGTTATTTTATTTTATAAATATCATAAACGTTCATCACTTTAAAAATAGTGATAGCGTTTATTTAATAGATTTTAACTTTTTAATTTTCTTAATTTGCATTTAAGTCGCTTTAATTTATAATCTTTTTCTTTAGTGTAATTATCCTATCCAAATCTTTTCTGATCACTATCATTAGTGATCATTCTACCGTCTGATCAAGTGTTTAACACACCATTGAGTCTCCGTGGGACATAACGACCCGGGAATCCCCTGTATTCTCTGATCTTAATTGTATCTGTGTCTGAGCAGTTTTAAGTCTGTTTAGACTTGACTGTTTTGCGCAGATCAAAATTTTGGCGCCGCTGCCGGGGAGGCTTTAGCGTGTGTTTATCCATTTTCAGACCCATTCTTGTGCATATCCCATCTTTTGTAAAAAGTTTTTTGTAAAGTTATCAGAAAATCCAAAAGTTCATTAGCACTTTTCCTAAAGTGTTAAAAACGCCAAAAATATTTTTCATTCTTTGTTTTTATCGTCATGTTTTTCAAAAACACCAAAAATATTCCTCTTTACCCTCTTACCTTTTTGATTCTTCATTTCTTACCCTCTGATAACCTTTGATTCTTTCTATGTCTTATCCTCACCCTCTTGGTTGTCAATGGTGTGGTGGTCCTTATAATGGTGGCAATTGCCCCAGTTGTAGCGTGGTGGAATCAGGAAACGGGTCTGTCTATAACCAAGATCCCTATTCCTACCATAACACAGCTGATTTATTCCATCAGCTGCCACACTGTGATACTCAGCAGTTTTACTGTTGTGAGTACTGTGGTGGTTCACATTCCAGTTCTGATTGTCAATCAGGAAACACGCTTGTCTATGAGCAGGTTCCTGATACCAATTATGACTACAACACATACCACTCACAATCACATCAGTTTTACTGTTGTGAGTATTGTGGAGGTCCTCACTCTAGCTCGGATTGTCAAACAGGGAACCCAATTCCTTGTAACAATTACGATTCTTCGTATCCAGACCAACCTCCACAGTACCAAATGATTCAAGCGACTCCTTATGAAACTACGACAGACCTTCTACTGAAGACTCTGGAGTTATTAAAAGAACTTAAGGAGGAGTCGGCTATGTCCTCCCAAGATAATCCAAATGAAAAATCCATGGAAGTTTTGTTAGCCGAAGAGCGGGCTGCTAAATTAGATTCCCAGATTGCGTTTGAAAAATCTGTTAGGGAATCAATTGCAAAAGAAAAAGCCGCCAAATCTAGCTCTCGATTCCGTTTCATTCCTGATGACGATGATGATGAAGATATCCTTGATATCCTACAATTTTATAACAGTTCATCAAGTTCATCAGTTGAAACTCCTTCCATGAAAAGTCAGGGAGAAAAGACTATGATGGAATTACTAGCAGAAGAACAAATGTTAAGCATTAAACATATGTATGCTAGTCCTTCTAACCTCCCTCAGTCTGTTGCTATCACACCCGATATTCCCACTCACTCTCTAAACATGGGGGATGAGCTTCTTAGCACTATTCCAGAAATGGAATCGTCTAGTGTTGAGGACCTTATCCCAATCCCTAGAGAGTCACAGGGAATTTCTGATCATCTGTGTGATATCCCTTTCCCTCTTGAGTGTTCTCAAGATCATTTTGAAACTTTCTCTGATCTTAGTGACGATTGTGCTTCCTATGGAGACATCGAGTACATTGAGGCATCACTTCCACAATCTGATGCTGATCCCCTTCTTGAGGAGTTCTCCGGTGAACTCACTCACATCAATCCACTCTTTGATTTCGAAGCAGATCTGGGAGAGACTGAAAGTCTCATTGATAATGATCGTTCACTCACTTCTTACTCCAACAGTCCAATAGAGAATGTTGATCACTTTGTTCCCGAAACATTCAAAGCTACTTTCACTAATCCTCTATTTGAATTCAACTCTGAATTCACTTCAATTTCTGAGAATCCACTCTTTGATACTCAGACTGAGGATAGTGATGAGCCCACAATGGAACAAGAGTTCACAAATTCACATTATGTGATTGATTCTCTTCTTGAGGAGTTCTCCGGTGAACTCTCTCATATCATATCTCCGCCGGAGTATGATTGCTTGGATGGCAAAAATAATGATCGGGGGGAAAAGTTCTCAATCATGAGAGTTTGTATTTCTATGACAAATTTTCCAACCCTCCCTCCCGAGATGCCTTCCAACCCAAAGAGCTCTACCAAGAAAATCCAAATAAGTGCAACTGCACTTAATTCCGAGGAAGAAGATCTAGTTATGATTGTTATCATGATCTTCCTTCTTTTCTTCACCTACTTGGTGACTTCCTCTCTTCTTCACTCGTTCGGGAGTGAGGACACTATCTTTGACCCCGGCATTTTCATGTACCATCTGTGAGCCGGGTCTTTCTCTGTATATCTCGTCGGTGTGGAACTTTCACGCGCTTCAAATGTTTGTCCAAACATCTTGAATGAAAGTCCGATGGAGATTGTTTCTTCCATTTTGCTTCCCCATGAACCAATGAATGAGGGGATCGAGTCAAGCTAGCGACTCGGTAATCAAAAACAGTAGCACGCACCATATGGGTTTTCACCCATATTTCTGTCTTCTTACCCCCTTTCTACCACCTAAGTGTGGGGGTGATGCCCCACATTTTATATATATATATATATCTCTAAAAAAAAAAAAAAAAAAAAAAAAAAAAAAAAAAAATCTTTCTAAATAATGGCCGTAATATTTCCCTTTTACGTTCTTTGTTTCGGCATAACCGCCGGTACTTTGAATATTGAGGGCAATATTCATTTCTAAGTGTGGGGGGGAATTCTCACGAATTTCATATATTATTTACCCAATTCCCCCGTTTTTGGCAAAAAAATTTTTTTTGGAGTAAGTGTTTTACACTTACTCATTTGGTTATCAGTCCGCCATGTTTGATAAACTAAAGGATTGGCTAATCCAGGAGCAAACGGCTCTTGGTAAAGATTTCTCAAATCCGTTTACGGCTTGCAATTTGCCCAAAATTGTATGGTATTCAGCTCACCATATCCTAAACAGTGAAGAGTTGGCTAGCCCGCAAGATTATGGCTTGTGGTAAAGGCAGTGGAAAAACCATAATTGGTAATCAGCTCACCAAAGATAATTCTGATAATTTATCTAAGAGTTGGCTAGTCCAGAAGGGTACGGCTTCTGGTAAAGACAAAATCAAATCCGTTGAAAGCTGGTGGTTTGCTCAAAATCACATGGTTATCAGTGTACCATGGTTCTTACTTGAACTGAAACATTTGGCTACTCCAGAAGTAATGGCTTTTGGTAAAGAGTTTAAAATCCATTATGTTTTCTCAAATCATTGCTAGGGACTAGCAATATCTCAGTGTGGGGGATTGATGAGTGTCTAAATACTCATCATTTTTGTATAATATAAACTGCAAAATCATCTGAAAACACTCAGAAACACATCAAAATGATCAAAATATCACAAATCAGTGTTTTATGTGTTTTAAATGAAAAAATATCAAAATCAGATGAAAAACGTATCAAATTTGCAAAATTGGCAGTTTTAGTCCCCCAAGTTTCAAAAGTTGTCAAAAACAGTCCCTGAGCACAAAATTTCAAAAGAAAAATCACCAAAGGTCCTTTTAAAATCATAACTTGTCAAATTTAGTCCTTTGGTGAAAAATATCAAAAGTTTGAGAAATTTACAAAAATGGTCCTCTAACTTTGAAAATTGGCAGAAATGGCCCCCGGAAAATCTGAAAATGGCAACTTTGGTCCTTGCATTATTAAACTTTGTCATTTTTAGTCCTTTGAGCAACTTTACAGAATTGGCAGGAATGGTCCTTGAGTTTTCAGAAATTACACATTAGTCCTTGTCATTTTAAGCCCTTTAATACACCTTTTTGGACCCTTGCTTATTTGTGACCCTCTGCCACTTAAACAATTATGAACCCCCTTTTTATATTACTGCCCAGTAAACCAATCCAGTCAAACAACCCACGTTTTCCCTCCCAATACACTTCACCTTCACCTGCTCTCTGCAACTAGCTCCACATATCCATCCCCCCTCCTCTCCACATCACCCTTCTTGTCCCCTCCTCCTCAACACAAAACAAGATGCATTAAATTCATTCCTCCTCATTTCACTCAACCCATACACCTGGCTAAAACCACTTTGGCGCCAAATTGCATCAAACGGTCAAAAATGCTCCAAGTCATCCAAATTCTATTTTTATTGGTGGGAAATGCTAAAGTCAAGTGGAGGAGTTGATTGAAGTATAAAAAGGAAGAGAAGAGAAGCTTGAAGGAGTAGTAGCTAGTTTTGTTTTTTTTTCTTTAATGTTGTTTTTTAATTAAATGTCTTAGTTTAGTAGAAAAATGTTGTAATTTCAGTTCCTTGTATCACATTCAAGTTAAAATACCATTGTGAAGTGTTGTTAATTATCAATCCAAGTTTTTATTCAAGTTCTAAGTTTACTTGGTCACTGTTACAATTTTCAGTTTCAAATCCTTATTCACAAATGTTAGTAGCTTATTTTTAAGCTCATACAAGCTCACATAAGCTCCTTATAGCTTTTGATGAGCTTATAATTAAATTTTAAGAAAAATTGTGAAAAAGTCAACATAAGTCAAACGGGTCAAATTTGAGAGTCAAATCTAGTTTTGGTCAATTTATAGTGTTAATCTGTTTTAATGGTTAAGTTTAATGTTAGTTTACTTGTTTTGATTCAGTCACAACTTCATTTCATCAGATTTCAAAGATAAGTTTCTATATAAGCTTGTTAAAAGGGTGTTTGGTTTAAGCTTATTTCTTGTCCAAAAACTGTTTTTACCCACTTTGACTCTCAAAGTCAAAGTGGTTTAAGGTTCAAACAAGTTTTTAAAGTTGTATTTAGCTTAGATTTCAAGAGTGTACAAGTTTTGGCTAAAAAAATCTCACATCTGTCTCTGCCCTGCTCACGTAAAAACAGCAGCTGTAGCTGCTGTTTGACGGCTTTTTCACGGCTTATTTTTTTATTAAAATTCGTTCCAATCAGTTTCTATTGCATCTCAGCGTACCCAACTCAACATAGCAATAGTTTATATGCACTTAGGATCCATCTAGCTTAGCTTAAAATTGCATTTAAAATCTGTCCAAGCCATATCAGTAACTGTTTTCTCAGCAGCCTAACTAATCCAATGGGCTCCATTGTTAGATTTTTGCTTTGCTTATTACTTAGCCTTGGATTCTAAAATTTTGTATGCTTAAACTAGGCCAGGTAGTGCATTAAAAAGTGATTTTTATTTAATTTTTCAACAGCTTATGACAGCTTATTTATAAGCTCAAAGTACACCCCCTGTTTAACTGATCCTGTCCCCACAGCAGCCCGTCCAGTTCTTTGTAGATTATTAGTTTTGTCTTTAGCTTATTTATGCTTTCTCCTAGTTCTTAGTAGCTTATTAGCGTAGTATTAGCTTATATATGCTTAGTTGAATTAGCTTATACACCTTTAGGAGTGTTTGGTTTTGCGTCCATTTGTCTACTGCTACAGCAGGGCGTTTATGCATTTCATTCCTTTCATATTTCAACTTATTTAACCACTTCTAGTATGGTTAGATTCAGATTAGATAGTATGTTTAGGATTGCATTTCCCTTTAGCTTATTTAGAATTCAACAGCCTCCTTTAAGTCCTTAGGATTCATTTAGAAAGTGTTTAAGATTTGCTTATTCGAATGCTTAGATCTGTTGTTAAATCCGCTTGTTAGTATTTAAGTGTTTAAGATTTACTAAAAAAGTATTAGGATTGCTTTTAAAAGTTAAGAGAAAAAAAATAAAATCCAAAAAAAAAAAATAATAGCAAAAAGGTGCAGGGGTGGGATTCGACCCCCTGACCTCTTGCACGCAGCCAAGCCTCACACACGCAACACATAACCATCACGCCCTAGGGTCTTTTCAGTTTTACTTTTGCACAATTAATCTTTTATATACATATAACAGTTTAAGCTTACTAGCTTATTTAGGCTTTTTAGTTGCTTATTTCGTTAAGTAGTACCCAACTTTTTTATTTTTCTTAAAAACAGTAGGATTAGAAGTATTTTTAGTGAAAATTTCAGATTTTTCCAAAATCATTTAGTATTTTTTATAATTATATTAGATTAAAATAGTTTTTAAATCATAATAAATATTTTAAAAGTCGAAAAAATACCCGGCTTTTTCCTAAAATTTTCTTTTATCATATAGTACGTAATAAAATTAGTTTTACACTCGTAGGCCTTTTATTTCATAAAATTTACTTTTTATCTTGCGCTCCAGCGTCATTTTCGTAAATAACGCTCGTTTTAGTTTTAAGTAACGTTTTTAGATATTTTGAGTTTACGTTTTAGTTAATATAGTTTATTTAAGTTATTTTATTTTATAAATATCATAAACGTTCATCACTTTAAAAATAGTGATAGCGTTTATTTAATAGATTTTAACTTTTTAATTTTCTTAATTTGCATTTAAGTCGCTTTAATTTATAATCTTTTTCTTTAGTGTAATTATCCTATCCAAATCTTTTCTGATCACTATCATTAGTGATCATTCTACCGTCTGATCAAGTGTTTAACACACCATTGAGTCTCCGTGGGACATAACGACCCGGGAATCCCCTGTATTCTCTGATCTTAATTGTATCTGTGTCTGAGCAGTTTTAAGTCTGTTTAGACTTGACTGTTTTGCGCAGATCAAAATTTTGGCGCCGCTGCCGGGGAGGCTTTAGCGTGTGTTTATCCATTTTCAGACCCATTCTTGTGCATATCCCATCTTTTGTAAAAAGTTTTTTGTAAAGTTATCAGAAAATCCAAAAGTTCATTAGCACTTTTCCTAAAGTGTTAAAAACGCCAAAAATATTTTTCATTCTTTGTTTTTATCGTCATGTTTTTCAAAAACACCAAAAATATTCCTCTTTACCCTCTTACCTTTTTGATTCTTCATTTCTTACCCTCTGATAACCTTTGATTCTTTCTATGTCTTATCCTCACCCTCTTGGTTGTCAATGGTGTGGTGGTCCTTATAATGGTGGCAATTGCCCCAGTTGTAGCGTGGTGGAATCAGGAAACGGGTCTGTCTATAACCAAGATCCCTATTCCTACCATAACACAGCTGATTTATTCCATCAGCTGCCACACTGTGATACTCAGCAGTTTTACTGTTGTGAGTACTGTGGTGGTTCACATTCCAGTTCTGATTGTCAATCAGGAAACACGCTTGTCTATGAGCAGGTTCCTGATACCAATTATGACTACAACACATACCACTCACAATCACATCAGTTTTACTGTTGTGAGTATTGTGGAGGTCCTCACTCTAGCTCGGATTGTCAAACAGGGAACCCAATTCCTTGTAACAATTACGATTCTTCGTATCCAGACCAACCTCCACAGTACCAAATGATTCAAGCGACTCCTTATGAAACTACGACAGACCTTCTACTGAAGACTCTGGAGTTATTAAAAGAACTTAAGGAGGAGTCGGCTATGTCCTCCCAAGATAATCCAAATGAAAAATCCATGGAAGTTTTGTTAGCCGAAGAGCGGGCTGCTAAATTAGATTCCCAGATTGCGTTTGAAAAATCTGTTAGGGAATCAATTGCAAAAGAAAAAGCCGCCAAATCTAGCTCTCGATTCCGTTTCATTCCTGATGACGATGATGATGAAGATATCCTTGATATCCTACAATTTTATAACAGTTCATCAAGTTCATCAGTTGAAACTCCTTCCATGAAAAGTCAGGGAGAAAAGACTATGATGGAATTACTAGCAGAAGAACAAATGTTAAGCATTAAACATATGTATGCTAGTCCTTCTAACCTCCCTCAGTCTGTTGCTATCACACCCGATATTCCCACTCACTCTCTAAACATGGGGGATGAGCTTCTTAGCACTATTCCAGAAATGGAATCGTCTAGTGTTGAGGACCTTATCCCAATCCCTAGAGAGTCACAGGGAATTTCTGATCATCTGTGTGATATCCCTTTCCCTCTTGAGTGTTCTCAAGATCATTTTGAAACTTTCTCTGATCTTAGTGACGATTGTGCTTCCTATGGAGACATCGAGTACATTGAGGCATCACTTCCACAATCTGATGCTGATCCCCTTCTTGAGGAGTTCTCCGGTGAACTCACTCACATCAATCCACTCTTTGATTTCGAAGCAGATCTGGGAGAGACTGAAAGTCTCATTGATAATGATCGTTCACTCACTTCTTACTCCAACAGTCCAATAGAGAATGTTGATCACTTTGTTCCCGAAACATTCAAAGCTACTTTCACTAATCCTCTATTTGAATTCAACTCTGAATTCACTTCAATTTCTGAGAATCCACTCTTTGATACTCAGACTGAGGATAGTGATGAGCCCACAATGGAACAAGAGTTCACAAATTCACATTATGTGATTGATTCTCTTCTTGAGGAGTTCTCCGGTGAACTCTCTCATATCATATCTCCGCCGGAGTATGATTGCTTGGATGGCAAAAATAATGATCGGGGGGAAAAGTTCTCAATCATGAGAGTTTGTATTTCTATGACAAATTTTCCAACCCTCCCTCCCGAGATGCCTTCCAACCCAAAGAGCTCTACCAAGAAAATCCAAATAAGTGCAACTGCACTTAATTCCGAGGAAGAAGATCTAGTTATGATTGTTATCATGATCTTCCTTCTTTTCTTCACCTACTTGGTGACTTCCTCTCTTCTTCACTCGTTCGGGAGTGAGGACACTATCTTTGACCCCGGCATTTTCATGTACCATCTGTGAGCCGGGTCTTTCTCTGTATATCTCGTCGGTGTGGAACTTTCACGCGCTTCAAATGTTTGTCCAAACATCTTGAATGAAAGTCCGATGGAGATTGTTTCTTCCATTTTGCTTCCCCATGAACCAATGAATGAGGGGATCGAGTCAAGCTAGCGACTCGGTAATCAAAAACAGTAGCACGCACCATATGGGTTTTCACCCATATTTCTGTCTTCTTACCCCCTTTCTACCACCTAAGTGTGGGGGTGATGCCCCACATTTTATATATATATATATATCTCTAAAAAAAAAAAAAAAAAAAAAAAAAAAAAAAATCTTTCTAAATAATGGCCGTAATATTTCCCTTTTACGTTCTTTGTTTCGGCATAACCGCCGGTACTTTGAATATTGAGGGCAATATTCATTTCTAAGTGTGGGGGGGAATTCTCACGAATTTCATATATTATTTACCCAATTCCCCCGTTTTTGGCAAAAAAATTTTTTTTGGAGTAAGTGTTTTACACTTACTCATTTGGTTATCAGTCCGCCATGTTTGATAAACTAAAGGATTGGCTAATCCAGGAGCAAACGGCTCTTGGTAAAGATTTCTCAAATCCGTTTACGGCTTGCAATTTGCCCAAAATTGTATGGTATTCAGCTCACCATATCCTAAACAGTGAAGAGTTGGCTAGCCCGCAAGATTATGGCTTGTGGTAAAGGCAGTGGAAAAACCATAATTGGTAATCAGCTCACCAAAGATAATTCTGATAATTTATCTAAGAGTTGGCTAGTCCAGAAGGGTACGGCTTCTGGTAAAGACAAAATCAAATCCGTTGAAAGCTGGTGGTTTGCTCAAAATCACATGGTTATCAGTGTACCATGGTTCTTACTTGAACTGAAACATTTGGCTACTCCAGAAGTAATGGCTTTTGGTAAAGAGTTTAAAATCCATTATGTTTTCTCAAATCATTGCTAGGGACTAGCAATATCTCAGTGTGGGGGATTGATGAGTGTCTAAATACTCATCATTTTTGTATAATATAAACTGCAAAATCATCTGAAAACACTCAGAAACACATCAAAATGATCAAAATATCACAAATCAGTGTTTTATGTGTTTTAAATGAAAAAATATCAAAATCAGATGAAAAACGTATCAAATTTGCAAAATTGGCAGTTTTAGTCCCCCAAGTTTCAAAAGTTGTCAAAAACAGTCCCTGAGCACAAAATTTCAAAAGAAAAATCACCAAAGGTCCTTTTAAAATCATAACTTGTCAAATTTAGTCCTTTGGTGAAAAATATCAAAAGTTTGAGAAATTTACAAAAATGGTCCTCTAACTTTGAAAATTGGCAGAAATGGCCCCCGGAAAATCTGAAAATGGCAACTTTGGTCCTTGCATTATTAAACTTTGTCATTTTTAGTCCTTTGAGCAACTTTACAGAATTGGCAGGAATGGTCCTTGAGTTTTCAGAAATTACACATTAGTCCTTGTCATTTTAAGCCCTTTAATACACCTTTTTGGACCCTTGCTTATTTGTGACCCTCTGCCACTTAAACAATTATGAACCCCCTTTTTATATTACTGCCCAGTAAACCAATCCAGTCAAACAACCCACGTTTTCCCTCCCAATACACTTCACCTTCACCTGCTCTCTGCAACTAGCTCCACATATCCATCCCCCCTCCTCTCCACATCACCCTTCTTGTCCCCTCCTCCTCAACACAAAACAAGATGCATTAAATTCATTCCTCCTCATTTCACTCAACCCATACACCTGGCTAAAACCACTTTGGCGCCAAATTGCATCAAACGGTCAAAAATGCTCCAAGTCATCCAAATTCTATTTTTATTGGTGGGAAATGCTAAAGTCAAGTGGAGGAGTTGATTGAAGTATAAAAAGGAAGAGAAGAGAATCTTGAAGGAGTAGTAGCTAGTTTTGTTTTTTTTTTCTTTAATGTTGTTTTTTAATTAAATGTCTTAGTTTAGTAGAAAAATGTTGTAATTTCAGTTCCTTGTATCACATTCAAGTTAAAATACCATTGTGAAGTGTTGTTAATTATCAATCCAAGTTTTTATTCAAGTTCTAAGTTTACTTGGTCACTGTTACAATTTTCAGTTTCAAATCCTTATTCACAAGTGTTAGTAGCTTATTTTTAAGCTCATACAAGCTCACATAAGCTCCTTATAGCTTTTGATGAGCTTATAATTAAATTTTAAGAAAAATTGTGAAAAAGTCAACATAAGTCAAACGGGTCAAATTTGAGAGTCAAATCTAGTTTTGGTCAATTTATAGTGTTAATCTGTTTTAATGGTTAAGTTTAATGTTAGTTTACTTGTTTTGATTCAGTCACAACTTCATTTCATCAGATTTCAAAGATAAGTTTCTATATAAGCTTGTTAAAAGGGTGTTTGGTTTAAGCTTATTTCTTGTCCAAAAACTGTTTTTACCCACTTTGACTCTCAAAGTCAAAGTGGTTTAAGGTTCAAACAAGTTTTTAAAGTTGTATTTAGCTTAGATTTCAAGAGTGTACAAGTTTTGGCTAAAAAAATCTCACATCTGTCTCTGCCCTGCTCACGTAAAAACAGCAGCTGTAGCTGCTGTTTGACGGCTTTTTCACGGCTTATTTTTTTATTAAAATTCGTTCCAATCAGTTTCTATTGCATCTCAGCGTACCCAACTCAACATAGCAATAGTTTATATGCACTTAGGATCCATCTAGCTTAGCTTAAAATTGCATTTAAAATCTGTCCAAGCCATATCAGTAACTGTTTTCTCAGCAGCCTAACTAATCCAATGGGCTCCATTGTTAGATTTTTGCTTTGCTTATTACTTAGCCTTGGATTCTAAAATTTTGTATGCTTAAACTAGGCCAGGTAGTGCATTAAAAAGTGATTTTTATTTAATTTTTCAACAGCTTATGACAGCTTATTTATAAGCTCAAAGTACACCCCCTGTTTAACTGATCCTGTCCCCACAGCAGCCCGTCCAGTTCTTTGTAGATTATTAGTTTTGTCTTTAGCTTATTTATGCTTTCTCCTAGTTCTTAGTAGCTTATTAGCGTAGTATTAGCTTATATATGCTTAGTTGAATTAGCTTATACACCTTTAGGAGTGTTTGGTTTTGCGTCCATTTGTCTACTGCTACAGCAGGGCGTTTATGCATTTCATTCCTTTCATATTTCAACTTATTTAACCACTTCTAGTATGGTTAGATTCAGATTAGATAGTATGTTTAGGATTGCATTTCCCTTTAGCTTATTTAGAATTCAACAGCCTCCTTTAAGTCCTTAGGATTCA
This sequence comes from Chrysanthemum seticuspe, assembly GCA_019973895.1. NCBI lineage: Eukaryota > Viridiplantae > Streptophyta > Magnoliopsida > Asterales > Asteraceae > Chrysanthemum > Chrysanthemum seticuspe. Next base: position 149,446,613 of record BPTQ01000002.1, on the reverse strand, counting down.
TTTAGAAAGTGTTTAAGATTTGCTTATTCGAATGCTTAGATCTGTTGTTAAATCCGCTTGTTAGTATTTAAGTGTTTAAGATTTACTAAAAAAGTATTAGGATTGCTTTTAAAAGTTAAGAGAAAAAAAATAAAATCCAAAAAAAAAAAATAATAGCAAAAAGGTGCAGGGGTGGGATTCGACCCCCTGACCTCTTGCACGCAGCCAAGCCTCACACACGCAACACATAACCATCACGCCCTAGGGTCTTTTCAGTTTTACTTTTGCACAATTAATCTTTTATATACATATAACAGTTTAAGCTTACTAGCTTATTTAGGCTTTTTAGTTGCTTATTTCGTTAAGTAGTACCCAACTTTTTTATTTTTCTTAAAAACAGTAGGATTAGAAGTATTTTTAGTGAAAATTTCAGATTTTTCCAAAATCATTTAGTATTTTTTATAATTATATTAGATTAAAATAGTTTTTAAATCATAATAAATATTTTAAAAGTCGAAAAAATACCCGGCTTTTTCCTAAAATTTTCTTTTATCATATAGTACGTAATAAAATTAGTTTTACACTCGTAGGCCTTTTATTTCATAAAATTTACTTTTTATCTTGCGCTCCAGCGTCATTTTCGTAAATAACGCTCGTTTTAGTTTTAAGTAACGTTTTTAGATATTTTGAGTTTACGTTTTAGTTAATATAGTTTATTTAAGTTATTTTATTTTATAAATATCATAAACGTTCATCACTTTAAAAATAGTGATAGCGTTTATTTAATAGATTTTAACTTTTTAATTTTCTTAATTTGCATTTAAGTCGCTTTAATTTATAATCTTTTTCTTTAGTGTAATTATCCTATCCAAATCTTTTCTGATCACTATCATTAGTGATCATTCTACCGTCTGATCAAGTGTTTAACACACCATTGAGTCTCCGTGGGACATAACGACCCGGGAATCCCCTGTATTCTCTGATCTTAATTGTATCTGTGTCTGAGCAGTTTTAAGTCTGTTTAGACTTGACTGTTTTGCGCAGATCACACACACTAGAAGCAATAATAATAGCATAAAAACATAATCAAAACATGAAAGGAATCATAACTAGGCTAGTGATAAAGAGGGTTCGGGGTCGAGAAGACTTCCTTTTCTACGAGCAAGTTTTTCAACCCTCAAGGCAGTGAACCTAATCGTTGTAGTGTAGTATGTGGTAAGCCCAGAGGATTGATTTCATTATCTAGGGGAATAAGAATGCTAGAAAGAGATATATGACAAGAAGGTGGGGTTGAGGGAGATTCTTTTTAGTCTTTTTTATGGTTTTTTAAAAAGCAAAGTAAATATCTCGGGGTATAAGAGGTGGGGGTGGTACTTCTACCAATTTCTACTACTTTTACTAATTACTAAACTAATTAACTAATGGATAGATTATGCTAATTGTAGATATGCTCATATGATGATTAAAGATGCGTTTACTTAGATGTTATTACTCCCTAGTTATCTCTTATTAGTCGGTTGAATTGTCACTTCCTTTATCTTAATTGATGCGTTGTATTCCGTTTGGTCGTAGGGTGGTGCCTAATTCCCTAGTTCTATGAATTGCAACTCTCCCTTAGACTACCCGGGATCGGCAATTACAATGGTATCTTCCCCGAATACTCTACTATCCTTAAGCTACAATTCACGCAATAAATACAACGAATGGCCTAAGTGCACTCTTAAGCTTTTTTTCTATTTAGGACGTTCAAGCTCGCAACAATTAAAAAAGAAGCTAGTTTTCCTTAATCTAGCGTCTACTAAATAAAACAAGAGACAAGATAACAATAATCAATAACTAGGTTTTATAGATCTAAGCAAACACAAGAATAATTTAGCTACTCATGTTAAACAAACAAGCATACACACATACAATTGAACATGGGGTAGAAACATAATGCTAAATTGGGTAAAAAAAACTTCTCTTGTGATGTAAAATAGGGTATGGGACCCTAGAAAACTGTCCAAGTCAAACTACAACTTTATTAGGGTTTGCTCTCCAAAGTTCTACATCCTTTAAAACAGAAAAATCGAATTCTATATTAGGGTTTGTCGTCATTAGGGTTTCATTTGGGCCAAGTCATCGTTGGGACGGAGTCAGTTGAGGAGTGTGATGCCGTCACTCTTCATGAAGGACGTTGTCTGAGTCTTAGTTCTTGGGCATCTGGTGTGGAAATTGTGAGTGATGTCTTCCAGAGTTTAGGCGTGACGCCGTCATGCTTTAGAACCAGAATTTCTGCATAGCCGTCGCGTGTAATTTTGATCAAAACTTCTATAGATGGACGGCGTCACCCTTTGGTTGGGACGCTGTCAGGTCTGCTAGAGTGCCTTTAATCTTGACTTTGCCATTTTCTACAAGTTTTCGCTCCTTTTTGTCCAAATATGCTTCATTCCAGCATTTTGCTTCTAAAAGACCTAAAATGTGAAAAGGAACGATTTTAAGTAGTAACGGATATAAAATGTGTCGATTTAGGGCTTAAATGGCCCCCTAAAAACATTTGTTTTAAATCCTTATCAAATATCCCTACACTTGGAATTTTCTTGTCCTCAATGAAATGTGCTTTTGGCCAATCAATTTATAAGTTAGGGGGCATGAAGCAATGGTTTAAGATAATCTACAACAAGTAAAAGTGCCACAATAGTCATAAAAAGCACGAAAATTATATACTAGCACCACACAATTGGTGTTTGGATTCTCTCATCTCTCGAGTTTATATGAAATATAATATGAATGGAAATGGAAGATAAACACTCATTACCTGGCATTGTACATAGATTACCATAGACCTGAGAATAGATCAAATCTCCATCGCTTTGGCGTAAGCACCTAGGAATAACTATCTAAGAAGTCTTTACAAAGGGTTGTAACGTTAGGCTTAGGGTGGGGAAGTAAAGGGTTTTGTTGGATATGGGATATTTAGTGGTGGCAAGTCAAAAATCTTATGTTACAAGCATGTAAAGCGTGGCGTTGCAAAGGCAAGACTCGACTCACTAACATTAGAAAACTTGAAACAAAACACAAACATAAACTTAAAAACATAAAGATAAAGATAGATGTAGGATGGTAGCCCGTATATTTTTTTCTTTTTTTACAACCCTTTTTCTCTTCTTTTTTTTCAACTCTTTTCCTCTTTTTTCAAGTTTTTTTCATACCTTTTAACTCTACTGATGCAGGTTTTACTGACCAGGTCTTAATATTTATAGTGTCTCGCTATACCTATGGTCTACCCTAATGCACTAATGGGCAGTGTACCCGGTCGCGTGTAGTGTAGTAAATGGTAAAGCCGAGGTCGTCCCAAGAGCTATGTGTGTTGGATTATTACTAAGTCTAGTGTCACAGAATAATAATTGTTTCGATAGGGATTTAATTAATTAAACTACTAGTGCAGAATAAAATAAAAGCAGATAAATGGATAAAGGGAAATCAATAGAGGAATAGTGGTGCTAACCTAGTCAATCCTCCTAGCTAGTTATGTCTACGTCTACCTACTTCCAATTACTTCAGGTGGGGTCAAATTCGAGAGGACAACATTTGGTCAATTCGCCCTAACCTATCAGCAAAGATGCCACCACAGGAGAAATCAGGCGCACCGTCATAAGTCCTGTTGTTCCTGGTCCCCTAAGCCAAGTCATTAAGTACCACTACATGCTAGATTCAAAATAGTGAGTGCTCGGCCGTTAGGAACTTAGACACTACACCCCCCAATTCTTAAGTTCATCCAAACGATAGGTGATCAGTTGGTCAAGTCGCACAAGTAGAAAGGGTCGTCAGTTGGTCATATCTTACCCTTCCTGTCTCAGTCCGCTCACCTATGGTCAGTTGGTCATATCTCCTAGGCAATTGGCCTCTACCGCCATTCAAAACTACTGAATCAAGGGTGACTACCAAAGAACTATGCATGCATACACTTAGAAATAATTGTACGGAAGTAAAGGTAAATGCAAACAAAATAATTAAGGAATCATAACTAGGCTAGCACCAAAGGGTGCTTAGCCACTCATATTAATCATGCAAATCAATTCAATATTCAAAGGTACAAAATACATGAATTGAAAGTAAAAGAAATATAAAACGCTAAAGCTTATCGTAATATAGTGACTTCTCCCTTGGAAATAGCTCCGTATGCTCCCCTAGACCTGCCTTGAGCTTTTTCCCACGTTCTCAGAGAGTTGTTGTGGAATGGGATGATTAGAAATGCTAGAATTCGTGGGGTATTTATAGGCCAGGTCTGGGTTACGGCGTAACCAATATAGGAGTTACGCCGTAACCTTCTATTTCTTCGTAAATGCACTAGATCTGCTAGTTACGGCGTAACCTTATTAGTGGTTACGCCGTAGTCTTCAATAAACTTGGTTACATCTTAAGTGATGCAGTAGTTACGGCGTAAGTATCAGCAGCGTGAAACCTCTTTTGACCTAATGGAGTTACGTCGTAACCTTTGGGAAGAGTTACGCCGTAACCTCTTGATAAGTTGGTATTCTGGGTCACGCAATAGTTACGGCGTAATGTGAGAGAGGAGTTACGCCGTAACTTCTTCAAAATAGGCATACTGTGATAAATCTTTAGTAATGTTTCCATTTCCGCATCTCTTTAGCTCCAATGCTCGTAATTTACCTGAAAGTGGAAAACAATTGAAAACAAGCATAAATCCATATAAATGATATAAATAACGAACATTATCGGGGGAAATTGACACTTAATATTCAGGACTATTTGATGTTATCAAATATCCCCCCACTTGAACTCTACTTGCCCTCAAGTAGACCTTAATAGATAGATTCCTAAAAAGATATCTCCCAAAACCTGGAAAATATGACTTTACAAATCCCTTATGCTTGAATAAAACAAAGCCGAACACCTCACGACAGGGGAACAAACACTCAAATCTCTCAACTATTGTAAGTGTCAATTTCGGGGTGATCACTCAATCACACAGTGATAGCATGTATTATATCATAAGCTTGGCGGTTACACAAATCTCCACCACTGGAGTTAAGGGCTAAACAATTCTCGAAGGCAATATGGGTAGACACGACAAAGGTTAAGGGGTGACTCCAGATGCTTCGCGAACCATATTCTTAAGGCATTTCGTCGTCATTACTAACATGTCACGGAGAAGTGGACAAAATCAATGATACATGACCAAATCCATGGCCAAGACACCAAAGATTGCTCGCTGCATCACTTAGACATGCTTCATGACTAAAGGGTAGGATAAGACATGAGATATATAATTGGTGTAATATAAAAAACAAGCATGTAGTCTAAATCTATAACCAAGTCATCACCACTTACCGTCCGCCCAAAGTTCAAGCTTAGAAGTCTAGAAACCAGATCATGAAATGCAAGGTAGATGTGTCATTAGAGGACGTCGTGATGGGCACACTACCTTTTCTTCTTCTATTGGCATAACTACCAACTCCAATCTTCAAATATGACCGAGGTGGCATCCTCGATACTAATCAATAAAGCTCATACAATAGTGCTTATAGCATCGCACTTTACAATATCATAACTCAATCAACTTTTTTTTTTTGAATCATCATTTTTTTTTAACTTAACATAATAACATAACATCCCCCCACTTTAGATAAACAATGGGAATTCGGGGGGTCTTCAATGATCTTCATAAATGTTGTCGATGAAAGCGTAATTTCTAAACCTTTCCACTCGAACCTTGAACTTAGGCAAATGATGATTTCCCGATCACAAATAAAGACTACAGGGTAGGCTAAGGTGTATAGGTGTAACGAAATAATATATCGGGTTGACTAAATGAAAGGAATGGCTCAGAAGGGTTTATCTAGGGGTATCTTGCACTAAAGGTGAGTGCAACAAAAGGGTTTCACATGGGGGTCGAGAAGTCAAGGTGACTAATCGATAGACTCACAATGGTAGGCTGTTTGGGTGATAATCCTATAATATTGCCTTCTAAAACTGAAAAGTCCAAATATATCGAGCTAACTCAACATACCTCGTCTATGGTCTCGAAATGATGAAAAGGCCAAGTTCTAAAGTTTACAAGCTACCGGCATACTCATAATTTGGTGGATTTGGGGTAAAATATTAGAAACTGATAAGGCTAATCTCACCATGTAATGTCAAGGGTTGTATGTGCTCGGCTAAGGTCTAATCTCGTTAGGTTAGGAAAAACATGTCAAAATTTTAAAAAATGGCATAATTTTTCAAAATAAACTAGAAAAATGAGGGCGAAATAAAGTTCAAGAGATAATTCTACTCCCGTCCCCCCACTTGAATTGTACAAAGTCCCTTTTGTACTAGGAATTAAAATAAAGGTGAAGAGAAAGGTAGAATTAGAGCGAGAACTTCTCTGAAATTTGCTCCAAAAAGAAGAAGGCCCACGAAAAAGAACCGTGCCTTCGCTTAAGCGTCATGAACAAACTTCAATCCCTGAAATCACAATACCGACAAGCATAATTCTAAAAAGAAAAAATGAAAAAACAAAAAAAACAACTCTAACTCACTTTCGTAGGAATCACGGTTACATTTAGCGAATGCAACAAGCCTTTTAAACCACTTGGTGTCCCAAGTGGACGAGTGAAGTCTCGTGAGGGTTTACAGGGAACACACCCACAAAGTTCATTTAAAAACTAATACAAGGTTACTGTGTTTTAAAATGAAAGAATTAAAGCAGAGGAAAGTTACGTCGTAACTCCTATGAGGGTGTTACGCCGTAACTGGCAAAACCTGATATGAGCTGAAGAGCGAGTGGTTACGGCATAACCACTGAGATGGTATTACGCCGTAATTGGTAATGCGTCAAGAATTCTGCTGCTAAAATGTTTGTTACGGCGTAATCACCAAGATGAGTTACGCCGTAACTCTGTTCAGATCAGCAACTGCAGCATCAATTAGTTCCTCATTTCCTGTAAAAATGGTTAGAAAACACAAAACCCAACATAAAGGAAATAAAAACAAAAGAAAGGGATAATTCGGGTTGTCTCCCGAAAGAGCACTTTTCTTTATTAACGAGTCTTTAAGTTAGACTCAGAGCTGTGGGGCTTCTATGGGGGCCTTTGGGCTTGCCTGTCTTCTTCAATATCCTTTATCAAGTTATTCCGGATCCAGGTGACATTGGGAGATGTACGGTCGAATTCCTTGATTCCCTTTTCCAAAACCTTGCAAAACTTTTCATCCGGTCCTAAGGAATACCTAGTGAATACGAACCTTTCGGTGATAATAGGTGGAGGGTTTCTATATTGGATCCCAAGTAGTTTGCATCTGCTTTTGCTCATATTCCTCATCATCAATGTCAGTCATACACACCTTGTGTCGTGGTTCATTGTCAGTGGTTCCTTTAATGCAGTAGTCTTTAGGTTTAATAGAGTTTTTTACAATCTTGTAACTGCAATCTTTTCTTGTATCAGACTCATTATCACCAGTACCGTGAAGAGTCTCATGATTATCCTTTTTTATGCAGTTCTTCCAAATTTTGTTTTTAGTGGATGGATCCACTTTTCCATACTTGATTTTCACCCAATCATTAAATCTTAATCTGCCTGACCATTGTACCTCGGTACGTTTATGGTCAGTTGTAGAAGTCCAAAGAAATTCGTCAGTTCCAACTCTTTTTGTATTACTTCCTCCATTACAGACGTTTTCGTAAGGATCACATGAGGCCCAAGAATCACCATCAGTAGTTTTAATCATTTCACACTAGTGCTTTCGACCAATGACTCTCTGGCCAGTGGTTGTTGTCTCGTGATTATTGTTTTTGCTAAGACAAGGATCAGTCCATATTTTCTTTTTATCATCGTTGCTAACTTCTCCATACTTAATCTGTATCCATACTTCGAATGTTATCTCCTTATCATTGGTTGAAGACCATAAGTATTTGTTGTTTTTTGCTCTTTCCTTGTCTTGTCCCCCGTCACAGACGTCTGAGTAAGGGTTGCATGAAGCCCATAGATCAAATCCTTTATCGTGGTCAATAGGGATAGCCCAGCACCAATGATATTTGAATTTGGGGAAGTGCTTGTAATCTACTTTCTGAAATTTGTGCCATGTTTCGTTGGACTCGTTCTTCGTATTATTTGATGCGTCGTCGTGTTGTATTCTTTCATTGCTGAATTCCTTGGGTTTCTTATCCTGCATGTTATGACGATTAGAAGGGCAGTGCTTATTTGTAATGGAAGGAAGAGTAGTTTTGCTTTTTCCTTTTTTGATAACACAAACAGATTCGACTGGGTGACATTTACCCATGTCATCCATATTTAGAGTAAGCTTTCTATCGTTTATTTTTAAAGTGATGATTTTTTCGGAAACATTAATCTTAGCACGAGCAGTAGCTAGAAGGGGTCTTCCTAAAATTAAAGGAATGTCGAGGTCTTCTTCCATGTCTAAAATGACAAAGTCAACAGGGAGAGTAAAATTATTAATTTTGATAAGCACATTCTCAACTATTCCTCTAGGTATGCTAACCGTTCTATCAGCCATTTCAATGGTCATGCAAAGGGGTTTGATGGGTCCTAGATTCAACCTTTTACACATAGAGAAAGGCATAATACTAATACTAGCCCCTAAATCAGCTAAAGCATTTATACCATGTAAATTATTAATAGAGCAAGGGAGAATAAAACTTCCTGGGTCCTTTTCCTTGAGAGGGATTTGATTTAGGATGACTGCAGAGCATCTGGCGTTTAATTTTACTTCGTTTCTAGTCCCTGCTTCGTCATTAGTTTGTGCTTTGACCTCAGGAAAACTTGTCTTGTTGCATACGGCTTCATCTAGTATTTGCGATTTGGATGGCTCCTCTTTATCGTATCGGAAAGGGGTGTAGAGTGGTTTTCCATTGCTGGAGTATATGGCTTTATAGGAACTATCATCCAATGAATTGTCTGGGATAACATCATTCAACTTCTTGTCGTCCTCCACATTCATATGCTGTCCCAGGAGAGCATTTCTAGAGTCATGGAATCTTTTGAATAGTGCGTTACTGTCGGCTTGCCGCTTGTTATCTTCTTCAAGAATTTTTTTTATTGATTCCTCGAGTGAATAAGCTTTTGCCTTGAAGGGGTCTTTATAGAACGATTTCTCTTCCCCATACTTAACCTTCTCGATTCGGGGTTTTATATTATCCATAGAAAAAATTTCCGGCTGATCCCAGTCATCATTGTTGCAACCAATTCGAATAGCACGAACATTTCCCCGGAGCTCCCTCATATCTCTTCCAAGGTTTTCCAATTTTCTAGAAATGGAAGCAATGCTTATTGACCTTGTCTTAGAGCTTCGGTTGCTCCCCCCATCATGCCATTTTTGAGAGTGATCGGCAAGTCTCTAAATGGCCGCAAGGGCAAGGGTAGGAGTCATGTTCGGGATAGGTCCTTGATAGTCCAGCATTTGTCTTGTAGTTACGTTAATTCCTTTGTAGAAAATATTGACCTTCTGTTCGTTATTCAGATCATTGGTAGGACACTTATAAAGAAGATCGTTGTATCTGTCCCAAGCTTGATACAATGTTTCGTCGTCTTCTTGTTTGAAATTATGGATCTCCAAAAGCTGGTTAGAAATCTTCGATGGCGGGCAATATCTTTGAATAAAGTGTTTCTTTAGTAGCGCCCAAGTATTAACTGCCCCGGCGGGCAATCTTTCGATCCATCTTCTGGCTGCTCCAGTAAGAGTCATCGGGAATACCCTAAGCATAACAGCATCATGAGACACGCCCAGAATGTTGAAAAGGCTAGCGATGTATAGGACATTTTCAACGTGCTCATATGCGTCTTCGTCCCTGTTTCTAGAAAAAGGGTTAGCGCGAAGCTCCCTCATAAATTGGTCTTTAATTTCGAAACGAACATCCGCTCCGATTGCCGGTCTTACGAGACCAGGCCCTTGTTCCGCTCTTGTCAACGCCAAGTATTCCTCAAGAGTGAGGTCATCGATGTTAACAACTTCCATGGTACCTGAAAACTTGAAATATGATCGTGAGAAAAGTTAAAAAAAACGAAATGAAAGACTTAATATCAATCCTAATATAACTCCCCGGCAGCAGCGCCAAAAACTTGATGCAGGTTTTACTGACCATGTCTTAATATTTATAGTGTCTCGCTATAAATATGGTCTACCCTAATGCACTAATGGGCAGTGTACTCGGTCGCGTGTAGTGTAGTAAATGGTAAAGCCGAGGTCGTCCCAAGAGCTATGTGTGTTGGATTATTACTAAGTCTAGTGTCACAGAATAATAATTGTTTCGATAGGGATTTAATTAATTAAACTACTAGTGCAGAATAAAATAAAAGCAGATAAATGGATAAAGGGAAATCAATAGAGGAATAGTGGTGCTAACCTAGTCAATCCTCCTAGCTAGTTATGTCTACGTCTAACTACTTCCAATTACTTCAGGTGGGGTCAAATTCGAGAGGACAACATTTGGTCAAGTCGCCCTAACCTATCAGCAAAGATGCCACCACAGGAGAAATCAGGCGCACCGTCATAAGTCCTGTTGTTCCTGGTCCCCTAAGCCAAGTCATTAAGTATCGCTACATGCTAGATTCAAAATAGTGAGTGCTCGGCCGTTAGGAACTTAGAAACTACACCCCCCAATTCTTAAGTTCATCCAAATGATAGGTGATCAGTTGGTCAAGTCGCACAAGTAGAAAGGGTCGTCAGTTGGTCATATCTTACCCTTCCTATCTCAGTCCGCTCACCTATGGTCAGTTGGTCATATCTCCTAGGCAATTGGCCTCTACCGCCATTCAAAACTACTGAATCAAGGGTGACTACCAAAGAACTATGCATGCATACACTTAGAAATAATTGTACGGAAGTAAAGGCAAACGTAAACAAAACAATTAAGGAATCATAACTAGGCTAGCACCAAAGGGTGCTTAGCCGCTCATATTAATCATGCAAATCAATTCAATATTCAAAGGTACGAAATACATGAATTGAAAGTAAAAGAAATATAAAACGCTAAACCTTATCGTAATGGAGTGACATCTCCCTTGGAAACATCTCCGTATGCTCCCCTAGACATGCCTTGAGCTTTTTCCCACGTTCTCAGAGAGTTGTGTGTGGAATGGGATGATTAGAAATGCTGGAATTCGTGGGGTATTTATAGGTCAGGTATGGGTTACGGCATAACCAATATAGGATTTACGTCGTAACCTTCTATTTCTTTGTAAATGCACTAGATCTGCTAGTTATGGCGTAACCTTATTAGTGGTTACGCCGTAGGCTTCAATAAACTTGGTTACGTCGTAAGTGATGTAGTAGTTACGGCGTAAGTATCAGCAGCATGGAACCTCTTTTGACCTAATGGAATTACGTCGTAACCTTTGGGAAGAGTTACGCCGTAACCTCTTGATAAGTTGGTATTCTGGGTCACGCAATAGTTACGGCGTAATGTGAGAGAGGAGTTACGCCGTAACTTCTTCAAAATAGGCATACTGTGATAAATCTTTAGTAATGTTTCCATTTCCGCGTCTCTTTAGCTCCAATGCTCGTAATTTACCTGAAAGTGGAAAACAATGGAAAACAAGCGTAAATCCATATAAATGATATAAATAACGAGCATTATCGGGGGAAATTGACACTTAATATTCATGACTATTTGATGTTATCATCTACCATCCTCTACGATAACATTAAAATAAAAGGATTTATAGGAGCATTCCTACACTTGAGTTTTTATTTAACTAACACTAATTGACCCAATTTTAAAAGATCAAAACACTTGGATTATTTAATTACGTAGACAAAGGTAATTTGAATTTATCATTCTCTCCCGTTATTCCATAAAATATTACTTTAACCCATGAGTCCTAATCGTCCCAAAACTATATACAAATTATATGACTCGACTTAGCAACCATGCAAGTAATTAGATGATTGAACTAAGGGTTTAGTAGTTATAACAATAATGCACTAAAGATGAGTGCATGCAAGGTAGGCTAAGGCGATTTGGGTGTACATTTGGGGATGGATTGTAAACAATGCCCTTCATTGATATTCTGCAAATCCAAAACATCACGAGAACCGCAAAAAGGATAGGCTCTGAGGGGTTAACTAGGGGTATTATGTACTAAAGATGATGTGACAACTGGCAATTTAGGGAGTCTATTTTAGGTAACCGCATTACGTTAAACTAAACTGAGATTTGCCTTTATCACTATTTTTATAAACCGTGACTTGATTTTATATCGTCGATTGGTTTTTACAGTTTATTTCATTATTAAATGAGTTATCGTATGCGTTTTAACTCTATTTGATAGGCACTATTCGATTCGACACTAGAAAAGCCTAAAACAAGAGTTATTGCAACTTTTAGACCGTAACTCGAAAATTGACAAATAAATAGTTAAAACTCGTGGAATAACGTAAGTAACGATGTTGGAAAGTTAAATAAATGTTGTGGGACACTCGGGGGACGATATGTGTGCTCGGGAATGGGTAAACGAGATAGATATGAAAAATTACAACCCAAACCCTCCCCTTTTAATTGTAGTCGGCGCCCCCCCCCCCCTCCTAATTTAATTATTTTGAGGTCCCTAAATGCCAAGTATATAAAGGGCCATCCACCCTCACTTCCACCTTTCATTCTCTCACTAAAAACACACACAATACACCTTTCTCTCTCTATCTTTCTCTCACTAAAAACCCTAGCCACCACCATAGTGGCCGCCGGCCACCACCATCGTACGGTGGCGCGTCACCCAACACCACCACCATATTAAAGATCTTTCTTTCCTCTTTCCAACCATATATCATACGCTCCATTTGGACTTCAATAACACCTTCAAATCTTTGAATCAAGATTCGTACTTTTAGGGTTTCAAAGGGCTTTTGCAATTGGTGATTAGATAAGGTAAAGGGAACATGTTTTGAGCTTGTTTGAGTGATATAAACCCCCGAATTTCAAATTAGGGTTTCGACCTAATTTTTATTTTTGGGGCTTTTGGGTGAAACATGAAATTAAAGCTAATTAGTGATGAAATAAATAAGTAATTAGTGTTTGGTACATGTGTGGTGTATTAATTTGATGGGTTTGTGCATTTAGGGTTTAGTTGCATGTTTTTGATTAAGAATAGTTGATGGGTTTTGTGTTTGGTTAGTGTTTGGAGCTTGAATGATTGGATTGAGATGTTGTGGAAGTGATTTGGTTGTGTTTGGTGATGAATTAAGGGACGTACGAACCACCATGGTCATGTACGTGACCCATGGGTTGGTGTACTGTGACCCACTTGGGCCATGGGTCCGAGTTGGGTCGATTTGGTAGCTTGTTGATTGGTATTGTTGAGGTTTGGATGAGACGTGTGGAGCCGAAAAGCTTCTAGAGCTTGTTTGGTTCACGTGGTCTTGACCGCGACCGTGTCATGACCATTAGGGTCATAACATTGGTTTCGAGTATATTTGGTTGATTGATTAGTTGGCGAGATTGGTTTGAGTTGTTTTGGGATTGAATTGCGCTATTATGACTTTTGAATTTGGACTTGATATATATTGTTGACTTTGAGCTACGTCGGTGTCACTTTGACTTTTTAGTCAATAGTTGACTCCGACAAAGCCGTAACATGGACTTTAGTATAATTTGGACTATTGATTGATTTAAAAGCCGAGAAGTTATGACTCGTGCTTGTGGACTCGAAACGAATAATGATATGAGATTAATAATGGAATTTGACGAATATATATATATATATATATATATATGAAAATGCTAATAAACTATGAAATGGGAATAATAAATGGGCTTTTGTACCAAAATTGTCGATAACAAGTCTTATCTTGTTATTTACTATTTTTAAACGGAAACTAACGACTAAATTGGAAATGTTTTGCAATAAATAAGTAATTAATGTTTCGAGTACACGTTTATCAATAAATGTCAATTGTGGACATTTAATATTGGTTTAAGTATTTAATTGCTTACGTTGTGTGAATGGGTTACGGATAACCTAACATTAATAGTGTTGATCCACGTGGGTAGCGGACTTATTAGTTTGACGAATCTAATAAGAACTCGCTAGGTACGTTGGGTAACCTTATTAATGGGTGACTTATCCTTATGACTCGTTAGGATGCGACCGGTTTATGGAATAATAAGCGGTACGAATGAATAATTGAGTTTATCGAGTTGACGAATTCGATAAGGTCTACTGTTTATTCCGAAACTTATTAGACTACAGGAGCTTATCACTTAGACGTATCATTGTGTCGCATTGAGTCACACATTGTGTTGAATGGAGTTGCATATTGTGTTGCGAAGCATAATATATGGGTTATTTGAGTGCATTCATGGCATCATATTGAGTCGATACACCCACATGAGGAATACCAAACATTAGGATTAAATGGTGAAATGAGACATTTTGGAAATAACGAAACAGAATATATTGGGGTAGATAACGTTGATTTTGAGGAATGTATATATTAAGTTTGGTCTACATTAATAGGTTGTGTCGAGTCGATAGTTGCTGTGCTGTGATACCGTTATCTTCTGCTAGTGTTTATTTGTGCGTTGATTGCTTGAGGTGAGTTTCATAGCCCCACTTTATATACGTTTTAACTACGTTTTGAACTATTTTGGGGTGAGAATCATGCTACTGTTTTTGGACCGTGAAAACTATTTGGATTTGCTTATGTGCTTAACTGTATAGATAGTTGTGTTGTAGTTGTTGCCTTAGTCTAGGTTTAACCGTGCCTAGCTAAGAATAGACTTCTACATCGACCTAGTCCGGGGTTGGCAATTGTTCTAGATTTTGCCATATCAGTGCTGGACTAGAGTCGCAGGGGCCCGAGTAATCCCTGGATGCGGGATTTGATTGGAGATCCGGGTAGGATTATGTGTGAACGGTATTTATCTATCTTAGGTCTTTCATAGCAAATCAACTCTTACATGTCCACTATGATTTTGTTGAACTTAAACCTATGAACTCACCAGCGTAAGCTGACCTTTTAGCATGATTTCTCAGGTAATTGAGAGATGTTTGGATTACTTAATCAGTGGAAGCTTGGCATGGAGGCGTGGTTCAAGGATCATTTTCCTACTCTGATAAACTATGGGGACCTATCTTAATAAATCATGTTTTGGGCCTAATATTTATATTTTGGAATAAATGTTTTGAATACTTAAATTTGGGATTGGTTTTGAATATTAAATGACTCTCTTTCGGCTATACTTGTGTGCGATACCAATCCAAAAGTAACGTCCCGAAAACTTGATTAAGTCTTCCGCTGTACCGAGATTTGGGGGTGTTATAGATTGGTATCAGAGCTCAAGGTTATAGAGAATTAGGTATTTTATAAACCCTAAACTATAACCACTTTTGAGAAAAATTGATCCTCGACCGACGCACGCCCGCTTGCTAAGCCGAAGCTTCTTATTTGATTATGGTATGAACTGCGAATTGAATTATGAGATGATATGTTAAGGGATATTGTGACCTGATTATGGAAACATTATGATATGAGATACGATTATTGGTTTTGGAAAATGAGATATGATTATTGGTTTTGGAATATGAGATGTGATTATTGAGGTATTATGGAATTTGATTTGAGTAAACGGTATATTATGATTTTGGAGTTTTAACTCGATTGATTTGATATGTGATGGAACGGAACTTATGTGTTTTATTTAAAGGCATATTTTGAGTAATGTTGTACCTACACTTTTAAATCTTTCATTATGTGATATATGTTTTGGGTTAAGTTGATGCGCTTGTTAGAACTGGTTGTTTCGAACACTTCTACCTACCCTATGCCATTGTCACAGACTATGCCTTCCCTAGATTTTGATGTGTCTGAGGAGGTCCTTGCTGTAGCTAGTTCGCCAGCATTGACTCTCATGACGGTTGCCCAGGGTGATCCTTATGAGATTGCCCGTCACACTAGTTCATCATCATTAGATCGTCCTAGTTCGTCTAGGCAGCTCACTTTACATCAGGTTTTAGTGAGAGCACAGACTCCTAGGCTTGCTTATAGCACTGCCCGCATGTCCATGAGACCACCATCATCACCTATCCATTTAGCAGCCCACTCTCCTCTGTCATCACCACCAGTATCATCATGTCTTAGGAGGCCTAGATCTCCTAGTGTACCACTTCAGGATTTACCTGCACATAGACTCCGACTCATGGAATCTTCCCCTATGGATGAGGGCGAGGAGGAGCATGAGGTTGAGGAGGAGGATGAGATTGAGGAGCAGTATGTTGATGAGGACGAGGATCCTCAGGAGGAGGATGATGAGGATATCCCAGAAGGGGGTACTCCTCCATTGCAGAGTCCTTCACATTCCCCAGTACCAGGTTCTCCTTTGTATGAGCCTGAGTCCCCTGGACAGCCTTTAGATATCGACTCACCACCTTACTCACCTTATATAGGTAGCCCGTTAGGATCTGAGATACCATCGGAGATTGTTTCTGAGCCCGAGGAGTATGGTGAGACGGGTCTGATCTGGAGGAGGATTATATCCTAGAATATTAGTCTCAGTAGGTTGTCAGACCGATTAGATGGAGTGACGAGGACTGGTGTAGAGGATTTGAGGATAGATTTGACTAAGATAGGGAAGAAGTCGATGGCCTTAAGAGAAGTTCGGTCGGGACTCTTTGAGCAGGTTGGAGACCGGCATAGAGAGTGCTTGACAGCCTTGGAGGCAGACCAAGCGCTTCAGCGTAAGGTCGATGGTTTGGAGTAGGAGGTCGTGAATCTTAGGAAGGATTGCAACTCTCAGCGTTTGGGGATTTCGACACTATGGAGAGTGATGGATGATGTTTGGAAATATTAGGATTGCTCGTAATCGTGGCTAGATCGTATTAGATCTATGGTTTTGTACCATCTTGAAACTGAGTAGTACTTGGTTCGAGATGTAGGATTATCCTAGTTGTCTCACTAGTATCGTTATTAGGATCGTTTTTGATTTCTTCGTATCCTTCCATGTACTTCCACTTTTGAAACCTATGAGTTATGGTTATGGGAACATGCATCCTTTAGTTATGATGCGGTATCTGATTGTTTCGCTTTGGTATAGCGTTGTCCTTGTTGACCTTGATTATGATATTGAGCGTTATTTAGTGATCATTGGAACCCAACTCTATTTTAGAGCGTGGATTGTGAACTTATAAAACTGTTCTTCTTGCCTATAGAATGGTGGCAACAAGACAAAACTTGCGTAGGAACAACCGAGCAGCTCCTGCTGCTGTTGTTGCCCCTGGTCATCGAGGTCGTCGTCCGACCCCGACCACACCACCTGTTGAGAACCCTAACACTGATAACCCAGCTGTAGAAAACCCGAATGTGAACGACCATGCTGAGAATGGTCCTGTTCCACAAAACCCTCCACCTGTGAACCCAGCCCACATTGACCAACTAGTGTCGCAGCGTGTCGCTGAACTGCTAGCTGAGGCTAATCTCTCTAACACTTCTAGTGGAACCCCAATGCTGAATCAAACTCGAGGTTGTACCTACAAAGAGTTCCGATTATGTGGTCCCATTGAGTTCGAAGGAACTGAGGGAGTAGTTTACCTGACTAGGTGGTTGGAGAAAACTGAATATGTTTTTGCCGTTAGTAATTGTGAGGAGGATTGTAAGGTTAAGTATGCAACCTTCACGTTGAAGGACGAGGCGTTGAACTGGTGGAATAACTACCACATATCAGTAGGAATTGATGTAGCTTATAGTATTACTTGGACTCAATTTAAGGCTCTCCTGATTAAGACTTACTGTCCTAGGAATGAAGTTAAGAAGTTAGAGAGTGAGTTCTGGAACCATAAGGTTAAGGGTACTGACATGGCGACTTATACTCATCGTTTCCAAGAGTTATCATTGCTTTGCCCTGAAATGGTTCGCACTAAAGAACTTAAGATTGAGAGGTATACTGATGGATTGCCTTTAGCTACTCGAAATGATGTCATCGCTGCAAAGCCAGTTAATTTGCAAGAGGCAATTGATGTGGCTCAGAGTTTGATGGACTCTTGTGTGCTAGAATTAGGAGACAAGAGTAAGAATGATAGGAGTGATAAGAGGAAGAGGAGCGAAGTTGCAAAAGGGAATGGCAACAAACTGCAAGAGACAGCCAGGGTGTTCGCCATAGGAAATGGAGATAAGAAGGGTTATGAAGGTAGTAAGCCTGTGTGTGGTCGTTGTAACCGACACCACCATGGACCGTGCCCGATTGTGTGTAGGAAGTGCTCTAAGGTAGGACACATAGCCAAAGACTATAGGTCTCGTCCACTTGCTGCAGCTCAAACTGCACAAGGAGCGGACTGGAAGGCTACTGTCACCTGTTTTGGATGTGGAAAGAAGGGACACTTTAGGAATGAGTGCCGAGAGCCGTGGATGAGAGGAAATCCCGGTAATGTAGGAGGATTTGCTAATCGAGGTGTAGGAGGTAATGGCTTAGACCCTGTGAAGCGTGAGGTTGTGGAAAACCGGGGAAACAATGGTGCTAGGAATCAGCAGAGAGACATGGGAGTAGCACGTGTTTATTCTATTGGGAAGGAAGCTGGTGAGGACCCTAATGTAGTTACGGGTACGTTCCTTCTCAATAATCGCTATGCTTCTATACTGTTTGATACCGGGGCGGATATGAGTTTCGTATCCACCAAATTTATGCCATTACTAGGAATCTCCCAAACACCTCTAGGGTTAGTTACGATGTGGAATTAGCGAATGGGAATAGAGAGAAGATAGACACCGTAGTTCGAGGTTGTACCTTAAGTTTCTTAGATCGCCCATTTAGTATAGACTTATTGCCGGTTACTTTAAGAAGTTTTGACGTCATTATCGGAATGGATTGGTTATCGAAGAACGATGCACACATCATTTGTGATGAGAAGATTGTGCGTTTACCGTATGGCGAAAAAGTTCTGAGCATACAAGGAGATCGGAGCGACTGTGGAAGTCCTTCCCGGTTGAGCATCATCTCTTGTATTAAGGCCCAGAAGTACATCGATAGAGGAGGTTGTCTTTTCTTGGCTCGAATTTCTGAAAAGAAAAGTGAGGAGAAGAGTGAAAGAAACCTCAATGATGTACCCGTTGTTAGAGAATTTCCGGATGTGTTTCTCGATGATCTTCCAGGGATTCCACCTGTCCGACAAGTGGAATTCCAAATAGAGTTGATACCCGGTGCGGCACCCGTAGCCCGGGCACCATATGGACTTACTCCAAGAGAATTGGAGGAACTGTCTAAACAGTTGGCAGAATTGTCAGAGAAGGGATTCATTCGACCAAGTTCGTCATCGTGGGGAGCACCAGTGTTGTTTGTGAAGAAGAAGGATGGATCGTTTCGGATGTGTATTGATTATAGGGAGTTGAATAAGTTAACAGTGAAGAACCGATATCCGTTACCTAGAATAGATGACCTATTCGACCAACTCCAAGGAGCTAGTGTCTTTTCTAAGAACGATTTACGATCTGGTTATCACCAGCTTAGAGTTCGAGAAGAGGATATCCCTAAGACTGCATTTAGGACTCGTTATGGACACTATGAATTCCAAGTGATGTCGTTTGGTTTGACCAATGCACCAGCGGTTTTCATGGATCTCATGAACCGAGTGTGTAAGCCATACCTGGATAAGTTCGTGATAGTATTCATAGACGATATCTTGATATACTCTAAGAGTAGTGAGGAGCACGAAGAGCATTTGAGGCTCATTTTAGGATTGTTGAGAGAGGAGAAGCTGTATGCCAAATTCTCTAAGTGTGAATTTTGGATTCCGTCCGTGCAATTCTTAGGTCATGTGATAGATAGTCGAGGTGTTCATGTTCCCCCAACTAAGATTAAGGCCATTAAGGAATGGGCAGCTCCTAAGAACCCATCAGAAATCCGACAGTTTCTAGGGTTAGCAGGATACTATAGGAGATTCATTGAGGGATTTCCTAATATAGCTAAGTCGCTGACCAAACTAACACGGAAGGATGTTAAGTATGAATGGGGAGAAAAGGAAGAAGAAGCATTCCAACTTCTGAAGGAGAAGTTGTGTAGTGCGCCCATCCTAGCTTTGCCTGAAGGAAGCGAAGACATTGTCGTGTACTGTGACGCTTCGCATAAAGGCTTAGGTGTTGTTTTGATGCAACGTGAGAAAGTGATTGCTTATGCATCCCAACAACTTAAGAAGCATGAGAAAAACTACACCACCCATGACCTTGAGTTAGGTGCTGTAGTGTTTGCTCTTAGGATTTGGAGACATTATCTGTATGGAACCAAGTGTGTAGTATTTACCGACCATAAGAGTTTGAAGCATATCTTAGATCAGAAGGAACTGAACATGAGACAACGTCATTGGTTGGAATTGCTTAGTGATTATGACTGTGAGATTCGTTATTGTGGAAACGTAGAGGGGGGTGAATACGTTACCGTTTAAAAACTTTAGATCTTTTGTATCAAATCGCTTATGAATCTTGTTATAATATGAAAGTACCAATTATTGTTTGTGACTAATATAAAACATGGTAAACCAAGTTGTTACACAATCATTAACATCAAACCACATCACAAACAATAGTATAGTGCAAGTATAAAAGTAAAGAGATAAAGAAAGGAAAGTGCAAACCGAACACGAGGATTTATAGTGGTTCGGTCACGGATCTCCTTTCCGCCCTACTCCACTCCCCGAGTACCCAACTCGAGAGTTACTTCACTAAATCAACAAGCTCCCTTCTCGGCGGAGAAAACCTTACAATCGTCGCTTACACTTTTTCCGGTACAAAGCTAAATATCGGGTTCTAGTTCGAGGTAGAACCAACCTAACGTCGCCTATACAATATTTCTGACACTAAGCTAGATGTCGAGTTCTTTTACAAGGGTACAACCACTCCCAATATGTTTTATGGCCCAACATAATAAACCTTGTGTTTTATGGCACAAACACATAAACCATCTAATCTAGTTTGGTAAAAGTGTTGTTATGATGCAATGATGTTTACACTAATGATCCATGACACAAATGTCTAATGGATATGAATAACTACTTCTAAATGAACTTCCATTGATAGGAAGCCTTCATGATGAAGATCACAAGTTCCCTAAACTTCTTGTGATAGATCTTCAACTTGTGGTGAGTGGGGATGGCTAGATCTCCAAGATTTCCTTGGTTGATCAAAGAGTATGCTTACAAAAAAGATGAATGTTAGAAGCATTATGATCATAATCATTAGGGTGTTTAATGTGTGTTACTACATTGTTAATGATTGATCTAAATGTATGCAAGAAGGTGGAGAAGATGTGCTTTGAAGTGGTGAAGAAATGGGAAAACAATGGGCTTCTATTTATAGCCAAAAGTGGACAGGAGCGTCCACGGACCAAGGAGCCCTTTAAAGGGTTCCGTCCTTTATAGAAAAGGGTTCCGTGGGTGCCTGACAGAAAAGCTAAAAAATCTTTCTTCAAATCTTTACAAGATATTACCAAATCTTACTAATATCACATTTGATATATTGTGTGTCAATCTAACCAAAATATTCAAGTGATCTTCCAAGGATTTCAAAGATGATGCATGACATGATGTAACATGTATTTCCATTTTTAGATTAAAAAGTTTATCAAGGTAAACTTGTAAAATGTATTATGTAACTAGTTAATAAAATGTCTAGTTACCTTTTGTAAAAGAGTGCTTGTCAAAATAAAATATATTTTGTCAAGTGTAAGTAAACTTTAGTATTTGTATGAAATACTTGTGAATGCAAAATGTAAAATGAGGTTCGAAATAGAATGGTTAACCTATTAAAATACTTAGTGACTCTAAACGTATTTTAAACATTCTAAATGATTTGTTAATGGGTTTGATCATAATGCCACATAACAAACATGTATATAAACAGTAGTAGTTTTTCCCCCTCTAACAATCACGTTTATAATGCTATAAATTAGATATGTCAGAGCAAACAAAACTAACTACTGTTTGTACATTGAACATTATGTATTGCATTTTACATGTTCAATGAACATTAGTGTGCAACAGAGTTGTATGTAAGTTGTGGAGAGCTACAGAGTTCAGGAGCATACAATGTTGTGTCCAAGCATGTACAAACAATACACCGTAATACTAGTTTGGGTAATTGTTTAGTAAATCTTACAAATTTTATGCAAATCTCAGTGATTCATAAAATTATCCAATTGGTAAGATAAAGCTTGGAGTAAAATGTAAAACGTAAGTGTTCATAAAGTATGTTTATGATTT
>BPTQ01000002.1:149375613-149424452 GCA_019973895.1 Chrysanthemum seticuspe | reverse complement strand
ATCGCTTTTGAATGAAGACATTTAGAGCTCAGTAGACGGTAGTGGTGTACTTAGGATGATCATTTGGCTGTGGTTGTGATCGTGGTGATCACCGTGTGGGCCACCCTCTGAGGTATAGAAGAAAGATCCTTGATAAAACATCCGAAAATAGTATAATATAAGAGTGAAAAGAATACTAACATTAATCCTCTGATGTGAAGTACTCTAGAAAATAATATAGTAAATAGTGTATATATGTAGAATAAAAAGAAACACTTTTTCTACTTTATATAACGTGATTACAAAAAGTAACATCCAAGTAGTAGTATATGTGAGCTAACATATATTGAATGAGTAGATTCCTACTTCAAACGTAGTTAATAAAAAGAATAAAATCCACGAAGAACTGTGGGAGCTTGTTCCTCCTTATAGGAAATTCGTGAGTATAACGTAGCAGATATGTGAACCAACATATACTGTATAAACAGATTTCTCTTTCGAAGATAATATGATTATAAATAAAACTTCCAAGTACAACTGCGGGATCTCGTTCCCCTCGAAGGCAGTTCTTAAATGACTTACGTAGAATATATGTGAAACAACATATAGTGAATGAGCAGATTACTGCTTATATCAAAACGTGATTATAAACAAAACATCCAAAAATTAATATGGGACTGCGGAGTTTGTTCCCCCTCGTTGGCAGTTCCCCCTCGTACGTTCGTAAATCGTAGTAAGAGTGAAAAGTTGTACGTAAACACGAAGCTATTTTTCACCTCTTTTATCCGATTGTAACGATACGTAAAAAGAAAAAGTATATAAAGAGTATTAAAAACAACGTATTTTGATTGGAACTACATCCAATTCGGAGAAATAAACTAGGTACCTAGGCGATGGTTTGTTCCTTGCCTAACAAAGGATATTCCTCCTTGTTCGAGGGTGTCAAGAAGCACCTAAAATAAGAAAAATAATTGATGCAAACTTCATCCTTAGATGAGTAAGTTATATACAATCGAGTGTATATGATGATGAACCTACAATGAAAAACATTAGTGCAATATATTTCATCTTTTTCACAAAGAAAAATAAGATGTATATATGTGATAAATGATATAATAAAAGATCTCATGAAGTGTAGTCTCCTAATTACAATCATAAGAAAAGTGAGAATATAATATGATAAAAGCCTACAAAATAGTTCCTAGAAAGAAGATATGGAGTCTCCCACCGGGTGTGCCACTAGTGGTGCTAGTGTTGGTGTCGGTTTACTAGTAGGATTCATGTGGTGATGGCAGATGACTCGAGATTTACAGAAGTAAGTTTTCGCTAATCCATGGTGGTGATGATTAATGAAAGTGGTGATGGAAGGTGGTGGTGATTAGGTAGGAAGCTATTAAGGAGTTAGAAACTCGTATGTATAGCAAATATAAAAATATGGATTCATGCAATCCTTTCGTCATGTCAAGTGACCAAAGCTAAGAGGGAAAAAAAATATGAATGGACATTGCATTTCAATGATGCATAAGGATTATGATTTGAATGATTTATTGATGCTAACAACCTATTGTTTTGAGCAAGTTCTCATATGCTTCAACCCAAGAGTAATCAATAATGCGTTCTATCTAAGAATATTATAATGAAGATACCAAAAGATATAAAAGTTATGAAGATAAATTCGTTCATTGATTGACACGAATTATAAAAATGACCTATTCTAGGTGACAATGGGAAAGGTAGTATTAGCATGGTTTTGACCGACATGGATGATTATCACTTTGAAAAGAAGTGAAGACAATATGGAAAATACTAATAATAATAATGAGTACCTTTATGAGGATGAGAATGACATCATATAAGTGAGAGTTGGATGGACCAACGTGTTGGAAATGGCTGTTTTGATTAATATATCGTTTGCACTGAAAATGACATGCATGATATATGTCAAGCGAGAAAAGGAAAAGATCCTATGATGGTGTTCTAGATAGTGAAGTTGTAATGTGCTAGTTTAAGGAAAATCCTAGATTCGTTGATTGAGGAGATGAAGAAGTTTGTAAAACACATGATGTGTTTTTCACTTGATGAGGTATTGGTGCAAACTTGTGATATAAGGTTAAAAAGGTTGAACTAGTTGTGGTTTCGTGAACCGATTTTAGCTAAGTGGTGTTTGCCTATGTGTTGGTATTTTAGAGTCTAAGAGACATAAAATTGGACAAAAGACAATTATGTGAATGGATTTCTCTCCCCCTTAATTGGTGGACATCCAACATAATGTGTAATGTATCAAATAAGGAATGACAACAAAGTGTTTAGGAGGTTTTTCGGGTTAACGAAAGAGATGAGCTTAGTGATGTTTTTCTGGATGATGGTTATCATACAATGAACTTCATCCTTAAAGTCACGTACCTCTTCTCAATTAATACGAGATGATCATATGATGAGGCATGTGGTTTCCTAATAGGAAGTGAAGAGGATTAGAGTATTGTTATAACTAAATAATGATGGAGGTGATTTTTGGAAAGCGGAAGCAAAAATGAGATTTGGAAAGAGGTTGGTTGAAAGACAAAAATGCAAAGCCAAACCCTCTAGAACTTAATTCTATATGCTTTTAAACTATATGCAAGTGTAGGGGTCCCATAAAGCATAGTACTAATCTACATAGCAATAAAGGGGATTATGCAAAAATAAGCATATAAAAGTTAGAACCAAGTGAGATAACAAATAATTTGTTATCAACCTACAAAACAAATTTGTTAGTGACAAAAGATGTTAACATGTTAGAAATCAAATGATAACATATTATATAAGCAAAAACACATTGCACTTTAGTAGACAAGAAATCACCATACAAGATAGCATCAAGACAATCATATTATGCAAGAATACAACTTTATTCAAGACATTTCATTTTGAGATTGTTTTGTCGTTAGACTTAGACGCTTAAGCATACTTGGCTTGTAAATTAACACAACAATCTGAGTGATTAATTTGTAAGATAAAAAGGTTTCTAAAAGTTTGTCATACCAAAAGCATTTTGACTTATTATATGTGCATATGTAGCAAACAAATAGTGTGACAAGAAGCAAAAGAAACAAGATGAAAGATTCATGCAAGTCATGTTTAAGACATAACAATTTGGAGCATGTATCATTTGGATCGTACTACACATAGATATAATGAATGCCAACTAATAGCTTTCAAACACAAACTTATCATATCAGAATTATCACGTATCAAAATGACATATTATGATTTCATAAGTAACATGTTAATCATGCTAAAATTAATTCAAAAGTAAGTATCATGCAAATAAAGTTTTAGGTTTAAACGTTTAGTAGCATGAAACAAGAATACAAGTATTATAAAGATAAAACCATATTAAGGTTTACACATTCGACTAGTTATCAAACACTAAGATAATGTCAAATCAACTTATCATATTAAACAAGAACATGTAATCAACACATGTAAGTGCAATGCAAGTGGTTTTAAAAGAAAAGTCATATATACTACTTGTTTGATTAGTATTCCTAAGGCGAGGCAAACTATCAATGTTTTAACACTTACTTTAGGCAAGTATAGGAAAACAGATTTTTCAAGTTGGAGAATGAATATGAGACTATTACTAGCGGTGCTCAATTAAGGATAAACACGACCATTTTTACGGGTGATTCCACAAACCCAACTTCTCTCCAGGAAGCAATTCAACCGTTAGGTCAAATTGAGTTTCTAGTGCAATAGGTTCTCCAGTAGTCATTCTCATGTTAGAAAGATGGGAACTCCTACTTTTGCATATTAAAGTGCATAAAAGATGATAGTTTACCAATACTTGGCTTAATGTGACTTAACTAATATGCAATATAACTAAGGTGATGAAGATGTCATGTTATACACATGAATTTTAACAATGGTGTATTGATAAACAATATGTTTTAATCTTGTGTTTAGAATCTAAGGTTGCTCAAATTTCATAGCTAATTGCATGATCTAATGGATGACATCTTTTACGTTGAAGTGTATACTTTAAAAGTGATTTGATTATCTAAGACTAGAGAATATGTTAAACTAAGAACGTTCTCAAGAAAGCTCTTTGGTATTTTATTTAACAATAATCTAAGTGAGGTTACCAACTTCAATAGATCTTGTGTATGCTCTAAAGATGTGTAGTTTTAACCTTGGATGTGCACTCGGTTTGAGCAAGGTTAGGTTATGATGTACGCTTGAAAGGAAATAGACACAAATAGTATCTTTCAACAAATGAGATTATCCCATGGGATAAAGTTATCATGCTTATGAAAACAAGTATGACAAGATGAATTAGATATGCTAGTTCATAGAACTTGTAGATGTTTGTTTCAAGATCATTTAGCCAATGAGGTGTAATGAAATATCTTGTAACACAACTATTTATGTCGCAAGAATGATGCATAGGATATACAATATCCTTTTAACAAGATGAAATCTTAATGCATGAATCTTAGTCATAATGTTCTTTAAAACATCATGTTTTCCTAAATGAAGATATGAAGCCAAAGTGTTTGAATCGGATAGTCCCATCTAAATAAACTTGGTCTCAAGATTATATTCACTAGATGATGACAAGAGGAATTCACTCGAGTTTCTTATGTATACTACTCAGAAGTCATTGTTGCTTGGGGTGTATGATGTTGGCTTTGAGATTGAATTTTAGCATATGTTGTTAAAATGTTGATTTGAGGTTTAACGAAATTTATGCAGAAGTTTAACGACGAAGTATTACTAATACTTTGATAATTTGTGAAGGTAATATTACTTATACCTAGTGGAAATTGACAACAGTTACCAAGAGCACCATGCTTATTTGATAGTTGAGGTTCTAGCCATAATGAATTATCTAAGTCCTTATATGTTGGAAAGGATGTTTGAGTTTGTTCAAACGTGCATTTGATTCAGTACAAGTGTTGGACACAAGGGCTTTTTGAGCAATACACTCAACGAATTCAAATGATGGTAAGGATGGTGGATTGGTTGATCTAGGTGGTAGGTCTTCTAGTGTCTAAATAAGGATGTGGTGATGTAGGGGTTTGTTGTGCTATGGGAGTACTTAGGTTGAATATTCGTCCATAAATGTTGAACACAAAAAATACGGATACTAATTCTTATGGTTCATTGGTTGCTACAACTAGTGGGTGAAGTGCTTGAAGTTTTGGTTATGTTTATGAAGCTTAGGGGCTGAGGTATAGGTTCACCTTGAAAGGGCATGTTTGATTTAAAGTATACTCTTGGAAGTTTATGAGCAATACGATTAATGGTGCCAAAAGATGGAAGAGGGATAGTAGGTGTCAAAGAAGGATAAGTGGCACCGTGGGTTGTTTGTTTTGGATAAGTGTTTCAACATGTGTTGTTAAAATACTTGGGTGTTGATTTTTCGGATATGACTTTTAATGACTACAATCATAAGTCGCATATACTTGAATATTTCGGATGAAATACTTAAGTTGTCAATCCTAATTTGTTTGAGATTATAAAGCTTAGATTGAACTCAAGGATAACAAGACTTGATAATATGTATTTAACATATGTGTGAGTTATGACTCGATGTAAATACTTATCGTCTTGAAGGATGACACATTATTTTCATGTTAACCAGGTGAGGCAATACATGTAGATACAAAACAATATCTATAGTCATATGTTAGACTTGTGTACGATATCTTTGCAAATAATGAGTCCAGGTTTATTAGTCTCGGTAAGTCATCTAAGTCATCCGCAAACGGGTGAGGAGATGTTGGTGGTGTTGCACAAAGTTTGATAGGTACAAGCTTTGGAGACTTTGGTAGTGAAGTTGTTTTGGATGATGGTGGGTGATTTTGGAGTACTCAAGTTTAGAAAGTTCACATCTTGAATGGGTGATAAGATGTTGAGAGGTAATGAGTATGAGGATGAAGAGCTCAAGTTAATGAAGCAACAAGATCGAATGTTAATCCTAGTGGTTTTCTTAAGTGGCTTATTTGAGGTTAAGGATTTAGTCATTTTGACTTTGATTTAAGAAATGCTAAGCTTGAGGAAAAGTAACAGTGAAGGTGTGAAAATGATCATCTTGAATGTGTCAATTTATGGAACTAAGGATTCATGGATTTGATCTTAATCCATACAAAGATGGTAGTTTCTAATGAGATGGAAGTATCTAAAATCATGTCAAACATCCTAAGTTAATCCATTGAGGATTTGAAAGATATGCATTAACAACTATCCTAGAAACGAAGTTTGGTAAAAATTAGATTGCGGGATTTAGTAAAATTCAATAACTTACCTGTAGGATTCACGGAACCATTTCTTTACACAGGCGGAACCCTTAAATTGGTGCCGCCTGGTCCGCTTGTACAGGTATGGCGGTACCAAAATGCATAACAGACGGTACCAACATTTTGGTGCCGTCTGATCCGTGGATACCAGAAAAGTTCACAGACCCAATTTTTAGGTGTCGGGGAGTTTTCCGAAACCTGAAATTTTGCTTAAAACATGTGACATTAATTACTTCTAGTTAGGAAAAGTCGATAACACATATACAAACATAGTGGAGCATAGACTTTGACCAGGGGCTAACGATTTTCACATAAAAGTGAAAATGGGTAAAATTTGATAACACACTTGTGCTATCCACCTGGATAAACCGGTTAGCATACAATATTGTTTTAAGTCATATTATCATCCTACAAAGTAAAAACAAATAAATTACATCATACAACATTGTTTTTGTCCTTGTACCAAACACTCTCTTAAAACCTCCATTTTTTCAAAGTACTTGACTAATTTACTTAGTACTCATTGCTAAGCGAGTCATGACATTTCATAAGTTATGCGAGATGTTAGTATAACCTATGCAAAGGAAGTGATCTAAGTCTATAAGTGATGGTAAAACAATTTTTCAACTAAGTGCACAAAATCTAGCAAATGTCCTATTGTGCATAAACAAGAAATCGTCAAGCAAGTGAATAAATAACATGGCAAGATTGACACTTATATTATGCAAACAGACAAGTGTAAACAACAATTTGAAAATAATCAAGCAACATATATGCAAACAACATAAACAAGTGGTCATTTAGCATAGCATAACAAGAAAGACACTTTTCGTCATTTTGCGTTTAAATATGACGATGTATACCAAGCTTGATTAGTTTCCTTTAAATATATTACCAAATTGTTTAGTTTCAAAGGAAGTTGTATCAAAGTTATAAGAATACCAACTTAAATTGCTTGATTCAAAATTTTGAGTTTTTATGTTAAAGCAAAACTCAATATTTTAGATATACTGTAGTATTTGGTCTATTTCACTTATTTCAAATTAGACTCAGGCCATGAAAGTATTTTTAAGTGAAAGTAGACTCAATTCCCTTTAAAATGATAGGTGGCTCGACTCATACGGACTTACTGTTAATTAGTTATGATTTTTTGAAGTTGCCCAAAAAACTACATACTGTACACACGGATTCCACGGAACCAAATAAAGGGATCCGCCCTTTATAAGATTTGGTGCCGTGGTCCTCTGTGACAGATTCACCAAAACTAGTATTTGACATAGAGAAAACCTGTGTGATTTACTAGATTTCATAGTAAACATATAATACACATATTTAACAACATATCTACTTATGTAACTTATCTTAAACATTTACGGAGGTGATTTTTCAACTAAATTTATAGTTATCCCAAACACTCCTTTAAAATCATATTTTTCGTAAATTTTCTATAAGCACACAATACAATACTTACTAGTTCTTTCAACAAACTTTTATTTTATTTTTCAAGAAAACCTTCAAGCTTGTATACAAAGTTACATTTAACAACAAAATTACTAAGTATAACAAGCAAAGCATTTTTCATATTATTTTTCGCTTCAATGGTAATTTGATACATGGATCGTACTCTATTTTTAAAAACCATTTGTTTTGAAAATACGAGCTACGTGGCTTTGGTACCAATTGTGGAAACGTAGAGGGGGGTGAATAAGTTACCGTTTAAAAACTTTAGATCTTTTGTATCAAATCGCTTATGAATCTTGTTATAATATGAAAGTACCAATTATTGTTTGTGACTAATATAAAACATGGTAAACCAAGTTGTCACACAATCATTAACATCAAACCACATCACAAACAATAGTATAGTGCAAGTATAAAAGTAAAGAGATAAAGAAAGGAAAGTGCAAACCGAACACGAGGATTTATAGTGGTTCGGTCACGGATCTCCTTTCCGCCCTACTCCACTCCCCGAGTACCCAACTCGAGAGTTACTTCACTAAATCAACAAGCTCCCTTCTCGGCGGAGAAAACCTTACAATCGTCGCTTACACTTTTTCCGGTACAAAGCTAAATACCGGGTTCTAGTTCGAGGTAGAACCAACATAACGTCGCCTATACAATATTTCCGACACTAAGCTAGATGTCGAGTGCTTTTACAAGGGTACAACCACTCCCAATATGTTTTATGGTCCAACATAATAAACCTTGTGTTTTAGGGCACAAACACATAAACCATCTAATCTAGTTTGGTAAAAGTGTTGTTATGATGCAATGATGTTTACACTAATGATCCATGACACAAATGTCTAATGGATATGAATAACTACTTCTAAATGAACTTCCATTGATAGGAAGCCTTCATGATGAAGATCACAAGTTCCCTAAACTTCTTGTGATAGATCTTCAACTTGTGGTGAGTGGGGATGGCTAGATCTCCAAGATTTCCTTGGTTGATCAAAGAGTATGCTTACAACAAAGATGAATGTTAGAAGCATTATGATCATGATCATTAGGGTTTTTAATGTGTGTTACTACATTGTTAATGATTGATCTAAATGTATGCAAGAAGGTGGAGAAGATGTGCTTTGAAGTGGTGAAGAAATGGGAAAACAATGGGCTTCTATTTATAGCCAAAAGTGGACAGGAGCGTCCACGGACCAAGGAGCCCTTTAAAGGGTTCCGTCCTTTATAGAAAAGGGTTCCGTGGGTGCCTGACAGAAAAGCTAAAAAATCTTTCTTCAAATCTTTACAAGATATTACCAAATCTTACTAATATCACATTTGATATATTGTGTGTCAATCTAACCAAAATATTCAAGTGATCTTCCAAGGATTTCAAAGATGATGCATGACATGATGTAACATGTATTTCCATTTTTAGGTTAAAAAGTTTATCAAGGTAAACTTGTAAAATGTATTATGTAACTAGTTAATAAAATGTCTAGTTACCTTTTGTAAAAGAGTGCTTGTCAAAATAAAATATATTTTGTCAAGTGTAAGTAAACTTTAGTATTTGTATGAAATACTTGTGAATGCAAAATGTAAAATGAGGTTCGAAATAGAATGATTAACCTATTAAAATACTTAGTGACTCTAAACGTATTTTAAACATTCTAAATGATTTGTTAATGGGTTTGATCATAATGCCACATAACAAACATGTACGAACCTGTGTTGTAACATACGAGGACTTGAGACATCGAGAGGTGTTGAATGTATGTTGAGACAACGTGTGATTACAAGTAACTTGTACATTTTACGTTATGTATTACAAGTTACATGTTTGTCATCAATCAAACAAACGAGACTGTATAGATTAAATATCGTAATATTTGCACTAACAGTTATCATCCTGGTAAGGCTAACGTTGTGGCTGATGCACTTAGTCGTAAAGAGGACATTCCACCCCTACTCGTTAGATCATTAGGAATGACCATTGTTTCGCCCTTACCATCTCAAATTTTAGCCGCCCAAGCAGAGGCATTGACGGAAGAGAACCATCCTTATGAGAATCTTCATGGAATGGTAGCAAGTGAAAATGGCTTCTTGAAGCATTCCAATGGAACATTATGCTTCAGAGACAGAAGCTGGATACCATTTCATGGTGGAATCAGTTAGTTGATTATGCATGAGTCGCATAAATCAAAATACTCTATTTATCCCGGAGCCGATAAGATGTATCAGGATCTTAAGAAACTTTATTGGTGGCCCAATATGAAAGCCGATATAGCTCAGTATGTTAGTAGGTGCCTGACTTGCTCTAAAGTTAAGGCCGAACAACAGAAACCATCAGGACTTTTAGTTCAACCCGAACTCCCGGAATGGAAATGGGAGCGAATAACCATGGACTTTATCACTAAATTACCGAGAACAGTTAGCGACAATGACGCTATCTGGGTAATAGTTGATCGTTTAACTAAGTCTGCTCACTTCTTAGCTATTAGTGAAACTGATAGTCTTGATAAGCTTGCTCGATTGTATCTTAAGGAGATAGTATCGCGTCATGGAGTACCGATATCTATCATTTCCGATAGGGATAGTCGTTTTACATCCCACATTTTGAAGTCGTTACAGACAGCGTTAGGAACGAATATGAGTACTGCTTACCATCCACAGATCGATGGTCAAAGCGAGAGAACTATTCATACTTTAGAGGACATGCTTAGAGCATGTGTTATTGATTTCGGCAAAGGCTGGGAGAGACACCTCCCTTTGGCCGAATTCTCTTACAACAATAGTTATCACTCTAGCATTAAGGCCGCCCCATTTGAGGCATTGTATGGCCGAATATGTCGTTCTCCTGTTTGTTGGGCTGAAATTGGCGAGAGTCAACTTACAGGTCCCGAACTTGTCTTAGAAACCACTGAGAAGATAGTACAGATTCGTAATCGGTTGCAAACCGCTCATGATAGACAAAAGAGTTATGTCTATAAGAGACGTAAACCTTTAAAATTTCAGGTTGGAGATCGTGTTATGTTGAAAGTTTCTCCTTGGAAAGGAGTGGTTCATTTTGGGAAACGTGGAAAACTCAATCCCCTATATATTGCTCCCTTTCCAATCCTGGAAAGAGTCGGACCAGTAGCATACCGCCTGGAGCTACCATCGGAACTAAGTAGTGTACACAATGTCTTTCATGTTAGTAATCTTAAGAAATGTCTTTCGGAGAAAAACATAGTGGTGCCGTTAAGAGATATTCGTATTGATGAGAAATTGAATTTTGTTGAGGAACCGATTGAGATTATGGATCGTGAGGTTAAGAGGCTGAAGAATAGCCATATTCCGATTATTAAGGTTCGTTGGAACTCCCATCATGGACCGGAGTTCACTTGGGAACGTGAGGACGTTTTCAATAGGAAGTATCCTAAACTTTTTATGACATCAAGCAACTCGAAGTGAAACTCGGGACGGGTTTCTTCTGAGGCTGGGAGGTTGTGACAACTGGCAATTTAGGGAGTCTATTTTAGGTAACCGCATTACGTTAAACTAAACTGAGATTTGCCTTTATCACTATTTTTATAAACCGTGACTTGATTTTATATCATCGATTGGTTTTTACGGTTTATTTCATTATTAAATGAGTTATCGCATGCGTTTTAACTCTATTTGGTAGGCACTATTCGATTTGGCACTAGAAAAGCCTAAAACAAGAGTTATTGTAACTTTTAGACCGTAACTCGAAAATTGACAAATAAATAGTTAAAACTCGTGGAATAATGTAAGTAACGATGTTGGAAAGTTAAATAAATGTCGTGGGACACTCGGGGGACGATATGTGAGCTCGGGAATGGGTAAACTAGATAGATACGAAAAATTACAACCCGAACCCTCCCCTTTTAATTGTAGCCGGCGCCCCCCCCCCCCCCCCTCATATTTTAATTATTTTGAGGTCCCTAAATGCCAAGTATATAAAGGGTAATCCACCCTCACTTCCACCTTTCATTCTCTCACTAAAAATACACACAATACACCTTTCTCTCTATATTTTTCTCTCATTAAAAACCCTAGCCACCACCATAGTGGCCGCCGGCCATATTCCGGCCACCACCATCGTACGGTGGTGCGTCACCCAACACTACCACCACCATCTTAAAGATCTTTCTTTCCTCTTTCCAACCATATATCATACGCTCCATTTGGACTTCAATAACACATTCAAATCTTTGAATCAAGATTCGTACTTTTAGGGTTTCAAAGGGCTTTTGCAATTGGTGATTAGATAAGGTAAAGGGAACATGTTTTGAGCTTGTTTGGGTGATATAAAGCCACGAATTTCAAATTAGGGTTTCGACCTAATTTTTATTTTTGTGGCTTTTGGGTGGAACATGAAATTAAAGCTAATTAGTGATGAAAGAAACAAGTAATTAGTGTTTGGTACATGTGTGGTGTATTAATTTGATGGGTTTGTGCATTTAGGGTTTAGTTGCATGTTTTTGATTAAGAATAGTTGATGGGTTTTGTGTTTGGTTAGTGTTTGGAGCGTGAATGATTGGATTGGGATGTTGTGGAAGTGATTTGGTTGTGTTTGGTGATGAATTAAGGGACGTACGAACCACCATGGTCACGTACGTGACCCATGGGTTGGTGTACGTGACCCACTTGGGTCATGGGTCCGAGTTGGGTCGATTTGGTAGCTTGTTGATTAGTATTGTTGAGGTTTGGATGAGACGCGTGGAGCCGAAAAGCTTCTAGAGCTTGTTTGGTTCACGTGGTCTTGACCGCGACCGTGTCATGACCATTAGGGTCATAACATTGGTTTCGAGTATATTTGGTTGATTGATTGGTTGGCGAGATTGGTTTGAGTTGTTTTGGGATTGAATTGCGCTATTATGACTTTTGAATTTGGACTTGATATATATTGTTGACTTTGAGCTACGTCGGCGTCACTTTGACTTTTTAGTCAATAGTTGACTCCGACAAAGTTGTAACATGGACTTTAGTATAATTTGGACTATTGATTGATTTAAAAGCCGAGAATTTATGACTCGTGCTTGTGGACTCGAAACGAATAACGATATGAGATTAATAATGGAATTTGATGAATATATATATATATATATATATATATATATATATATATGTACCAAAATTGTCGATAACAAGTCTTATCTTGTTATTTACTATTTTTAAACGGAAACTAACGACTAAATTGGAAATGTTTCTCAATAAATAAGTAATTAATGTTTCGAGTACACGTTTATCAATAAATGTCAATTATGGACATTTAATATTTGTTTGAGTATTTAATTGCTTACGTTGTGTGCATGGGTTACGGATAACCTAACATTAATAGTGTTGATCCACGTGGGTAGCGGACTTATTAGGTTGATGAATCTAATAAGAACCCGCTAGGTACGTTGGGTAACCTTATTAATGGGTGACTTATCCTTATGACTCGTTAGGATGCGACCGGTTTATGGAATAATAAGCGATACGAATGAATAATTGAGTTTATCGATTTGACGAATTCGATAAGGTCTACTGTTTATTCCGAAAGTTATTGGACCACGGAGCTTATCGCTTAGACGTCTCATTGTGTCGCATTGAGTCACATATTGTGCTGAATGGACTTGCATATTGTGTTGCGAAGCGTAATATATGGGTTGTTTGAGTGCTTTCATGGCATCATATTGAGTCGATACACCCACATGAGGAATACCAAACACAAGGATTAAATAGTGAAACGAGACATTTTGGAAATAATAAAACGGAATACATTGGGGTAGATAACGTTGATTTTGAGGAATCTATATATTAAGTTTGGTCTACATTAATAGGTTGTGCCGAGTCGATAGTTGTTGTGCTGTGATACCGTTATCTTCTGCTAGTGTTTATTTGTGCGTTGACTGCTTGAGGTGAGTTTCATAGCCCCACTTTATATACGTTTTAACTACGTTTTGAACTATTTGGGGTGAGAATCATGCTACTGTTTTTGGACCGTGAAAACTATTTGGATTTGCTTATGTACTTGACTGTATAGATAGTTGTGCTGTAGTTGTTGCCTTAGTCTAGGTTTAACCGTGCCTAGCTAAGAATAGACTTCTACATCGACCTAGTCCAGGGTTGGCAATTGTTCTAGATTTTGCCATATCAGTGCTGGACTAGAGTCGCAGGGGCCCGAGTAATCCCTGGATGCGGGATTTGATTGGAGATCAGGGTAGGATCATGTGTGAACGGTATTTATCTATCTTAGGTCTTGCATAGCAAATCAACTCTTACAGGTCCACTATGATTTTGTTGAACTTAAACCTATGAACTCACCAGCGTAAGCTGACCTTTTAGCATGATTTCTCAGGTAATTGAGAGATGTTTGGATTACTTAATCATTGGAAGCTTGGCATGGAGGCGTGGTTCAAGGATCATTTTCCGACTCTGATAAACTATGGGGACCTATCTTAATAAATCATGTTTTGGGCCTAATATTTATATTTTGGAATAAATGTTTTGAATACTTGAATTTGGGATTGATTTTGAATATTAAATGACTCTCTTTTGGCTATACTTGTGTGCGATACCAATCCAAAAGTAACGCCCCAAAAACTTGATTAAGTCTTCCGTTGTACCGAGATCTGGGTGTGTTACAGATGAGTACATCGCAAAGGTGTGGGGAAAATTACTCAACCGATGTGGAAGAGGTAATTATAATATAGGTTTCAAAAAAGGGTTAACCTAATGCATCTTATCATTTAGTTAATCCTAACTACACAAGTGTAGTCTCACTAGCGATCTCGGAATGCATCACAAAACAAGTTCTAGAATCTATTATACTACCGGTACACTCACTAAGCATTAAAGGTGAATGCTTTTATTCCTAAAGATCTAGGGGCGAACCTCACATCTTTGGGGTGGAATTTGAGTGGTATTAGGTTTTTGTGCTAGTCATATAATTCCTATCCATGAGACGCTTTATTAAGACTAAAGTTTAGCTCATAAATGTCATAAAAAAATTAATTTGGTGCTAAAATTGCCCTAACAAATATTTCTCATAGTTTATTACACAAATTAACAAGGACAAGACAAATAATCAAGTAAGTGAATAGTTTCTAAGTTCCCGTTTTATTCTCCCTCCCTACACTTAAACTGAACATTGTCCTCAATGTTCCCCGAAAGTATCAAAGTTATGATAAAGGAAGGTAAGTTTAAAATAGAAAGAAACTAATACTCCCCTGATTAGCTCGGTAGGATATGTGTGAAGTTGCGGTTAAATCCTCCTCCAAGAAGAATGTATAAGTAATAAGCTTCTTCCAAGATGTGTTTCTTCTTCTTGTCTAATATAACCTGCACACTTAAAAGAAAGCAAACGAAACCTTTGCGTAAAATCGACGGTAAAACTATATATGACACACAACTATACTAGAAAGTAAGTAAGATATAATGCTTGTGGAATGGATGTTTGCAGTTTTTCTGGAAAATTAAGAATCGGGAATTTCCAAAATATTACAAGTTACATAGAAACGAAACTGACATTCTGTTTCTATATTGCCTGTTGTTGTCAGGTGTTAATCCTGACGCCGTCAGGTTGTCCTGACAAAAAGTGGTCTGCTGCGTTTTTCTGGAAAAATTCTGGAAAATTACCTCAATAAAACCTAGAAAAAATTCTTCAAAAGATTCATCATAGATAAGGATTTAAAACATACGTTTTTAGGGGGTCATTTAAGCCCTAAATTGACATATTTTATATCCGTTACTACTTAAAATCGCTCCTTTTCACACTTTAGGTCTTTTGAAATCAAAATGTTGGAATGAAGCACATTTGGACGAAAAGGAGCGAAAACATGAAGAGAATGGCAAAGTCAAGATCAAAGGCACTCCAGCACACCTGACGGTGTCCCAACTAAAGGGAAACGCCGTCCCTCTATAAACTTATTGATCAAAAGTTCAAGCGACGGCTCAGCGAAAATTCTGGTTCTAAAGCATGACGGCGTCATGCCTAATGTTACACCCGTATCCCGAAATACAAATAGGCCCTACCCTAGATGAAATTGGCTTAAGGACTTGATGGGATGGACTAGTTAACCCAATAGTCAAACTAATAATTAATAAATGTTATGTTATAGTTATATAAATGAGGGGGACCTAAATTGCCACAATGTAAATTTAAAATAAGTGTCGTCTGGCCAAAATAGAAAGAAAGGGACTTGAGGGACCAAAAGTGCCAAATAGTGAAATAGCTTTAAAATAAAGAAAGCTTCAAGTATTAAATTGGAGAATTCTCAAAAGTTCCTGATTTAAAAAAACGCCGGTTTAAAAGGATGGAGGGAAAAACATGGGTTAGTCTTGTAGACCAATTGGTGATGGATTAAGGGTGTCTTCCCTAATGGGAAGTTATATAGATGATCCTTGCAAGGTGAGTAATCCTTAATTGGGTTTGATTGTAAATTTAAGAGTTAAGGTTCATGTACCCAAGTTGGGGGTTTTGGGTGATTGTGGTTTTAAACACTAATTAAGATGTTATAATATAATTGAGTGAAACCCCTCTAATTGAATTGAAGATAAAATAGGTAATTTGGGATATGATCATGTTATGATTAATTGATGATGTTTTAAGTATATTATGATTATGTGTTAAGGATGTTAGCTTTTAATGATGTTGATGATGAAGATGATGGAAGATGATGATAATCTCATAATAGCTTAGCTTGGCTAGCTAAGGTAAGTAACTTGGTTACTATGTGTTTGATATGAATTGTCATAGTATGTAGTATCTATGTTGTGCTAAGTGGTTATAGATACTTTAAAGGTGTGTTGATCTTGATACTTGATATTGAATTACTAAGGTATGTGTAGATGTCTCATGTACTAATTGAATAGTTGCGCGTTATGATTATATGTTTGTGATGTATATACTTTGATGATTATATTGAGCATGTATTAGCCAATTACTTACTAAGCGTAATCGCTTACATGTTATAGCTGTTATGTTCTTGTAGGTTCATGTGTATTGGAAGTGCTAAGGCTTGGATTGGATGTTGATTCATGGTTGATCAAGGAAGTTGGTAATATGTAATATTAGGAGCTAGGTAGATACCGAGCTCGTATGATGAGTTTGTACCTCCGAGAGTCTTTTATAGTTTTGTAAAGGTATCGTCAACCAACAAGTATGGGTCATGGTTGTCATAGTATTTTGGAGTGTTTGAATTAAAGTATATTTATTACCCATTTTGAGGTTAAACGGGTCAAACGATCTTTTTTTATATTAAAGCATGTTTGCCATAGATTTTATGATATTTTCTTAAAGTTGTAAGGGTCAAATGAGCAGTGGTGTCAAAATGGATAATTTGGTATTGTGCAGTTTTATTGTCAATGTGCAGGTCTGTGGACTGGACGGCGTCGCAGTTTTGTGGCGACGACGTCCGAACCAGTTGAGACGGCATCGGGTTTAAAATCCCCTGAGCCGTCGCGTTTAAAATTTGAACCTGTTTTTTGGATCATGGTTAAAGGGCGACGGCATCGCACCTTATAAGGTGACAGCGTCAGCCCGCTATGCAGTTTCAAAATGATTATTTTGTTAAAGTCAAATGTTATTAATTAAAGAAGTTATCGGATAAGTGTTATATAAGTATTGTCAAAGGTTAAATGTCATGGTTTGTCAAGAGTTCAAAATGAGAAAATGTAATAGTAAAATGTTTCGAGTCAAAGTTTTTATAAATCGAGTAAATTCCGGTCAAACTGGGAATCGGGGCGTAACACCTAAACTCTAGAAGGCGCCACTCATAATTTTCACACCAGACGCCTAAGAACCAACACTTAGACGAAGTCCTTCGTGAAGACCGACGGTGTCACACTTATCAAATGACGTCGTCCCAACGATGAGTTGGCCCAGACAAAAACCTAACGACAGCGACCTGACGGCGTCACTAGCAAAAGGTGACGCCGTCACACTTGTAAATCTATATATAGAATTCGATTTTTCTGTTTTAAGAGAGGTAGAACTTTGGAGAGCAAACCCTAATGCAGTTGTAGTCTGACTTGAATAGTATTTTAGGGTCCCATACCCTATTTTACATCATAAAATAAGTTTGTTTATCCAATTTATCATTATGTCTACCCCATGTTCAATTGTATGTGTGTATGCTTGCTTGTTCAACATGAGTAGCTAAATTATTCTTGTGTTTACCTAGATCTAAAAACCTAGTTGTTGATTATTGTTAGGTTGTCTCTCATCTTAATTGGTAGACGCTAGATTAAGGAAAACTGGGTTCTTCTTTCATTGTTGCGAGCTTGAACGTCCTAAATAGCAAAAAAGCCTTAGAGTGAACTTAGGCCATTCGTTGTGTTTATTGCGTGAATTGTAGCTTAAGGATAGTAGAGTATTTGGGAGAGATACCATTTTACTTGCTAATCCTGGGTAGTCTATAGGAGAGTTGCAATTCATAGAACTAGGGAATTAAGCATCACCCTACGACCAAACGGAATACAACGCACCAATTAAGATAAAGAAAGTGACAATTCAACCGACCAATAAGAGATAACTAGGGAGTAAGAAAATCTAAGTAAACACATCTTTAATCATCATACGAGCACACTTCAATTAGCATAATCTATCCATTTGTTAATTAGTTTAGTAATTAGTAAAAATAGTAGAAATCGGTAGAAGTACCACCCCCAATGTTATACCCCGAGATATTTACCTTGCTTTCTAAAAATACATAAAAAAGACTAAAAAGAATCTCCCTCAACCCCACCTTCTCGTCACATATCTCTTTCTAGCATTCCTATTCCCCTAGAGAACGAAATCAATCCCCTGGGCTTATCACATACTACACTACAACGATTAGATTCACAGCCTAGAGGGTTGAAAATGTAGGATATTAGTTTTCACATACACATCAAACCATAACACAAAGTGGGCGTATATGTGGAATTCTAGAGAGAGAAAGATTGAGGTTTAGGGAACTTTACTGAGAGAAAGTGAAAGATATTATTATGAGCTCCAACTCTCTACCTTGGAAGGTAGAGAGCAAGGTTGTCAGGATCGCGATCCTGATCGTAGGATCGCACGATCCTACGATCCTACACTTAAAAAACGATCAGGATCGTAATGGGATCGTAAATCAGGTAGGATCGTTCAGGATCGTAGGATCGGATCGTAGGATCGTAGGATCGTTTACGATCCGATCCTGTTGCTAACCCATTTTTTTGGACTTTTTTCTTCTATGTGAAGCATTTAAGCCCCATATTTGATCCAAAAAGCCCAATCACAATCACTAATTCATTGTTTTTTACAAATGACTATTCGGTTTAAAGTGACAGATGCGCATTGTAAGAAATTAGTGTTAGCATTGGCTAAATTAAGTACAAAATTATTACGATAATGACTAACAATATTTTCACGACAACTACATGCTATTTTTACCAACACACATATGATTAATTAATTTATATTAAGTCTTGCGTATGTACATTTCAAATAGGATAAACAAAAAACTTAAAACTGGTTTATTTATTATTCACCACGAAGTAAACTTTAAAGTATGGGCCTTCTTTTTATTTTTTAAAGTTATATACTTATATAGTATACAAATTGACTAAGTGTAGACTTATGCCGAGATATATATACAGAACTACAGCCCCTATACGATCCTACACTTACGATCCCGATCCGATCCTACGATCACGATCTTGCAAAGCCAAAAACGATCCTAGGTAGGATCCCGATCCTGACAACCTTGGTAGAGAGTATTTATAGTCTTACAATAAAACGCCACACATCGGGCTGTGGATCAGGCATACAGTGGGTAAAGACCCGTCCGTCCTCCACGGTGTTACTAAACTAAATACTACTTAACTTAAAATAACTATGACTACGAGCTTTCTAACGATTACATATACTTGAGGTGACCGACTCTTTAATACCTGGAATTTCTAATTCCTAACAATCTCCCCCTAAGGGAGGTCACCTCAATCATGTACTAAAATTACATTGAATACACCCAGATATGGCATTAAAGATCGTTCTTGCATTCTTGATGTAGTACTTGGCTCTGAAGCTCGTAGACATAGATTCTTCTCATTGCATGTTTGGTTAATCCAAGTGGAGGTCTTTTACTGATCCACGTGATAATAGTATTAAGCCAGCTTTTGAGATCATCAGCTAACAAAAATCTCTGAGACATCCATTGTGGTGTTGGTATTATGTGATGTTGTGACTTTTGGACCGACATGCTCACATTCTGGATCATGATATCTTCTCATCAGAGTAGCGGAAGCTTTCGTTGATTCATGATATTGGCAGCAGCGTAGCAGAAGCATGGAGTGAAAATATCAGAGTCATTGACGCACTTATCATGATTTCTTTTGAGATGAATGTGTAGTGTGAGCATGCGGCTATGGATGGACCGCTTCATTCTGATCAGCTGCAAACGTCGGGTGAACCTGCATAAAACAGTTAGCAATAAAGCGCACGAGAGTGTCTTTGATCACTTTCGTTAAATTGAGGTACACGGCCCACGGTTCCCCGTTGATCAGTACAAGTACTACCTGTGATCAGGTATAATTCCGAAGAATTTCCTTGACAGGGTTTCGCAGCTGCTTTAGCTGTTCTCAAACTGGAGCGTCTCAAAGAAGACAACACGGAGTGAGTGAACCAGCGAATTTAAGTCCACTGATTGATGAAAAGAGATTTGAAAAACATTCGTGTGTTGCTCAATAGAAATTGTTTTTACAATACAACGAAGGTTTTATTGAAAATCAATTATCAATCAAAAAAACACCTTTTGATTTGAAAAATTAGTACACGGTCGATGTGCAAAAGAAAAGAGATTTTATGCACAAAGACCGGTTTTTCAAAGGTATCCGTCAATCCATAACCTAAACCAGGATTGATTCAAAAGATTGAATCGCTCCATTGTTTCTGTTCAGTTGTCACATGGTTGATCTATATAATAGATCTCACATGCCACCTACCAGGAGCTTGTTTGATGTTAGCTCCAGAAAGCTTTCCATCTTCATTGTGAATATGTTTACACATCACTCAGATGTTCTGGAAATACCACAAGGATAAAGCGTAGGACTCAAGATATAATCTCTCTTTCCACATTGTGTGAAACAGAGAGTCTTCATTGAAAGTGTCCTAATGAGATTTATTGATGATCTCGTGGCTCTAGACTCAATATGTGCATATTTGGATCCTGTGCCGGAGACTAGGGAGAGGGTCTCCTTCTTCAATAGCAACAATCTCTAAGAGAAAGTCGATAGATAATGTCGGTTCCCCGTGAGAATGAAACAAGTCCATTTAAGAGGAACTTGAGTGGTTTGGAAAGTTGAAGTGCAGTGCGTCACTTGGTCCATGACGTCTTGTCTTCGATACTGATGTTACCATCAGTAGCATATGAATTGAACCTAGTTTCTGCCCTAAAG
Organism: Chrysanthemum seticuspe; assembly: GCA_019973895.1. NCBI lineage: Eukaryota > Viridiplantae > Streptophyta > Magnoliopsida > Asterales > Asteraceae > Chrysanthemum > Chrysanthemum seticuspe. The sequence goes on along the minus strand of BPTQ01000002.1, from coordinate 149,403,336 downwards.
TTGAATATATGGAGGGCTATTTATTTTCACCCTTTTCTCATTTAATTCTTTTTAATTCTTCAACCCCTTCAGTCCTTACCGAGACTTCATAGCTAGAACCCTGTTGGGTTTATTCCAGTACTAGCTCAGTCTCAGTCCGCACTCTTCCCATATCTCATTTTTCTCCTTTTATCATCATACCTAAGAACTCTACACTAACTAGTGGATAGTCCCTGGGTAGATCCTTTCGGTTCTGGCGAATCATCGGAACACATACCTAACCTTATCATCCTTATATCACTGTACATAAAGTAAAGTTGGTCGGTCTATTTGGTATTGTTCATCTGCCATTTGAACCAATTGAAAACCATTTGAAAATCAATCCAGATACTTGTGATATATTATCAAAACATTTTGTACCTAAATTGTTTTTGATATATATATATATATATATATATATATATATATATATTTTTTTTAGAACAAGTGCTCCCCCTCAACATGTGCATCAAATGTTTTAAATCGTTTTGCACACGGAGGCAAGAGGAAGAATTAACTTCTTTGATTACCATTTTCTAAAAGATATCAACATCACTTCCCAAATCGAATCAAGTAGATAAAGCATTTTGGGGAAGGATGTGATTTTGCTCCCCCTCAATATGTGCTTCTAGGTTTGAAAAGGGTTTTGCACATACTAGAGGGAACCTGCACATTGAGATAAGTGATCACGTTTCAAATCATAGGTTTAAGATAGATGCTCCCCCTCAACATGTGCATGGAAAATTTGAAATCGTTTGTCACATGTGGGAAGGAAAGCATGTACATCCTTATAAAACCATTTACCGAATTATCAGTTTAAATCCAATTTAAATCACACATTCTCCCCCGATCACAATTATCAAATCATTTGAGATTTGTGATCTCTTATAGATTTAAATTGATTTTGAAAGCTTTTAAGGAGAATTGTGACTTGATTATGAAAGCGTTTTAACTGATAAGGATCGGATTTTAAGACTTTAAACTCCATTGATAAAACATGCATGTATATCTTTTGAAAACAATTGAATGCCAAACAACTTTTTAATTCAATTGAAATCATTCTCCCCCTCAATCAATGACATAGGTTGTTGATTGAGAGATTGATGTATTGACAAATAAGTCCAGATGATTATCAAAAATAGAGACTGAGTTATTTTCCAAAGCAATTAGTTTTCAGCAGATAAATGTTTATAGAATCAGAGCACTGAATTTTGAAAACATGATAAAGTATGGCTCTGTTCTTTCTATGAAAAGCGGGTTACTGCCTGAAATGACAATAAACCATTGTTTTACTTTCTCCCAAAAATAATTTTTGATTTTTTTTTTTTAAACATTCGAACAACATCTAAAGTCCCGTGTCATTCTTTGAATGACATCACAAAGACCGTAGATATTATCGAATCGAGGAAAACATGACAAAAAGACAATATTTTTGGAATTTTTCAAGATTTTTCAATTTTTTATGGATTTTTGAAAGTTTTATATTTTTCTATTTGCTTTTTGAAGGTTTTATAATTTTGTATTTTACTTTTCGAAAAGATATTTACAAGAGATAGATGAAGGAAACCTTTTACTCCTCTTCTTCCTCTTGAAGACGTTTGAGTGTTTCAAGTTGAAGGCTTTTAAGGCCAAGTCGTGGAAGAATAAACTCAAAACGTTCTCTAGGAAGAGCTTTGGTGAAGATGTCTGCTAACTGGTATTCAGTCCTCACAAAGTAAAGTTCCACCACACCGTTTTCCACTTGTTCCCTGATGAAATGATGTCGAATGTCGATGTGCTTTGCTCTTGAGTGTTGTACGTTGTTACATGAGAGAGCAATAGCACTTTTATTATCACAGTACAGAGGGATTTTGTTAAATTCAAAGCCATAGTCAGATAATTGAGATCTCATCCATAGGATTTGAGCACAACAAGATGACATGGCTATGTATTCAGCCTCTGTAGAGGAAATAGAAGTACTCATTTGCTTCTTTGAAGACCAGCTCACAAGCTTATCACCCAAAAACTATGCACCTCCAGACGTACTTCGACGAGTATCTTGACATCCTGCATGATCAGCATCTCCATAGGCTGTTAGTAACATACCGGTGTCCTTCGGGTACCAAAGTCCCATATTGATGGTTCCTTGGAGATACCGAAAGACCCGCTTAACCGCTTCAAGGTGCTTTTTAGTAGGCTTAGCCTGGCATCTAGCACACATGCAAACAGCGAACAAGATGTCTGGTCTACTAGTTGTGAGGTACATCAGGGATCCAATCATACTACGATATTTAGTTTGGTCTACCATGATCCCTGAGTGGTCCTCATCTAGTTTGGTACGTTCAATCATGGGAGTGTCAACAGGGTCACTTGAATCAAATCCAAATTTCTTTAAAATCTCATTTGCATATTTAGATTGATTTATGAAAATGCCTCCGGGACTTTGTGAAATTTGTAATCCCAAGAAAAATGACATTTGTCCCATCATTGACATTTGAAATTTTGAACTCATTTCATTTGAAAAACGGTCACACTCATTGGGGTCAGTCGAGGCAAAGATGATATCATCAACATAAATTTGAACATGAATTAAATGTTTGCCTGACTTCCTGGTGAACAATGTAGGATCAACTGCTCCTTTGCTAAATCCGGTAGATAGAAGAAACTTTGATAGCATATCATACCATGCCCTTGGAGCTTGCTTTAAACCGTAAAGAGCCTTCTTCAAACGATAAACGTGATTAGGACGCTCTTGATTCACAAATCCTTCAGGTTGGCTGACGTAGACGACTTCTTTAAGATCTCCGTTCAGAAATGCCGTCTTTACATCCATCTGATAGACTACCATGTTCTTACTAGCAGCATTAGCCAAAAAGATTTTGATTGTCTCGATTCGAGCAACAGGAGCAAAAGATTCTTCAAAGTCTATACCCTCCTCTTGACGGTATCCTTTAGCAACTAATCGAGCTTTTTTCTTCAACACATCACCATGCTCATCAAGTTTCACTTTGGAGATCCATTTTAGAGCAATAATCATAGCACAATCTGGAGCAGGTACTAACTCCCATACGTCAAGTCGATCAAACTCATGAATTTCTTCTTGCATGGCATTGAACCAGCTATCTTCATTCATGGCGGTTTTGACATCTTTTGGTTCGATCTTAGAGAGTACAGAGTTGAAGAAGCACCATAAAGCATCGGTTGCAAGTTGTTTCCGTGTTGATACTGGATGAGAAGGATTTCCAATGATGTTATCTAATGGATGATCATGAGTCCATTTTCTGAGGTGTTCATGTGGCAGTGGTTGGGGGACTGAAGTAGCAGAGTTGATATCTTCTGAAGAAGATGGTTCTGATGAAGATTCAGGAGCAAATATGTTCTCAAATGGAGCATCTTCAGGAGTAGCAAAGGGATTAACTTCATCATTGATGCCAGAAACAGTTCCATGATGTACATTTGAAGAATGATGATTTGTTGATGAGACTGAAGGATCAGCAGCAGGCGCTTCTTGACTTAATGATATTGAGACTGAAGGATTGAATTCATTCACAGGAATATGAGCAGCCTCTGCTGAGGGAGTCGTCAGTTCATTAGCACTTGGCTCATAATGTTCATCAAACATAGAATCAAACAATTTCTTTAAATCATCTTCAGATGGAAGTACATATGGAGTTTCTTGAGAAGAGTTTGGAACAAGGGATGAACCAATGGGACTGTTTTGAAGTGCGGGTCCTGAACTGGATTGTCCAGGAGCCATTTGAACGGTCAGCTCATCAAATGTAACCGTAAATTGTTTCCATGATATTTCGGGTTCTTTTGTTGTAGATTCGGTATCCCTTTTTGTTTGATGCATACCCTACAAAAACTCCAATGTCTGCTTTAGCTCTCAGTTTGCCTAAGTCTTGACCCTCATTAGTTGGATAACACAGTGCACCAAACACACGAAGGAAAGAGAGATTAGGTTTTCTGTTGTGGACCAGTTCATATGGAGTTTTTCCATGAACAGTGTGAATCAGGGAACGATTTTGTGTGTAGCATGCAGTGGCAATAGCTTCAGCCCAGAGAAACATTGGAACCTTTGAGTAAATCAGCATTGTTCTAGCGGCTTCCACAAGAGTTCGATTTTGTCTTTCAACTACACCGTTCTATTGAGGAGTTCGTGGAACGCTTCTTTGATGGCTGATTCCAATGCTTTAATAAAATTCACTAAGTTGTTTGTTAACAAACTCAGTACCATTGTCTGTTCGGATAATTTTGACGGTTTTGTTAAGTCGAACCTGCAGCTGTTTGATGAGTTTGATGATGATATTAGGAGTTTCATCCTTTGTCCTCAAGAACTTGACCCAGGTAAATCTAGAGTAATCATCAACCACAACTAACACATATTTCTTCCCAAATATATTCTGCACTCTCATTGGTCCACATAAATCCATATGAAGGGTATGAAGAACTTCTGTAATTGAGTTTGTAGGTTTGGGTTTATGGGTATACTTTTTGCTTTTTCCCAATTGGCATGCTGAACAAATATGATCTTTTTCATACTTTAGTCTAGGTAAACCTACAACTAAGTCCTTTCTGGAGAGATCATTGATGGTGCCGAAGTTCAAGTGATTGAGACGACGATGCCATAACCATGACTTTGTTTTCGAAGCCTTTGACAACAAGCAAATTGGAGAAGACTTCATCATATCATCGATAGAGATGGTGTATAGATTTGAACCACGAGTTCCTCTTAACAGTTCCTTACCATCAAGTTCTCTTACAAAACAAGTATGTTTTCTGAAGGCTACTTCTAGATCAGAATCACATAATTGACCAACAGAGAACAGATTATGACCAAGACCTTCCACATAGTATACTCTAGAGATAACACTATCACCGACAACATAATCACCATAACCCATAATTGCACCGAAATGATCATTACCGAATCTAACTGTCCCGATGAATTTGCTCACGAAGTTCATGAGCCGCGACCGGTCGCCAGTCATATGCTTGGAACAGCCTGAGTCCAGGTACCACAGAACGATTTGAACGGTCTGCAGTTGAACACAGACAAGAGTGGATAACTGGATAATTGGGATCCCCATGCAAGAATGGGTTCCATTTGGTTAGTAACAATGGTTGGAACACCCACATCAGAAATAGAAGCATTCATATCAGAAATTAAGGCAATGGAATCATTATAAATAGATGCAGTACTAGTGTCAGTATTAGCACTATTCAAAGTGTGCTCACTTCTTAAGGTAATAGTTCTACCAGTAGGCATCCATTTTCTAGTGGGCATTGTCTGATTAGTCTTATGACCAACAGGTATCCAATGATAGCCTATCTTACTAAATGTTCTTCCTGTGGGTTTCCACTATTTTCTAACTTTCTTTCGCCTTTGCCTTTTTGCCTTCTTAGCATGATATTTTTCATTGACAAGCTTCACTAGGGATTTGACAGTATTAGACAAAGTATTCATACCACATTCATGATTAGCAACAGAATTCAAGCATACATCATTAAAAGGTTTGCAAATAGTATCAGAATTTGAATTAATTACAGTACGCCTATGGCTAATACTAGAATCAACACGATTCATTTTATTTGGCTCAAACTTAAAGTTCCTAGGTTGGTCTTCTACTTTCTTCCAATGCACATTCTTAGCTTGCGAGGTCTTGTCATTCCTTGTATTGTCTTGAGACTTTGACCTGCTCGCTTTAATGTCACTGATTACTCCTGTAGAGGGAATGGGAACATTAGTTGGTTTTGCTACTCTTTGTTTCTCCTGTTTAGATGTGCTGGGATCTGAACTACATGCGGGCATACTAAGGTTTACTTTCTTAACACTAGAGGTGCTGGAATTTGTACTTCTAGAAGGCACACTAGAGTTCTCATTCAAAACATTAGGCATCGAATGAATATCATACTTGACACTAGGCATAGAACACGGAATCAAAGGATTAACTCTTTCACCTAAAGACTTAGGGCATATTGTGATTAAGCATTCTTGAATTTCTTGAGATCGTTTGGCATATGAGCATGCATGCCCAATTGCATTGTCAAGTGGTTTCTCTAACTTATCCTCTTCAACAATCTCACGGAGACATTCTAGACAGTCCTTAAGGGATGAGAAATATGTTTGAATAGCAAGTTTGTTATTCCTGAGATGAGGGGGGACATATTTCACAGACAACGCATATTTATTACAAGAGTGAACCTTTGATACATCATTCTCCCCATTGGTCATTGTCATTTTCCCTTTTACCTGACTCTTCAGATTCTCAATTTCCTTTTGCAATGAAGCTATTTGTTCGTTGTTTTTGTTACGAGTGACCTTTATTGATTCAAATAACTCATTGAAATGACGTTTAACCTTTTCATTTTCTTCTAGAAAACTTTCGTTTTCCTTTTGTAATGCATTTACCAAGTTTTGAAGATGAAACATTTGAGAATTATGAGAATCTAGAGGAGGAGGCATTTGGGAGCCTGTCATATTGTTCGTTTGACCCTTTAATTGAGAGATTTGGGCTTTCAACTTTCTGATCGTGTTGCAATGAGCTTGAATCTGTTCATCACGTTTGTTAATTTGAAAAACTGCATCAAACTCTGGAGCATCTGAGGATGTCTTGATATTTGAAGTTTTGACATTTTCTTTAAGATGTTGATATTTTAGTTGTAAATTAAAATGCTCAACTTCTAGTTTAGAAAAATGTTTAACCAAATTGTCGTGATCATCCAGTTCAATTTTCTCATTTAGTTTAGAATTAGTTTTTTCAAGCTCAATGACACGATCATGAGAGACTTTCAGGGCAACAGATAATTCATGAAATTGGGAAGCATTAATAGAACAATTTGTAGCAGTGAAAAACACATCTTGAGCAATACATTCAGAAATCAGGTTCTCATTGAGTGTATGCAAGTTCTTCCTCTCAATCTCATTATATTTTAGTGCACGCTCATAGTCACTAACCTCAACTATCATTGCATCAAATTCCTTTTCCATTCCTTTAATATCAGTATCTATCCCCTTTTTAAGACTCTCAAAGTGATCTTTTAGAAGTTTAAAGAAAGGCATGACCTCAGTTGAATAGCATTCTTTTGTTTGTTCAAAACCCCTTTCCCCTTTAGTAATCCCAGTGGGTGTGATCCTTTTCTTACAAGTTTTCTCAAAATCAACAAATAGTTGAAAAATAACATATTGACTGATTAAGATCTTGCTTTTAGTAGCAATAGTTCTAGGAACTAGATGCATTGGTGTATTGGGAGGATACACAGTCGCTTTAGGCATTTTCCTAAGGGGAGAGTTTGTTTCAACAATATTTTCCGCTTTCTGCTTATCTAAGTCCATTTTCCAGAACACTTGTTCGGGAGTCAACAATGTCTGAGGCTTAAACATGTTCAAAGAAATCCAATTCTCCTTCTTGTAATCATGGGGAGTGATCTTTATTTTCTTCTCTTTACATTTAGGATCATCTAATTTCTTGTTCATCTTTTCCCTAGTGACTTCATCTGATTTCTTATCTTCCTCAGTGCACTCAACACAACTAGGTTTCTGTCTAGGCTTAAGGATTTCATTGCCATCATAAAGAACCTTATGAGCATTTCTAGCCTTTTTAATGACCTCTGGATTTGGTTCCTCAACAAGGGGAATGCTATGCTTATCACTTAAGAATCTATGCTTAGTGATTAAGTGAGCAGTCTGAATGGTATTTCCTTGTACGTACAACTTATTTTCAAGCTTGTTTTTCAAGGTTTTTATATTAGAAAAATCATTCAAAAGTTTTGATTCCTTAGCACTGAATTCTTGCTTAAGCATTTTAACATTTTCTTGAAGTTCTTGTTTTTGCTTAGCAGTTTTAGAAAGCTTTTCTTGTAAGGAGTTTAACTCTTGTTTTAATACTTCTTCTCTAAACCTACTTTTTATAATAGTTGTACGCATTTGGTCATCCATTTCCTGCTCACGGGTGGTCAACTCAAATTTTGCACGTTGTTCATAAATAGCAACACGTTCTTTATAGGCATTGAGTTCAGAGATAACAGAATCATCAGGGGCACATGCAGTGTATTCATCAAAAACATAGTCATTGTTGACTGCAGAAGATGCATCATTTGGTACAACTTCACTTACACTTTGTTTCACATATTGATCATATGGGACAACATTGATATTACCCATGTTTTCAATATTTGATTCAATAGTTTCAGTTGATTGTACTTTGTCATGCATCTTTTGCACATCAGCATCATCGTATAGTCTTAATACCTCTGAGATGAGTTTGTCTTTGGATGGGCCAGCTTGTGGTGAAGATGAGACCTTGGGAGAAACCATTGGAGAAATGCTAGCCATAAAAATTGTGTGTGCAGTAGGTCCATCATCCACATCAGAGTCGTATGCATCACAATCAGCGACTTGAAAGGCGTTCTGATGATTATGACCTATCTCCTGAATTGGCTGCTCATCCACATCTGCATCATAGGTCTTGGCATTGCCCTCAGCAAGAAACAACAACTCCTCTTCATACAAAGCAGCACCATTATCCTGAGCTTGTACAAGCAGCATCTTATCTCTGAAGTAATCAGCATTCTGTGGACGTTTTGGAGATGTGCAGTTCCTTGCAATGTGTCCCTCACCACCACAGTTATAGCATTTGATCGGCTTAGCTAGACCTCGATTTCCATTCCTTCCTCGATTCGGATTACCAACATAACCTCTACCAGCTCCACCTCTTCCCTGATCATACTGTCTTTCCTGAAATGGTTGCACCACGATCCTCCCATCTCTGACAGTAGCTTGATTGTGTGGGTTAGATGCTGTTCTGAGGTTGTTGTTGGTTTGTGGGAGAGAATTCATGTTTTGACTTATCATGAGTGCCAGTTGATTGATGAAGTTTTCCATGCCTGCATCAGCATCAGCTTGTTTGAACATTGGATCTGGAATGAGTTTATGATTACCATTACCCATAGGTACAACTTGAGAAGCTTTGGTGGTAATCCCAACTTTTGAGTAAAAGGAAGTTGAATCATTTGTTGAACTTGCTTCTCCCTGAGCTCTGAACTGATCTAGAATCCTCTTTTTAAACATGGCATGCCTCTCATTTTGAAGAAGGAAGGCATAGAGTTGCTCATAATTCGTATTCTTCAATCCTTTAGTGGGCTTCACAGAAGTAACAAATTTATGCCATTCGGGATTCATGTTGTTTACAAACTTTGAGTTCAGCTGAATGTTAGGCATAGTCATTCTGATGTTCCTCATGTCATTCACCAGCTTATGAAATCTCACATAGTACTCATAGACACTTTCATCTGGTTTCATCTTGAAGTGCTCAAATTCATCATACAGCTGTGATTCTCGGTCTTCAACAGTTAGCTCAGACCAAGAGAGAAGCATCTTGACATTATCCCATACAGATTTTGCCTCGGTGTTGTGATTGATAAGCTTGTAGATGTCTTTTGGTAGACCTTGCAGTATAATGTTAGAAGCTCGGATATCTGCATCGAATCTCTTTTTCTCCTTATCATCAAGCTCATCATACATCTTTGGTCTGTCCATTCCGTAAATCAGAGTTCCATCTTCGGCAGTATCAAGTACATCTCTAGTAGTCTCAACTCGGAAAGGTCCTTCATCAATGGATTTGAGAATGTTAACCCCATTTTCTTTTCCAAGACAGTACAATCTGATTCGTTGAGCCCAAGAGTCATAGTCAGTTCTGTCAAGCATGGGTGGACGAGTATCTGAGCCAGCAGCTTGAACATCCTCTGCAACAGTGGAGATGATAGTAGGAACGTTGGTAGACATGTTAACAGATTACACGGGATTTTATAACTCTATGATTAAACCGGGAAATAGATTCTTTCACGGGATTTTACTAAATCAAGAGAAAACCGTATTTAAAAAATCACCCAAGTCGCTAGAAAATTATGCACCAAGTCGCTAACTACTAAGTCACTATACTACCAAGTCGCTAAAGTCCCAAGTCGCTAAATAGCAACTCGCTAAGCCTCTAGTCGCTAGCAAAATTTTGGCAGCAATTCGCTAAGATCCAAGTCGCTAATGAGTCAAGTCGCTAAATAGCAACTCGCTATGTACCAAGTCGCTAACACCAAGTCGCTAACGAACACACGTACAAGTCACTAACTTCCACCAAGTCGCTACCCGTAGTGGAGAATCCACTACTTGTACTATTTGTCGGCTTGTCTCACTAGACAAGTCGCTAAGACTAAGTCGCTAACTCCACAAACTGCAACTCGCTACCAAAATGTAAAGCACGTCGCTAGCAAGAAAATCTATCCGTAGGTCAAGTCGCTAGCTAGAAAAATTCACAAACATCACTTTTCAATCCAAAAACAACCCAACCAAGATGATTCAAGCTTACCAAATGAAAACCTAAACACTTGTGATGATTCTAAACACAAAAGTACTAACAAAATCCAAGCTTTAACACAAGAAATCAACTAAATGATGCACAAACCACTAAACTTTTTCAAACTCAAAAACCACCTAAAAACCACTAGAAATCCAAAGATGTGTAGGATATGATCTAACCATGGCTCTCTGATACCAATTGTAGGATATTAGTTTTCACATACACATCAAACCATAACACAAAGTGGTCGTATATGTGGAATTCTAGAGAGCGAAAGTTAGAGGTTTAGGGAACTTTAGTGAGAGAAAGTGAAAGATATTATTATGAGCTCCAACTCTCTACCTTGGAAGGTAGAGAGTATTTATAGTCTTACAATAAAATGCCACACATCGGGCTGTGGATCAGGCATACAGTGGGTAAAGACCCGTCCGTCCTCCACGGTGTTACTAAACTAAATACTACTTAACTTAAAATAACTACGACTACGAGCTTTCTAACGATTACATATACTTGAGGTGACCGACTCTTTAATACCTGGAATTTCTAATTCCTAACAGAAAAACTTGCTCCTATAAAAGGAAGTCTTCTCGACCTCGAACCCTCTGTATCAATCATGACTCGATACAATAATTTGACTCTAACAAACACACATATATATAAAATTTCAATTATTGTTAATCTCATGTTCATGTTCCTAAAAACATATGTGATCTTTGCTACACTTATCTTTTTGTAAAATACCTTTATATACAATTAAGACGAGGTTAAAACCAAAATAAAGCATTTTCACAAAGTCTAACATGAGAATAAACAACAATGGAAAAGATATATAAACACCCAAACGAAATTGAAAAACAAAACAAGCAAACAATTAAGCATGGGTTGCCTCCCACGAAACACTTTTCTTTATTTATGAGTCTTGTAGCTAGACTTAAAGTCGTGCTCCTACTTTTTGCATATCCTAGATGCCCATTCGAATGATTTGACTCTTCCTTCATCATGAATATATTCGAGGTCTAGCTTTAGACAAGCGGTGTAGTAAACCTTATTCTTACAGTCAACCTCAAAAGCCAGAATATTATCCACATCTAACTCATCAATGCCCTTAAACATTTTATTTTTGCAAGGCATTACATACTTAACACATTTGGTCCCATTTGAGAACTTGGCTATTCCATCCTCTTGATCATAAATCATCATGGATTCCTCAATAAATGGTTTTTCCAAGTATTACATCTCCCAAGAAGCCATCAATGATGCCCATAACATCTTCCAAAATCATGAAGTCACACCTATATGTGAAATTACCTACAAAGACATGCAATCCTCTAGCTCTCCAAACAAAGTTACTCAATTTCTTAGGGTAAAAGGGATCTTTCCTTGGTCCTAGCTTTTCACTCATGATCCAGTTGTAATAGAGCCTAGACATTATGTTCATAGAAGCCTTATAGTCAATGTAAGTATGATCCCTATATAAGTATCAAATTATGCACGGTATCTTAATATTTCTAGGGTCACCCTTTTTTATGCATGGGTCGAAAGGTGGTCGCGGGTTATTAACTACGTTGTAATGATAGGCAATTTCTTTTCCATTGGGGTATGACTCAAAATACTCATTAAGTTCCTCTTCTTCATTACCCTCCATAATTTATAGCACCCTTAATCTCCATCCTCAGGCTCATCATCTGAATCATCACTCATGGTGGAATTGCTATCTAATGTACTAGTTGTCTCTTCAAGTGCTTTCTCGAGTGCGTTTTCAATTATCCTATTCAATTTTCTAACTTCCCCATATTCACTATAGATGCGAGCGCGGAGTTGATTGCCATAGGTTCTATTGTTTGGTGGTGGATGATGTGATGGTGGATTGTTGTTGGGTGGGTTATCACCTTCCATGATGAAAAGTGGTGAGATTACAAACAAAACACAAAGAAGGGGGATAGACTACAAGAAAGCTAAGAAAAGGAGAAAAAAGGCTCACTTGATATAAATCAAGCGAGTGGACCTAAACAAGATAGAAATCTAACTAGTTATTCTATTCCCCGACAACGGCGCCAAAAACTTGATACGGAGGGTTCGGGGTCAAGAAGACTTCCTTTTCTACGATCAAGTTTTTCAACCCTTTAGGCAGTGAACCTAATCGTTGTAGTGTAGTATGTGGTAAGCCCAGGGGATTGATTTCGTTCTCTATGGATTAGGAATGCTAGAAAGAGATATATGACGAGAAGGTGGGGTTGAGGGAGATTCCTTTTAGTCTATTATGGTTTTTTAGAAAGCAAAGAAAATATCTCAGGGTATAAGAGTGGGGGAGGTACTTCTACCAATTTCTACTACTTTTACTAATTACTAAACTAATTAACTAATGGATAGATTATGCTAATTGTATATGTGCTCATATGATGATTAAAGATGTGTTTACTTAGATGTTATTACTCCCTAGTTATCTCTTATTAGTCGGTTGAATTGTCACTTCCTTTATCTTAATTGATGCGTTGTATTCCGTTTGGTCGTAGGGTGGTGCCTAATTCCCTAGTTCTATGAATTGTAACTCTCCCTTAGACTACCCAGGATCGGCAAGTACAATGGTATCTTCCCCGAATACTCTACTATCCTTAAGCTACAATTCACGCAATAAACACAACGAATGGCCTAAGTGCACTCTTAAGCTTTTTTGCTATTTAGGACGTTCAAGCTCGCAACAATTAAAGAAGAAGACAATTTTCCTTAATCTAGCGTCTACCAATTATGACAAGAGACAACCTAACAATAATTAATAACTAGGTTTCATAGATCTAAGCAAACAAAAGAATAATTTAGCTACACCTGTTAAACAAGCAAGCATACACACATACAATTGAACATGGGGTAGACATAATGATAAATTCGATAAACAAACTTATCTTGTGATGTAAAATAGGGTATGAGACCCTAGAATACTGTCCAAGTTGGACTACAACTGTATTAGGGTTTGCTCTCCTAAGTTATACCTCCTTTAAAACAGAAAAATCAAATTTTATATATAGATTTACAAGTGTGACGGTGTCACCTTTTGCTAGTGACGCCGTCAGGTCGCCGTCATTAGGGTTTTGTTTGGGCCAAATAATTGTTGGGACGACGTCAGTTGAGGAGTGTGACGCTGTCAGTCTTCATTAAGGACATTGTCTGAGTCTTGGTTCTTGGGCATCTGGTGTGGAAATTGTGAGTGACTGCCTTCCAGAGTTTAGGCATGACATCTTCATGCTTTCGAACCAGAATTTCCGCTGAGCCGTCGCATGTAATTTTGATCAAAACTTCTATAGAGAGATGTCGTCGCCCTTTGGTTGGGATGCCGTCAGGTCTGCTGGAGTGCCTTTGATCTTGACTTTGCCATTTTCTTCATGTTTTCGCTCCTTTTTGTCCAAATATGCTTCATTCTAGCATTTTGCTTCCAAAAGACCTTAAATTGTGAAAAGGAATGATTTTAAGTAGTAACGGATATAAAATGTGTCGATTTAGAGCTTAAATGACCCCCTAAAAATGTATGTTTTAAATCCTTATCAGCTAGCACCAAGGGCTGTTTAGCCGATCATATTATAAAGTACACAAGATTCAATGTTTGCATGGTAATGAAAGACATGGAATCGTAAGTATAAAAAAAATTTGAATAGCTAAAACTTATTGATGTTGTGATTTAATTTCTACCTTGGAAAATGCTCTTTAGTGTAATCTTCAACGATCTTATCCATAAATAAATATTTGCGACGTAACTTAGATGGATAGTTATGTCGTAACCTTCTAGGGTTTTGTTTACGTCGTAATCTTCATGCTTGGTTACGTCGTAATCTCGTCAATAACTTGAGTCTCCTTTTGTTCACTTATTACGCCGTAACCTCATACATTAGGTTACGGCGTAACCTTCTTAGTCTCGAAAATCTTCTAAGTCCTTAGAATATTACGGCGTAACCTCTTGCGATAGTAACGTCGTAATCCTTGGTTAGCGTTGACTTGGTCTTCATGTTTTGAATTCATAGTTACGGCGTAAATGGAGAATGGAACTACGCCGTAACCTCTTCACAGTCAGCACACTAAAGTGTGTATCTTTTTAATTTCTTTTCCAATTATGCGTCTCTTTTGTTCCTTTGCTCATTTACAGCCTGCAAATGAAGTATAAAGAAATCAAAGCATATATCCATATAAACTGATACAAATAATGAGCGTATTAGGGGGAAATTGACACTTAATTATCAGGATTATTTAATGTCATCAAATATCCCCCACTTAAACTCTATTTGCCCTCAAGTAGACCTTATTAGAATCATTTCTAAAACGATATCCCCCAATTTTACTTGGGAAATATGAGATTAAAAATTTCCTATGCTAGAATTTTCAAAGCTGAACACCTCACGAAATGGGAAACAAACACTCATATGCTCACTAATCTAAGTGTCAATTTTAGGGTGATCACTCAACGCACAGTCATAGCATGTATTATGTCATAGGCTTGGCGGTTACACATATATCTCCACCACTAGAGCTAAGGTCAAAACAATCTTCGAAGGAAATATTGGGTAAACAAATTATATAGGCAAGGGGGGATTGTCATTACTAACGTGCCACAGAAAAGTGGACAAAACCAATGATACATGATAAAATCCATGGCCAACACACCAATTATTGCGCGCTTCTTCACCTAGACATGCTTCATGACTAAAGGGTATGATAAGACATGGGATGCACATAACTGGTGTAAAAATAAAATAACAAGAAAATAGTCTTAGCCTACAACCAAGTCGTCACCGTCCGCCGTTCATCTAAAATCCAAGCTTCAAGATGCAAAAACCGGATCATAATGCAGCAAGTAAGTGTGCCATTAGTGGACGTCATGATGGGCACACTACTTGGTCTTCACTATATGTTGGTGTAAACATGTCACCAACTCAAATCTTCAAATGTGATCGAATTGACCTCCTCGATACTAATCTATTAAGCTTATATCAACTTAGTGCTAAGAATTTTGCACTATTACTTCATATACAATAAATAACTAACAAACTAATAATAATTTATTTTTTGAATCATAACTACATAAAATAATATCATCCCCCACTTGAGTTGAATCATATATGAGAAACTTTGAGGGGTCTTCAATGATCTTCAAATATGTCTTTGACGTAAACGTGATTCCCGAATCTCTCTGCTTGAACCATAAACTTGAGCAAACGGTGACTTCCAAATCATGAGCTAAGACTACACGGTAGGCTAAGGCGAATAGGTGTATCGAAATAGTATTGATAAGGGTATGAAATGAAAAGAATGGTTCAGAAGGTTGTATCTAGTGGTAGCATTGCACTAAAGGTGAGTGCAACAAAAGGGTTTTTACACGGGGGTCAAAGAGTCGAGGTGACTAGTCGATAAACGCACACAATTATATATACATATGGGCTATTTAGGGGTTAATCCTAAAATATTTCCTTCTCAAATTGTCTCTTCCAAATGTATCAAGCTAACTCGACACACTTACTCGTCTATGGTCTCGAAATTATCTAAAGGCCAAGTTCTAAAGCTTACATACTACCGGCACACTCAATATTTGGTAGATTTGGGGTAAATAATGGGAAATGGAAATGCTAAATCTCACCATGGAAATCAAGGGTTATAGTGTGATCGACTAAGGTCAATTCCATGTTCTACTCTGGTAAGGGTCAAATTTATGGTTAGAGTCAGAACAAATAATAGAACTTAACTATAAAATCCTAATTTAGCTCCCCGGCAGCGGCGCCAAAAACTTAATGCAAGGATTATTATATGACCAGGTTTTAATACTTATAATGTTACTCGTCTATGATCTACCTTATGTACTAACGGGCAGAGAACCCGATTGTGTATAGTGTAGTATTCAGGTAAAGCCGAGGTCGTCCCAAATGCTATGTGAATGGATCCTAACTTAAGTTTAAGTCACGTTTTAAAGGGTTTTTGAATTGTTGATTAATTAAACTAAATAACAGAAATGAAATAGCAATATTAAATAAAGATGAATCAATAGGGAGAAAGTGTACTAGCCTAGTTATTCATCCTATCATGCAATGACTATGTTCTCTAATTAAGCCTTCTATCACTTCAAGTGGGGCATAAGATTCACTAGACTTCTATGGTCAATTCGCCTAGCCTATCTCCCTAGAATTCTCTCTGGAACCAAAGATTCTTTTCTTTGTAGTAAGCGGAGGTATGGTAGACTAATTTGAGTCATTAAATGCCGCTGCATGCTAGATTTATTCTTTGTGCGGCCCGGCCTCTCGGATCTTAGACCATACATCTAACTTCTTAAGTTCATCCAACCCTGAGGGTGATCCTATGATCAATTAGCACACAAGTAATTGGTAGTCCTATGGTCAATTCTTACCAA
This sequence comes from Chrysanthemum seticuspe, assembly GCA_019973895.1. Taxonomy (NCBI): domain Eukaryota; kingdom Viridiplantae; phylum Streptophyta; class Magnoliopsida; order Asterales; family Asteraceae; genus Chrysanthemum; species Chrysanthemum seticuspe. Next base: position 149,386,605 of record BPTQ01000002.1, on the reverse strand, counting down.
CCCTGGCAACTAATTATACTAGGGTCCTATGGTCAATTCTACTAGTGCATGAAGTACAACCGGTCTTCAAAACTACCGGAACAAGAGGATCTAACGAAAAACTAAGCATGGACACACTAGAAGCAATAATAAAAGCACGAAAACATAATCAAAGCATGAAAGTAATCATAGCTAGGCAAGCACCAAGGGTGCTTGGCCGATCAAATTATAAAGTTCACGAGTTTCAATGTTTTTCATGGTAATGAAAGACATGGAATCGTAAATGTAAAAGAAATATGAATTGCTAAAACTTATTGATGTTGTGATGTGATTTATCCTTTGGAAATGCTTTGTATGCTAATGGAGATCGTCCTTCTGGAACCCTACTTCGTCCTCTGGTGAGTTGTGGTGAGAAAGATATATCAAATGTAGAAAATATGGTTGGTATTTATAGGCCCGACACAGCTACAGTGTAACCTTGAGTTATGGTTACGTCATAACTAGTGTAATCTTCAACGATCTTATCCATAAATAAATATTTGCGACGTAACTTAGATGGATAGTTATGCCGTAACCTTCTAGGGTTTTGTTTACGTCGTAATCTTCATGCTTGGTTACGTCGTAATCTCGTCATTAACTTGAGTCTCCTTTTGTTCACTTATTATGCCGTAACCTCATACATTGGTTACGGCGTAACCTTCTTAGTCATGAAAATCTTCTAAGTACTTAGAATATTACGGTGTAACCTCTTGTGATAGTTACGCCGTAATCCTTGGTTAGCGTTGACTTGGTCTTCATGTTTTGAATTCTTAGTTACAGCGTAAATGGAGAGTAGAACTACGCTTTAACCTCTTCACAGTCAGCATACTAAATTGTGTATCTTTTTAAGTTCTTTTCCAATTTCGAGTCTCTTTTGTTCCTATGCTCATTTACAACCTGGACACAAAATATAAAGAAATCAAAGCTTACATCCATATAAACTATACAAATAATTAGCATATTAGGGGGAAATTGACACTTAATAATCATGATTATTTTATGTCATCACGTTACATTCTTAGCTGACGGTGTCACCAAAAGTGCCTAAAAATGAAGTTGTCGGATTTTTTATGATCAAGCAGTGCTCCCAAACATTGTCAGCCCTCCTCTTGACTTCGTCACCTCGAGCATGTGATGCCATAACCTGCAACTTGACACCATCATACTTGCATTAGTGGAATAAAGCCTAAAACAGTTATAGTGAGCTGAAGCTGCCAACACTAAAGCTTGACACCATTAGCCTCAGAAAACTATATATATTCTTGTTATTTTTCATAATTCGTGTGCAGACAGTGTGATACAAACCCTATCCAATTCTTATGCTATTTTCAGCCATTTTTTCATTGTAACTCAAGTATAACATCAAGATAAATTTATTTATTAATCATTCAATCATGTTTATCATTGTTTTCTTTGATTATGTCTTTACTTGTTCTTCATAGGCCATGCTAGGTAGACCACTTGGTGTTTATCTAGGATTGCATGAAACTTGTTATTAATTAGTTGTATTTACTGTTTTCTTGATTGGTGATTGTGATTATCTATTCCTAGAGAATTGATTGGATCTTCAAAAGCGATAATTAGGTGATAACTGTTTACTTTCGAACTAAGAACCACATAAATCTTATAATTTTATTAGGTAATTGGCATTGTTGAGTCACGTAGGATTCTTTGCTAGTTTATGTACAACAATTGCGACTACAGAGTTGTGTTAGCTTACAAGATGTTAACATGATGGATAACTGATGCATAGTAATTCATTATAGGAGTTGGACCAAGGCACTAGGCTAGTTACTATAAGGTGTAGGAGCTGGACCAAGGTACTACACTAATCTAGAAGTATCCTCCATAACCACCAATTAAGGCATGATATATTCAATAGATATAGCTAGCTAATACTCTCTCCATCCCAAAATTATTGTCCATCGACAAAAAACACATAGTTTAAAAAATGCATTTATTACTGCTTTGAATTCTACAAAAAGCAACAAAATAACAGTTTTACCCTTTGACAATTAATTAATGCTTTCATTTAATTTTGTAAATAATAATTTTGATTAAGGGTAATATGGTAAACTTAAAGAATTTTAACTTCTATTTCTAGTAGTGGACAATCCTTTTGAGACAACCTAAAAAGGAAACATGGACAATAATATTTGGACAAAAGGAGTAATAAGGAGTAGTGCACCCTAGATAAATATGATTTTTTCATTTATCGTTTATGCAACCATTTGCTTTTCTTGTATTTGATTTCCGTGTCTTTAGGTTAATATTAGGTTGAATTCAAATCTCTCAAAACCCCAATAATTTACTTAATTTCAATTAATATACAAAAATACCAAAATTATTCTCCTTTAGTTATGTATATCAATTCATCATACTCTACAAGCATACCTTACTTAGAGAACGATCAATACCCCATACTTTACTGTACTAAACTACAACGGTTATGTACACTACCTAGGGGGTTACAAAGCTTGCTTTGCAATTTACACATCAAGTTTTTGGAGGTGATGTTGGGGAGAACTACTAAACTCCGAAATGACATCTTAATGTTCCAACAACATAAAGATGAAACACTTTGTGACGCGTAGACTCATTTCATGGACTTACTCTAAAAAGTCTATCATTCTGGTTGTTCGTATTTCATTTTCTTCTTCCAAGCCCTTCTTTCTTAGAAAGGCACTCACTGAGTTACTTACGGAATCTCAAATCTTGAGGCTGATTACGGCCCCTTTGATGAAAGGTAAGCGCTTTAGCTGGCTACCTATAATATAAAGATCCTTCACTGCACACTTCGTCACACCCCCAAAATGTCGCAGCGAAAAGGTAATTGAGGGCGTGACTTCAAAGCACAAAGTCACAGGGTATAAATAATGACCTCCACATGAGTCATTTGAAAAGTTTACATTCGATTAATTAGAAAGGTTTTAACAAGTACTAGTTTTACACATCACAAATGAAAAAGTATTTTTAGTTCACATAAAAAATCAAGACAATGCTAAAAATCTCCGTGATGGTATGACTGTAGGGTGAGAATCAATGAATGATACTCTAATGCAACGCAAGCTAGTGAAACCAAACTGTTAATACAAATAAGTCATAAAAACGTTTATGATGGATCTGGACACACACCTTGTGTCAATGATATTTTGTATGATATTATTAAGCACGCGGAATTTACTTAGTAATACTTAGAAGATGGATTGTATGATGTATTGTATGTAAACACAGATTAAACACAAAACTTAAGCTCTAATATTATTGATGAATAATACGAGTGATCTTATCTTATAACTAGGGTTACACCTTGAAGCCTTTGTGAGTAATACGTAGGTAATTTTCTAGTACCTAAGACAATGACCTAGGACCTCCTTTTATACAACAAGGAGTCCTTTACAAGATAAGTATAAAGCTAACATTATAGAATATACACAAGATCTATTCTATACTTATCTAAACACGTTTTCCTATAGCAGTGGTAATAATGTACCAGCAGTGGTAATACATTTCCACTGCTAGTGTTAATCCGAGCAGTGTAAACCACAACTATCCGTGGTAACAGATTATTCCCAACAATCCTCCCCTAAACTTATGATTTCTCTGCAATTCAATAAGTTTCTTCAATATGCATTATCTTCAAGGATTTGGGGAATTCAACCAAACACTTTACTTCTTCCTTAACTTCTGAATAGCTCTTGAACATTGATCTTGAAGCCTAAGTAACAATGCTCTGACCTTCTCATTGTCTTCATGAACTCTTATAGTAGTACATAACATCACTGTGAGAGTTCCATCTCTGAGTGGATATTCTTTCTCAGCAAGCATAAACGCATCTTCTCCATTTGCTGTAAAGACATGATGAACTTCACATGAATCATAGTAAAACCATTTAGTACCAGGACATGTGCATGAGAATTTCCAAAAATCATCATTAACATTTGGTTCATAGATCCTTCTAAGATTAACCCATAACTGCATCTCCTTCATGTCTTTGAGATCTTGAGCATTAAACCTTTCTTGAACTAACCTCCATAGTGTATCAAGGTCATCTCTGTCAAAATTTTTTATAAGATCTTCAAATTGGATGAATAATGAAGTTTCACCACCTAGCCTTGTAATCTTCGTGTTGGAGCAAAATTGCTAGCAGTGTAAACTTCCCAATCAATGATAGGATGTCTTACTTGCAGTAGGTTCTGGATAAATATCTTCTTCTACAACCACAATCATTCCAGTCAGTTGTTCTTCAGTGAATTTCTCAGTAGGAATTTCTTGTTCTTCAGCAACCTTAGTCTTCTTAACAGTTTGAGAATCACTTTCTTTGGCCTTTCTCTTCAATCCAGGAAACCTTTTTGCTTCTTCTTCAGAGTTCATAGAAACAAAATCACTGTCTTGTCTTTTTGCTCTGTAGTAAGCTCTTTCAACTTGATCATCAGGCATTCCTTAGAATTAATGCTTCTTCCAACCACCAACATGACAACAATAAGTCTTCATATATGAGAGAACTTGTGCTTTGGTTGGTTGTCTTAATTTCTTTTGGCCCTTTTTGACTGTACTAATCACATCATCAAGTGCTTGATTGTTCTTCATTTGAATGAAATCCTTCAACTAAGCAGTTCTTTGTTCTTCAGTTAAGGATGCATCAGCTACAAGGTCAATTGCCTTTTTCTTGATTATTTGATTATTAGCAATCAAGAATTCAATATCTTCTTCAGAAGGAACATAACTAAACTCTGGAGTCTTCTCTCTAAGAATTGTAGGTTGAACAGTGGAAAGTGGATCTTTAATAACATCTTCCATTCTATTCAATCGTTTAGTCTCCAAAAAACTTGCAACTTCCATTTCTTCAAGCTTTTTCTTTTCAGCAACTTGTTCTTCAGTAATCTTCTTAGCAATTTCTCTATCAAGAGCAATCTGTGCTTGTTGTTTTTTTGAAATCGTTCTTCCAGTTTGCTCTACACTTTCCATAACTGCTTTACCTTTGTCTTTCTTCAGTTTATCAAACTCTTCACTTGCAGTGGCAATATTTGGCTCTATAGTGGAAATTGAATCAGTGGCATAAATCAGTTGCAGTACAGAAAATGTCTTGATCATCAAGCTGCTCTCCTTGAGTATTAGCTTCCTTTGCTCCTTTACTAGAATCTCCTTCATCTTCAAAATCAATTTTCCTCCCCTTAGTGTCAGTACCTGTTTTCCTCCCCTATTTGGGAGAATTTCCCAAATCATGATCAAAACCAGCTGAATCACCATCAGTAGGTAAGGATGAAGATGAAATCACCAACTTTGCAGTTTTCTTTTGCCTTTTCAACCCCTGCAACTCATTCTTCAAGGTCTGAATCTCTTCTTTTAAGTGTTTAACATCCTTGGCATGCTGTTTCTTGACATGTGCCAAGTCCTTCTATAGAGATTCAACCTGCTTGGCTAACTTTGTACACAAAACCATCAATTCCAATTGTTGCCCACTACCCTCATCACTTCCAACTGTGTTACCTGTTGGGAGAGGTGAATCATGGGGCATTGGCTCAGATTCCTCCCTAGTTGGACTAGGTTGAAGTCTAGAACCACCACTACTTGTTCCTAGACCAAAAGGTTCAGAAACTTGTTGTGTTATCATGAAAGAAGGTGGTTGTTTGCTCCTCCTCTCATAGGTGTGACAAACTTGTGGAGTATAATCAAGGTGTGGAACAGAGATTATGGGTGTATTTTGTTCAGTTGTAATCTTTGCAAGCATTTGAGGTAAGAGTGGTGTAAAAATCTTGTTGCCATCTCTATTCATGTTTTGAAAAACTTTAGGCTTTAGGCAACTGATTTTATAAAAATTAGTATGGGGTTGCAGTTGAAACTCATTTAGCACTGCTTGCACAAACCTTGGATACATTAAAATTTTTGTTGAACTCTTTACATTGCCAGTCATACTTGTAAAAATATAATTTGACCAGTTAAAAACCTTATCAGTGGCTAGAAAAACCAAAGGGTAAGCCATGGTTGAACTAAATTGCTCATAAGATGTTTTCTTTGGACTGAGACAATGTAAAAGAGTATGAATCAAAAATCTCCATTGGGGACAAAAACCACTCTTTTTGAAAGTAGCCTTTTTATCAGTGGTATCATACCCCATGGATGATAAAGTATCATGAATTTCGGGCATAGGTAATGTGACGAGACCATTGAGATCACCCAATTGGAGTACTCTCCTCAAGGATGCCTCAGTAACATCAATAGTTACCCCATCCACAGTGGCTCTTAGAGCATCCACTATTTCATGTGTATCTCCATTCTCAAGTGTTATGGACTTAGCAGAAGTCCAAAACTGTTTGATTTGAGAGATATAGATTGTGGGTTTTAAAAGCAAAGCATACCTTATATGAGAGGTATTGAGAAAGTCCACAATCTGATGAAAAATAGGGCCACTCTTCTCGTTAGACTTTTGTAGGTAGGCCACTAGGTTGTGCTCATCTGCAAATTTTAAAGGTGCCATAGAAACTTTTGATGAAAACGATATTATGTCAGTAAGAATTGAAGTAATAACTAGCCAATTTAGAGAGAAAAATATATAGGGTTAGGATTTAAGATTTTTGCGCAAGAAAGATTATCTTTAGAAAGTATTTATCTTTAAGAGAATAAATAATAATATGGAAAGAAGATAATTTCCTTAAAATTTTAACCCTATATATATATATATATATATATATATATATATATATATATATATATATGGAAACCAGTGGTTACTTTCAACGGCTAGTAAAAAATAAGTTACTGACAAAATCAGTTGTAACGGCTAGAACAACAGTGGGAAAATAATACTGTCAGTGGGAACTGTGAACTAGCAGTGGTAATGTTTCACAAAAATTTCAAAGAGCAGTGGTAAATAAAATCATTTGAAAACTAGACTGCTCTTATCATAGTTTTTAGCAAACTACCAGCTATCAATGGATTTGATATGTCTTTACCATGAGCCGTTTGCTATGGACTAGCCAACTCTTAATCATAAAGAATATGGTGAGTTGATAACCATATAGTTTTTGGTAAACTATCAACCATAAACGGATTTGACAAGTCTTTACCAGTAGTCGTTTGCTCTGGACTAGTTGATTCTTATGTGGATTAGACATGGTGAATCAATAACCATTTGTTGTGGATCTCAGATATACACCTTTTGAAATCAACTCCCATTAAAGCTTCATAAAAATTTAAACATGAATACAAGCAAACATATACAAACTCATACAACAATTTCAGTACCCAACAGCCTCCCCTCAACACCAGAGAACATTTTGACAAAACGTTTATGGGTTTAGCATTCCAATACTTGTTACCAAGTATTGAAATCTTCCCACATCAAGTCCTTTTGTTAATAAATCAGCATAGTTGTCGTCTGTATGAATTTTGACAACTTGAATTAGTCCCTTTTCATAGCAATCTCTAATGAAATGGTGTCTAATTTCAATATGTTTGGTCTTTGTGTGTTGAACAGGATTCTTAATGATGCAAATGGTACTGCTATTGTCAATATGGATGATGGTATTCATGAAATTGTACCCATAGTCCAAAAGTTGATTCTGAAGCCATAGAACTTGAGCACAGCAACTTGCAGTAGCCACATACTCTGCCTCAGTTGATGAATTAGCCACCATAGTTTGTTTCTTGCACTGCCATGACACTAATCTGTTGCCAAGAAATTGGCATCCACATGTTGTAGATTTTCTATCCAAGCTAGCTCCAGCATAGTCACTATCTGAGTAAGTAACCAGATCTAGAGGAGAATCTATGGAGTACCACAATCCCAGAGTAGGAAATGCTTTAAGATATCTGAAAATCTTCTTCATAGCAGTCAAGTGAGAGAACTTGGGAGTAACTTAAAACCTTTCACAGGCACACACTGCAAACATGATGTCTGGTCTAGATGATGTAAGATACATCAAAGAACCAATCATAGACCTATACATGTGTACATCAACTGCTTCACCACTATTTTCCTTCAGGAGTAGATGTGTAGTCTTATCTGCAGGGGTGCTTGATGACTTTGCATCAGTGAACTTGAACTTTCTTAGTATCTCAGCCACATATTTATCTTGATTGATGAAAATACCATATGGCCTTTGTAGTACTTGAAGTCCCAAAAAGAAGGTGAGTTCACCCATAGAACTCATCTGGAATTGTTCTTTCATTAGTTTTTCAAATTCTTTGCACATCTCTGTCTTTGTAGATCCAAAAATGATATCATCAACATACACTTGAACAAGCAAGATATCATTCTTGTCTTTCTTGATGAACAAAGTTTGATCCACCCTGCCTCTATGAAACCCATTAGCAAGAAGATAAGTAGTTAAGGTTTCATACCATTTCCTTGGTGCCTGATGCAAGCCATACAAAGCTTTAACTACCCTGTATACTTTGTTAGGATATCCAGGGTCTTCAAAGCTTGTGAGACATAAACCTCCTCATCTATCTGCCCATATAGAAAAGCACTCTTTACATCTATTTGATAGACTTTAAAGCCCATAAAGGATGCATAGGCTAAGAACAGCCTAATTGCTTCAATTCGTGCAACTGGGGCAAACACTTCTTCAAAGTCAATACCCTCCTCTTGAGTGTATCCTTGAGCCACAAGCCTAGCTTTATTTCTGATAACAGTTCCTCTTTCATCCTTCTTGTTTCTGAACACCCATTTAGTACCTATTACTTAAGGCATTTCGTCGTCATTACTAACATGTCACGGAGAAGTGGACAAAATCAATGATACATGACCAAATCCATGGCCAAGACACCAAAGATTGCTCGCTGCATCACCTAGACATGCTTCATGTCTAAAGGGTAGGATAAGACATGAGATATATAATTGGTGTAAAATAAAAAACAAGCATGTAGTCTAAATCTATAACCAAGTCATCACCACTTACCGTCCGCCCAAAGTTCAAGCTTAGAAGTCTAGAAACCAGATCATGAAATGCAAGGTAGATGTGTCATTAGAGGACGTCGTGATGGGCATACTACCTTTTCTTCTTCTATTGGCATAACTACCAACTCCAATCTTCAAATGTGACCGAGGTGGCATCCTCGATACTAATCAATAAAGCTCATACAATAGTGCTTATAGCATCGCACTTTACAATATCATAACTCAATCAACTTTTTTTTTTCGAATCATCATTTTTTTTTAACTTAACATAATAACATAACATCCCCCCACTTTAGATAAACAATGGGAATTCGGGGGGTCTTCAATGATCTTCATAAATGTTGTCGATGAAAGCGTAATTTCTAAACCTTTCCACTCAAACCTTGAACTTAGGCAAATGATGATTTCCCGATCACAAGTAAAGACTACAAGGTAGGCTAAGGTGTATAGGTGTAACGAAATAATATATCGGGTTGACAAAATGAAAGGAATGGCTCAGAAGGGTTTATCTAGGGGTATCTTGCACTAAAGGTGAGTGCAACAAAAGGGTTTCACATGGGGGTCGAGAAGTCGAGGTGACTAATCGATAGACTCACAATGGTAGGCTGTTTGGGTGATAATCCTATAATATTGCCTTCTAAAACTGAAAAGTCCAAATATATCGAGCTAACTCAACATACCTCGTCTATGGTCTCGAAATGATGAAAAGGCCAAGTTCTAAAGTTTACAAGCTACCGGCATACTCATAATTTGGTGGATTTGGGGTAAAATATTAGAAACTGATAAGGCTAATCTCACCATGTAATGTCAAGGGTTGTATGTGCTCGGCTAAGGTCTAATCTCGTTAGGTTAGGAAAAACATGTCAAAATTTTAAAAAATGGCATAATTTTTCAAAATAAACTAGAAAAATGAGGGCGAAATAAAGTTCAAGAGATAATTCTACTCCCGTCCCCCCACTTGAATTGTACAAAGTCCTTTTTGTACTAGGAATTAAAATAAAGGTGAAGAGAAAGGTAGAATTAGAGCGAGAACTTCCCTGAAATTTGCTCCAAAAAGAAGAAGGCCCACGAAAAAGAACCGTGCCTTCGCTTAAGCGTCATGAACAAACTTCAATCCCTGAAATCACATAAAGGAAATACAACCCAAAACACAAAAGATTGGTTAAAACGTCCTTTACTCCTTGATTAACTACGACGTCAACGACTAGACTTGTCTCAATGCCGCATTGAGTAGAACCACTAATGCGGCATTGTTTGTAAAACCGTCGTCTTAAGAACTGCGTAATGGTTAATGCCGCATTATGGTAGAGTCACCAATGCGGCATTGGTGAGCGAGAAGTCGAGTATAGTCCAAAACGGTCAATGCCGCATTGTGGGAGTATCCTCAATGCTGCATTGAAAGGAGACGAAATTAAGAAAGTAAAATTTTGTGTCATTGGAACATAATCAAAAATTTACTTGAAACACCCACACAAGGGACATTTGGGAGTACTCTGAAGTGAGCAGGTGAACCCTGTGGTTCACCAAATTTTCCGAACAACGTAAGCGATTTACATTGGCACTAAGGATGCTTTCACTCAATCTAAACGAAAAAAACAAAAAAGTAAAAAATAAAAATCTCAATACGAACAGCCATAACACTAAAGTCCCTAACTTCAAACAAGTACTGCGAATTCGCTTCCGTGCCAAGAAAAAGCACCCGGAAGAAGAAAAACCTCGTTTAAAGTCCCTTCAAGAGCGAGATTAAGATGGAAAGAGAAGTGGAAATAAAATTAAGGATCATGTTTTTCCTGAAACATGTTAAGTTCACCCCCCTGCCCTCATCTTAATAGAGAACTTGAAATAAAGCGGGAGTAAAAAGATCAAATAAAACTTTTTAATACGGTAAAAAATTTTAAAACTGTACAAAAAGGATTGGATTGCTCTAATCTGGAATCGGCTCGTGTATGTTGGGAACTGTAATGTACCACTCTAATCGGAATAGTCAAAGATTATAAAATGGGGTTTAGGTGGTTTAATACTCATACGGCCATCGAACATTTGAAATCTTGAACCGGAAAAGTAGTAAAGCT
>BPTQ01000002.1:149319978-149354590 GCA_019973895.1 Chrysanthemum seticuspe | reverse complement strand
AACACATGAATGACCTAAAATGAAAATGATAATACTGACAATGTGTAGACTAACTCTAGTCTATATGATATGCACCAAATGATTGTTCATGAATTCGCAGCTAAACCCCTAAGGTTACGCGAATTTGAAACTCGTAAACCTAGTTTACGATAAACGATGAAATAGTGAAACTTGAGAAATGACCTGAAATTGCGAGTTGTCACATTCGCCCAACCAAAAAGGAATTCAGTCCCTGAATTCAGTTCGTGTTAGTCTATCGAAATTTTGAGTTTGTGATTAATATCGAGGAGAAAAGACATGAAGAGGTGTCGTTACGGTTATCGATGATTGAGAGTGTATAAAACATCATAGTAAAGAAAATATTGGATAAATCTCCCACGAGTAACACTTTGACTTTGGAATATGTGAAAATTTTGCTTGCACTAAGATTTATAAATAACTGCTCCCAACATAACATGATCCCTCCAGAATTAGACATAGTTAGCTAGGCTATGTATAATTAAGGAACGATGATGTGACGTTCGGTTTAGTTGTTATAACTCTCGATGCTTACAAGGATTTAATCTGTGTCGTTAAAATGATAGTTAAAGTAAAAGGAATTAAAATTCTCGTAAATGATATCGAATCGAAAGGAAATAAAGTACGATAGATGAGAATATATTACAACGAGTGGTTTATCAAAAGTAGTACATCTTTAAGTTATAAAGTTCCGGATACGATGAAAGACATAAACTTGGTACAACGTAGTACATAAGGAAAATTAAGACTGTTAGTTTCCAAACTTCTTCAGTCTTCCGCGTTGTTGTGACCATGACGAGCTTCTCCTCCTCCTAACATGTATGCATTCCCATGAGCACCTTCAACTGGTTGGCCTTGATTTTGAGGACATTGATTCCGATAGTGTCCTTGTTCCCCACATCCGAAGCATGTGACTACGGCTTTACCTTTACAATCCCTGGCTAGATGTCCCGGTTTTTGGCATTTGTGGCACTTGGCAGGGCAAGGACCTGAGTGATGAAAATTACATCGATTACATAGTGGGTGTGTTCCAGCATACCCTCTACCTCTCATTGGTGCAGCGACGTAAACCATTCCCGCTTCTTGCCTTCTATTTTGTTGTTGATGATGGTTAGTGTTACGGTTTTGGTTGTTGTTGTTATAACCTCCTTGGTCGTTTTCCCATTTCCTTTTGTTGTTGTTGATTTGGTTATCATCGTTGTTGTTGTTTTGGTTATTGTTGTAGTTGGTGCGGTTGTTGGGGTTGTTGTTGTTTTGGTTGGTGTTGGTGTACTTACCTCTCTTCACTACCTGGGCCATGAGCTTTTGAGTCACCCTAATAGCTTCCTCGATTGTTTGTGGATCAAACGAAGTCACATCTCCTTGAATCACCTCGGGAAGTCCCCCAATGAAAGCCTCTAGCAACTTCTCATTATCAGAAACCATGGACGGGCATAACGCGGCCAATTCTTGGAATCTCCGAATGTAAGTGTCAATATCGTACCCAATAGTTACTAGTTCATAAAACTCGGTCTCCAACTTTTTGACTTCCGTACGAGGACAAAACTTCTTAGTCACCAAACCCTTAAATTGCTCCCAAGTAAGCTTGAAAGCATTCTCCATTCCAATCGGTTGAGCATATGAATTCCACCACGACAATGCTCCATCGAGTAATGTACTTGTAGCATATTTGACCTTACTATCATCCGGGCAATTACAAAGCAAAAACACGGATTCCAACTTTTCAAACCATCGTACCATGGCCGTGGCTCCTTCAGTCCCCCTAAACTTCGTGGGCTCACCACTTTTGAAATCCTTGTACGAACATCTCTTAACTCCGGATCCTCCGGCATTTCCAGTAGCAGCAGCTAGCCTAGCGGCTTCAGCAGCAGCCGCGGCCTCAGCAGCAGCAGCAGCCACTGTTTCCCTTTCGACTCTTAAAGCATCAGCTATGCTATCATTCACTAACTTTTGAATAGCCGCTTGGGTCATTTCAACTGTAGCTTTCTTCGGTGCCATATCTTCTTCAAAACAAGAGGAAATGTGAGACGTAGCAAAATCCCATGTTAAAAATATGCGCTCTAAAGAGAGGTGATAAGAAATGATAAGTTTGAGGTTTTCTTTCAAAATAATCGACGGTTTTCTAAGAAATGGGTTATGAGATGTCGTAAGTGCTTCAAATGTATGATGGTTTAGTGACTTAGAGTGAATAGCGTGTAACTCGACATGTTAGTGATGAAACAAAGGAGTGAGAGTGACCTTGCCGTACTTAAAGGTTTATCTCAGTATTCGACGTTATCGGTGATGAGTCAATGAATGTAAAAATTATGATAGGGAATTTCAAGGAATTCTCCACATTAGAGTATGAAGAAAGAATAATGGAATGGGCATTTAAAGGCATCCATGTGACAATCGATATGAAATGAAAGTAAATAACTCGAAAAAGGTACGTAAAAACCGCATGTAAAGTGAACATGCACTTATGATGAAATGATGAGATGCTATGATGATGTAGTTATAGTCTAGGGTCAATGATGCAACCTAGTTCTCTATAACTGAAGCTCTGATGCGTGTGGGTATTAGAGACAAGGTGTGGAACTAATATGAGGTGTTCAAACAGTGTGGATACTCTCCTCCTCGTTTGTTGGTGGAAGAAAGTACTATTGTGTTGTTCAAAGACTTGGAAAACCAGATCCTTGTTCATCACCACCAAGATCTGAAGTTGGATCAGGTTGATCCCTCCTTAGACTCGGCTGAATCTCTTCTTTTAAGTGTTTAACATCCTTGGCATGCTGTTTCTTGACATGTGCCAAGTCCTTCTATAGAGATTCAACCTGCTTGGCTAACTTTGTACACAAAACCATCAATTCCAATTGTTGCCCACTACCCTCATCACTTCCAACTGTGTTACCTGTTGGGAGAGGTGAATCATGGGGCATTGGCTCAGATTCCTCCCTAGTTGGACTAGGTTGAAGTCTAGAACCACCACTACTTGTTCCTAGACCAAAAGGTTCAGAAACTTGTTGTGTTATCATGAAAGAAGGTGGTTGTTTGCTCCTCCTCTCATAGGTGTGACAAACTTGTGGAGTATAATCAAGGTGTGGAACAGAGATTATGGGTGTGTTTTGTTCAGTTGTAATCTTTGCAAGCATTTGAGGTAAGAGTGGTGTAAAAATCTTGTTGCCATCTCTATTCATGTTTTGAAAAACTTTAGGCTTTAAGCAACTGTCACACCCCCAAATTACCTGTTTTGCAGCGGAATGGAATTCCTGGGGATTGACTGTCATAGCATCACAATCACAGTTATATTGAACGACCTAAAGTGTCGTTTGGAAAATACATCGTTTGATTTAATAAAAACATTCAGAGTTACAAAGATAGGTCCCCAATGAAAATCATCTTGTGCGGAAATAAGTTTGTTACAATTCAAACGATGTTTTAAAAGTACATAAAACTCGAGTGAGACGCGTCGTCACCACGACTCCATGATGTGTCCAAATGTATGCCATAAAGTGAATGCCTTAGATACCTGAGAATAAACATGCTAAAAAGGTCAACACAAAGGTTGAGTGAAATCCATAGGTTTAATCAATTCGTTTGAACACAATAATCGTAGTGTGAGTTAAATAGTTTCACACTCATCGTTGAAAACAAAATCGTATTTATTTCACTAAGTTCATGACACCAAAGCGTAAACATCGCACCAATAAAAATTGGTAATCATCGTTTCATCGCCGCCCTAATAGGTAATTTGCCAATTTACCTTAATGATTCAAATATAGTGCGCTCGATTTCCCCTAACTGGGTCAATAAGAGCGGGAGTGTTAATTCCAATAGGCCTATTCACAATATTCGCGCTCACTCGAAAGTGACTAATGGTTCATGATGTAGGGACTTCGAACATGGCAAATACTTAGTGACAATAAAACATTCGGATATAGCATACAGTTCAAAGCATATGTGTTCGATTAAAAATATAGCATGTATCTCCCCCAAGAGTTTGTAAAACAGTTAAAAGAGTAAAAGTGGGGCTATGAACTCACCTGTTGCAATGATTACGATGACAAAAGTGGATACACTAAAATATAGCGTGAACCTCGAAAATGACCTATTATGAATGATATGATACGTAATGAGTTGCAATGTAATGTTATGCATGCATTTCGTATGTTATTTATACCATTTGCGAATTTTGAAAAATATTACTTATCGTCGAAAAATACTCGTTTGACGTCTTGACCATTCAAAAATCACTTTACAAGTATTTACGTCAAAATGTCATCCTACAATGGTTTTATAATGATTTATGGTGAAATTTTCACTTTTCGTCGCAAAACAATGTCGTCGGAATTTTCATAAAAGTGACAAAAATGGCTCCGGAAAACTAGTCGTAAAATGGTGTACGTCGATCGTTAGAGAACGAACTCGACGGTTTTGGAAAGTTTGTATCGAAATCTAGAAGTTTCAATTCAGGAGTTTTTGTCATAAAGGTCTCGAACATAAAGATAATAAGGGTTAAAGATGGTGATTTTGGCTAATTGTTATGTAAAAAGTGAGTTTCGGCCAAGTTTAGACATCCGTAATTAATTTACTACAACTCCGCTATACAAACGGCTTGTCGTTTTGAAAAATATGGCCGGTGATCTTGATTTTACTAGAAAACATTTCGTTACAAAAAGTTTCACATCATGGCTAAAAACAGCCTCAAACATGGTCGTTACAGCTAATGTAACACTTGTATCGTAAAAATAATATAGTTTTTCAGAAAATAATAGTTACGGCAATTTCATGAAAACGTGCATATCTTTGTCGTTTCAAATCCGTTTTCTACGTATAATATGTCCTTAGCTTCGTATCAAAGTATACTAATATATTTTTGACAAGTCGAAATAATTTGTGAAGCTTAAGACTCGTTTTTGACTCGAACAAAGTAAAAACAGCAAGCTGAAATTTCTGAAAAGTATATTTTTCGTCGTCAAACTTTAAAAATTCATAACTTCTTCGTTATAACTCCGTTTTTATCCGTTCAAAAGGCCACGGATTCGTTTTAAAGTATATTTTCTAAATATCAAGGCCAAAAAGTCGTGCCTACTGTCGGTTTTTCCAGAAAATCGAAACAAGGACAGAACCTTTTTAATACGTATTGAAAATAGTTTTTCTCGGACAAAACCTATTCTAATCCCTTCAAATCAACTCCAAAGCTAATCTAATCCTACCATACACCTTCTTAGGGTGTCATGGGTTCCTAATCACCATCAAGACCAATGAATACCAAGGGGATATTTATAGGATGACCAAATATATATATATATACTCTAAAATCATGTTAAAAATGGTATAAATCAACATAAGTCTTGCATGTTAACTCAAATATGATGTAATGAATATGAAATAAATATGAAAGATGAAAAATGGACATGAGATGCTTACTTGAAAATAGTTGATAAACGATGAGAACAAGAACGAATAAACCCGAACGATACTCCAAAAACCGATAATACTAATCTATTAACCCGAATCTACACTTGTAAACACTTGAAATGATCGAAAATATTTTTTTTTCTTCTCTTTTTATTATGGCCGAACCTAAGGAGAAAAAGAAGATAGTTGGTGTTTTTGGAAGTGTAAATGAGAAAGGTACTAGTTGTAGTGTTTATGTATCAATATATATATATATATATATATAAACTATTTATCATAAAATCTAGCAAGTACCATCATTAAATGAAAAAATGTCAAATTGGTGAAAAAGGGATGGAGGTGTCGTGGGGTTTGGCTAAAAAAAAGAAAAAAAGATAACAAGAGATAAGGTGTATTAAATGTTAGTGTCTTTTTGTCTAATAATATCTTATATATATTATAATATAAGTTAGATATTATTATTTGGGTATTGAGTTAGCTAGAAATAAATTTTAGTGGAACAAAATAAAGTGCAAATAAAATATAAAAACATAATTTGTACAAGTATCGGGTGTTTAAATAATTGTCGTTTCGTAATACTAAATTTATCGTAAATATATATATATTTAAAAATATATATAATAAATGAATTAGAAATACGAGGTAAAATAATTCTAGAATTTTTGTAACATTGTAATGAGTGTAAAAATATATTAGGACCTTTGTTGGGAGTATCGGGTATATTGTTTGTGCACAAAATCATGTAAACGCGTTTAATTATATAATGAATATAATCAAAATAAAAGTGCAAACACATGAATGACCTAAAATGAAAATGATAATACTGACAATGTGTAGACTAACTCTAGTCTATATGATATGCACCAAATGATTGTTCATGAATTCGCAGCTAAACCCCTAAGGTTACGCGAATTTGAAACTCGTAAACCTAGTTTACGATAAACGATGAAATAGTGAAACTTGAGAAATGACCTGAAATTGCGAGTTGTCACAGCAACTGATTTTATAAAAATTAGTATGGGGTTGCAGTTGAAACTCATTTAGCACTGCTTGCACAAACCTTGGATACATTAAAAATTTTGTTGAACTCTTTACATTGCCAGTCATACTTGTAAAAATATAATTTGACCAGTTAAAAACCTTATCAGTGGCTAGAAAAACCAAAGGGTGAGCCATGGTTGAACTAAATTGCTCATAAGATGTTTTCTTTGGACTGAGACAATGTAAAAGAGTATGAATCAAAAATCTCCATTGGGGACAAAAACCACTCTTTTTGAAAGTAGCCTTTTTATCAGTGGTATCATACCCCATGGATGATAAAGTATCATGAATTTCGGGCATAGGTAATGTGATGAGACCATTGAGATCACCCAATTGGAGTACTCTCCTCAAGGATGCCTCAGTAACATCAATAGTTACCCCATCCACAGTGGCTCTTAGAGCATCCACTGTTTCATGTGTATCTCCATTCTCAAGTGTTATGGACTTAGCAGAAGTCCAAAACTGTTTGATTTGAGAGATATAGATTGTGGGTTTTAAAAGCAAAGCATACCTTATATGAGAGGTATTGAGAAAGTCCACAATCTGATGAAAAATAGGGCCACTCTTCTCGTTAGACTTTTGTAGGTAGGCCACTAGGTTGTGCTCATCTGCAAATTTTAAAGGTGCCATAGAAACTTTTGATGAAAACGATATTATGTCAGTAAGAATTGAAGTAATAACTAGCCAATTTAGAGAGAAAAATATATAGGGTTAGGATTTAAGATTTTTGCGCAAGAAAGATTATCTTTAGAAAGTATTTATCTTTAAGAGAATAAATAATAATATGGAAAGAAGATAATTTCCTTAAAATTTTAACCCTATATATATATATATGGAAACCAGTGGTTACTTTCAACGGCTAGTAAAAAATAAGTTACTGACATAATCAGTTGTAACGGCTAGAACAACATTGGGAAAATAACACTGTCAGTGGGAACTGTGAACTAGCAGTGGTAATTTTTCACAAAAATTTCAAAGAGCAGTGGTAAATAAAATCATTTGAAAACTAGACTGCTCTTATCATAGTTTTTAGCAAATTACCAGCTATCAATGGATTTGATATGTCTTTACCATGAGCCGTTTGCTATGGACTAGCCAACTCTTAATCATAAAGAATATGGTGAGTTGATAACCATATAGTTTTTGGTAAACTATCAACTATAAACGGATTTGACAAGTCTTTACCAGTAGTCGTTTGCTCTGGACTAGTTGATTCTTATGTGGATTAGACATGGTGAATCAATAACCATTTGTTGTGTATCTCAGATATACACCTTTTGAAATCAACTCCCATTAAAGCTTCATAAAAATTTAAACAGGAATACAAGCAAACATATACAAACTCATACAACAATTTCAGTACCCAACAGCCTCCCCTCAACACCAGAGAACATTTTGACAAAAAGTTTATGGGTTTAGCATTCCAATACTTGTTACCAAGTATTGAAATCTTCCCACATCAAGTCCTTTTGTTAATAAATCAGCATAGTTGTCGTCTGTATGAATTTTGACAACTTGAATTAGTCCCTTTTCATAGCAATCTCTAATGAAATGGTGTCTAATTTCAATATGTTTGGTCTTTGTGTGTTGAACAGGATTCTTAATGATGCAAATGGTACTGCTATTGTCAATATGGATGATGGTATTCATGAAATTGTACCCATAGTCCAAAAGTTGATTCTGAAGCCATAGAACTTGAGCACAGCAACTTGCAGCAGCCACATACTCTGCCTCAGTTGATGAATTAGCCACCATAGTTTGTTTCTTGCACTGCCATGACACTAATCTGTTGCCAAGAAATTGGCATCCACATGTTGTAGATTTT
Organism: Chrysanthemum seticuspe; assembly: GCA_019973895.1. Lineage (NCBI taxonomy): Eukaryota > Viridiplantae > Streptophyta > Magnoliopsida > Asterales > Asteraceae > Chrysanthemum > Chrysanthemum seticuspe. The sequence continues at coordinate 149,346,306 of BPTQ01000002.1, read as the reverse complement.
CTATCCAAGCTAGCTCCAGCATAGTCACTATCTGAGTAAGTAACCAGATCTAGAGGAGAATCTATGGAGTACCACAATCCCAGAGTAGGAAATGCTTTAAGATATCTGAAAATCTTCTTCACAGCAGTCAAGTGAGAGAACTTGGGAGTAACTTGAAACCTTTCACAGGCACACACTGCAAACATGATGTCTGGTCTAGATGATGTAAGATACATCAAAGAACCAATCATAGACCTATACATGTGCACATCAACTGCTTCACCACTATTTTCCTTCAGGAGTAGATGTGTAGTCTTATCTGCAGGGGTGCTTGATGACTTTGCATTAGTGAACTTGAACTTTCTTAGTATCTCAGCCACATATTTATCTTGATTGATGAAAATACCATATGGCCTTTGTAGTACTTGAAGTCCCAAAAAGAAGGTGAGTTCACCCATAGAACTCATCTGGAATTGTTCTTTCATTAGTTTTTCAAATTCTTTGCACATCTCTGTCTTTGTAGATCCAAAAATGATATCATCAACATACACTTGAACAAGCAAGATATCATTCTTATCTTTCTTGATGAACAAAGTTTGATCCACCCTGCCTCTATGAAACCCATTAGCAAGAAGATAAGTAGTTAAGGTTTCATACCATTTCCTTGGTGCCTGATGCAAGCCATACAAAGCTTTAACTACCCTGTATACTTTATTAGGATATCCAGGGTCTTCAAAGCCTGGAGGTTGTGAGACATAAACCTCCTCATCTATCTGCCCATATAGAAAAGCACTCTTTACATCTATTTGATAGACTTTAAAGCCCATAAAGTATGCATAGGCTAAGAACAGCCTAATTGCTTCAATTCGTGCAACTGGGGCAAACACTTCTTCATAGTCAATACCCTCCTTTTGAGTGTATCCTTGAGCCACAAGCCTAGCTTTATTTCTGATAACAGTTCCTCTTTCATCCTTCTTGTTTCTGAACACCCATTTAGTACCTATTACCTTCTTGCCATAAGGCAAATCACAAAGCACCCATACTTTTTGAAGCTTGAATTGGAGCAGCTCTTCTTGCATTGCTTCTACCCAACTTTCATCTTCAAGTGCCTTGTAAACATTCTTTGGCTCTATTTGTGACAGAAAACACATAAAGAGACATTCATTCTTGCCTTCATGAATCTTAGATTCATATATTTTACTAATGAATCCATGGACATCAGGCAGCTTTGTTTGTCTTCTAGTCTTCACAGGTGAATAGACATCCCCAATCACATTTTCAAGAGGATGTGATTTATGAATAGAAGTGTGGGGAGTCTGAGGAACTGCAATCTCACTTGGCATATTTGAGATTTCAGCATCATTGGCTTGAGTTTCCTCTGTAACTGGAGTTGTAATTTCTACATCTGGTGTTGCAGTGGAAACATTGTGCCTACCAGTGGAATCTGAATTTCCACTGCTGTCAGAATTTTCAGCATTCAAGTTGCTACTTCCTTCCTTTTCCAAATCACTAGAAGGGTGAGCATCTCCAGTTTTTGGTATATCATCATTATCTGCATAGTCCCAAAGAGGTAGACTGAATTCATCTTGATCATCTGCATGATCCTTGCTTGGTTCATCATCATCAAGAAACTCTTCTGAACCTGCAAAATCAAAAGAAGATGTTCCTGCAGAAACAGGCACATAATTCATAGTATTTGTTAGAGTATCAAGATCAAACAGCCTTTCTGGACCAGTTCCTTTGAGATTAACTTTGTTTTCAAGGAACTCGACATGCAGATTCTCTTCAATCTTTTGGGTTCTTAAGTTGAATACTCTAAAAGCTTTGCTAACCATAGAATACCCAACAAAATACCCTTCATCAGATTTTTCATCAAACTTACCCAGAATAGATACATGACATCCAAATGGTCTCATGAAGTCAAGGATAGGTGGTCTACCCCTAAATAATTCATAAGGTGTCTTGTTCTTTGTCTTTACCACTAAAACCCTGTTTTGCACATAGCATGCAGTGTTAACTGCTTCAGCCCAAAAAGTGATTGGCAATTTAGAATCTGCCAACATAGTTCTAGCAGCCTCTATCAGTGTCCTGTTCCTCCTCTCAGCAACACCATTTTGTTGAGGAGTTCTAGCAACACTAAATTCTCTTTTAATACATTTATCTCTACAAAGATCTTCCATAACTCTATTCTTGAATTTTGTCCCATTGTCACACCTAATGATTTTAACTTTCATATCATATTGGTTTTCTACTTCTGTGATAAAGATCTTGAGGATGCCTGTTGTTTCATCCTTGGTTCCAAGAAAGAAAACCCATGTAAACCTGCTAAAATCATCAGTTACCACTAGACAATATTTCTTTAGATCAAGCTGCTCACTGATGTAGGACCAAATAGGTCCATATGTAACATTTGAAGTGGGTGAGCAATAGAGTTAACCAACTTTGACCTGCAAGAAGCTCTGTGTTGTTTGCCTTTAAGACAAGCCACACAGGTTTGATCATTTTCAAATCTTTTCTGAGATAAACCTCTCACCAAACCATCTTTTACAATCTTGTTAGTGTTTTTGAAGTTAACATGACCAAGCCTTCTATGCCATAACATGGATTCATCCATTGTGGCCTTTGCAAGCAAGCAAGCATAATTATCTTTAGCAACAATGTTGTTCATATCAAAGCTATATAGGTTGCCTTTTCTAGGAATTTTAAGAAGAATCTGAAATTCATCAGGCATCTTAAAATCCTTATAGAGAACAAAGCACATATCTTTGGTAAAAAGAACATTGTTCATTTTGTCACACATTTGTGACACACTAAAAAGATTATACTTAAGCTCTTTTACATAGTACACAGGTTCAAAGTCCAAGATACCAGTTTTGATAACACCTTTACCAGCAACCTTTCCATTTACTCCACCTCCAAAACTGACATACTGTCCATCATAATGTTCAAAATCTGAAAGATAGGACTTGTTTTCAGTCATGTGCCTTGAACACCCACTATCTGTATATCCTTGATCTGATCTTTTTATCTTTAGATGTTCCTGCACATAAGAGTAAAGAGTTGGTTTCTTTTGGGGACACAAGCCATGATTGACTTAGATCTGCCTCGTGTATCAATATAGTTAAATCTATAAAAGGTCATTGATACACCATTGGGATTGGTTGTAGAGGTATTTCCTTTATGTTTCCATTCCCAACGTGCTGAGGCCTTCACAGCATTGCCCATGTCCCCCTTTTTCTTTTTTACAACCCTTGCAGTGGTAACTTTTGAATGAGCAGTGGTAACTGCTGGTTTGTTTTTAGGTACCCACTGTTGGTTATAATGAACCTTATTATTTTGAAAAGTTCCTTTCCCTGTTTGTCCAGATTTTGCAAAAGTTGTTTTGGACTTTGCACTTTTAACAGGTGACTTAGGGTGAGCAGTGTTAACAGTTTTTGCAGTGGCAAAAGTTTTGAGGCCACTTCTTAGTTGAACTGCTCTGGGACCATTTTGCAATATGAATTAGGGTGTACATTATTTTGAAACATGTTAGAATTCACCCTTTTATTCCCATGGACTTCCCTTCTCCCATTATGATAGTCACAATAAGAATGTAAATGATCAAAACTACCATAGATATAGCATGCCTTATTGTACATCACAAAATCACTACCTAGTTGTTGAGATTTAACATGATTCCAACTCCTCTGGTTACCCCTAGGAGCTGTAGGCTTGTTCCTATACATCTCAGCATACCTTACAGTTGATCTAGGTTTATTAACTAGTTTCCTAGGTTCCTCTGTAACAGTATTAACAACTTTTGGGATAGAAGTCTCTACATTCTTTTTAACATTCTCAACAACAACAGATGAGTCACTAGCACTCTCAAAAACATCATTATCCTGCTTAATCTCTTCCTCACTTTTCACCATTGTGTCCTTTAAAGGACCATATTCACGTTCAAGGTCCTGAAACTCTTCTAAGCCTGTACGAGCTAAATCTATACCTGGAGGTGATGGAACACCTCTTAGTGGTGGAGGCACAGTGTTATAACCCATACCAGACTTAACTTTACTATATATTTGAGCATTCCAAATTTTATCAATTGACTTAGACTGATGATAACATGTGTCTAAAGTTAAATTGACATTTTCATTTTTCTTTTGAAGTTTTTCAAACTCCTTTTGGTATGCTTCATTCACAGCTGTTGTATGTTCTACCTCTCTTCTAAGAAGAATCATATCATCATTATATTTTGACTCATTTTCTTGATAGTGCTCTAGTTGTTTTTCCAGAACAGCTATAGCTCTTCTAAGGTTAGACACAGTATAATTAGCAGTATATAACTCTTGTCTTTCATTAGAATATAAATCATTAAGCCTTTCAACTTCTTTAGCAGCCCTACATGTTTTAGAACAACTTTCAAAGTTTTGTACTTCAGAGTCAGAGAAAGCCATGAGTGCAAATTCAATAGCAACAAGAGCAGCATCTGAATGTTCTTCTTCTTGTTCATCAGCCATGAAACTCCAATCATAGCTCACACCATCAATAGCCAACATTGCCTTTGGTTCTTCCACAGTTGGTTCCTTCTTTTGCTTGTACCAAGTTGACATGTTGTCCTTGGTCTTTGGTCTTCTACATTCTCTAGCAAAATGTCCAAACTTGTGGCAGTTGAAGCACTCCACTTTCTACTTATCAAAGCCTGCAGTTTCACTCTCATTGATGTGAATAGGCTTGCCAGTCTTCTTGTAGAATTTCCTAGCCCTCATGCTAAGAAGAGCTATCTGCCATTTTATATCCATCTCCTCCAAGTCATCTTCATCAATTTGCTCTATGTCTTCATGAGTTAAGACAGAGCCATCTACTTGAGTAGAGATGAAAGCATAAAAGGTAGGATCTCCAATACTAGCAACCTTCTTCTTTGAACCTGCAGTGGTAACATTAACATTACCAGTGGAAACTTTAGAACCAGCAATGGCAACATCATCATCACTGTCATCTTCAGAATCATCACTGTCAACAGAGGTTGACAATAATGCCAAGCTACTAGAGCTTGTACCAAGTTTCCCTGCCTTCTTCAACCTTTGCTCAATAAGTTTGAATTTGTTGAAAAGGTCATTGAGCTTCATTGTTTCTATGTCTGATTTGTTTTCCCAGACAGTAACATTAGTTTGAAACTCTGAAGGCAAACTTCTTAGAAACTTCAAATTGAGGTCTTCCTTTTCTACCTCAATGCCAAACACAGTCAGTTGTGTAACAATCTTCTGAAGTTTGGCAAAGATGCTATCAAGTGAGTCATTGCTTGAAGCAGAGAAGTTTTCATAACTTTGCTTCAACAATGTCTTTTGTGTCCTCTTTGTAGCATCATTACCACCAAACACTGAGCAAATATCTTCAAACAGTTCTTTAGCAGTCATGTGCTTGCTGAATGCAATGATCTGATCTCTAGGAAGAGTCATCAGCAATAAACTTCTAGCCTTAAGATCATTCTTCCCAAGAGCCTTTTCAATACTAGATTCAGGCACAGAAACTTTCACAACATCTGTGTCACCAACCTTCATAGTACTAGTCACAGGCTTGAAAGAATCACCAGTTTGAATGATCTCCCAAAGAGCATAGTCCTGAATGAGAAAGTATTGCTCAATCAGTATCCTCCACATCTCAAACTCATTAAGTTTGAGCTTAGGTAGCCTTGGTGTAGAAGAGTTGGACTGGTTGTTTTCCATCTCCATTGAATTGAGTGAGTAGGTTAAGCTTATTCCTTGGATCTTCTAAAACTAAATATCAGAACCTGGCTCTGATACCACTTGATGGATCTGGACACACACCTTGTGTCAATGAGATTTTGTATGATATTATTAAGCACGCGGAATTTACTTAGTAATACTTAGAAGATGGATTGTATGATGTATTGTATGTAAACACAGATTAAACACAAAACTTAAGCTCCAATATTATTGATGAATAATACGAGTGATCTTATCTTATAACTAGGGTTACACCTTGAAGCCTTTGTGAGTAATACGTAGGTAATTTTCTAGTACCTAAGACAATGACCTAGGACCTCCTTTTATACAACAAGGAGTCCTTTACAAGATAAGTATAAAGCTAACATTATAGAATATACACAAGATCTATTCTATACTTATCTAAACACGTTTTCCTATAGCAGTGGTAATACGTTTCCACTGCTAGTGTTAAACCGAGCAGTGTAAACCACAACTATCCGTGGTAACGGATTATTCTCAACAGTTTATTTATATTTCACGGTCTTTTTATGTTTTGTCGATAACAATCGTAAAATCATATTATGTAGAAATAGAATACAAAATTTTTATACCAATAGTTTTTAAAAATCATCACTAAGTTAAATTCATTTTTACCTCATGCATGAAATCACATAGTTGACTTTTATCATATTTTGCTAAGATCTTTGGAAAATTGGAAGATCGCATAAGATTTTTGGAGATTTAATATTCAAAAATACTTATTTTTTGATCTAGTGAGTCGGATCCCTCGATTTGCACTAGCCAGATCCCTTTTGAAAAAGATCTGTTGGATCTGTGTGAACAGTAATAGTTTTGCCTATAAATACAAGGTCATTTCTCATTGTTTCCTCACACCTTTCAAATACATTCTCTCTAACACTAGAACAACATTATCTAACCTTTGATCTTAGATCAAACTCATAATTTATTTTTGTTTTTGGTGATTCTCTTTAGATCTTTATAAAAGACGAGATCACTACGATTGCATACATGACGATCAAGCCTCAAGTTTACTTGTTGTTAGTCTTCATCATCATCACTAGATCACTGATTTGAATCTAGTTAATCATTCATTTCATTGTACCATAAACTTGTATTGATAGATTGTGGTTTTGGGTTGGTTCTACCTTTGTAAGAACTCAGTATTTAGCTTTGTACTAGATAAAGTGTAAGCAATGTTGTGAGGCTTCTCTGCTAGATAAGAAGCTTGTTGACATAGTGTTTACGAACTCTCGAGTTGGGTACTCGGGGCGTGGAAATGTGTCCTTGTAGTCGAACCACTATAAATACTAGTGTCACGGTTCTATCTTTTCTTTACTTTACATATCCTATTTATCTTTACTACATATATTCTTGCATTATCAATACTTGATTATCAAAAGGATTTCACATATACTTGACCTAATTATTTTGAATGAAATTTTAATAAAATTATTCAACCCCCATTCTAGTTTTTCACAATTGGCATCAAGAGCATGTTGTTAAAATTTTTAAAGTATATTGTATTTTAAAATATTAAAATCGATCTAATGGAATTTGAAAACTACAAAGAAGGGCAGTGTATGCAAAAACCACCACTATTTGAAGCTAACGGTTTTATATATTGAAATATGTGAAATCTAAAGATATTGACCTTTGGCATATTATTGTTCATGGTGATTATAAACCTATCGTTAGAAATACTTCTACCGATAGAGATGAGAGTGTTCCTTACGAACGTCAAAATGACTATCAAAAGAGAGTGCTTTCGAAAAATAATGAGGTAAAAATGGTTTATATAACGCCTTACCTGAAAAAAGAATTTGAAAGAGTTTTTATGCATAAAATGGCTAAAGATATTTGGAACTCTTTGGTGATTACTCATCACGGTAATAAGCAAGTCAAAAATAATAAAATGGATTTATTTAATCAACACTATGAACAATTTTTAATATCGGATGATGATAGTATTGATAATGCATTTGCTAGATTTAAAACTATCCATACTTCATTGCAAACCCTTGACGAATCTTTTTCAAGTCAAAATCATGTCAGAAGGTTTTTAAGAGCACTTAACATACTGTATAATTAATGCATAGTGATTAATTATAGGAGTTGGAACAAAGCACTACATTAATCTGCAGTTAAGGCGTGACAGATTCAGTAGATATAGCTAGTTAACACAAAAATATTATTCTTTAGTTATTTAGATCAATTCGTCATATTATACGAGTCTATCTCATTATTCTTCTAAAAAACCATCAATTACCCAGACTTTCTTATAATCTACTACAACGGTTAAGCATATTATATTGCCTAAGGGGTGCACATTAGTAAGTGTCTATTATGAAGAGTGGAGGTTGACGTCGTCGCCAGAAAATGAGCAAAATGACTTGAGCAAAATGCGTGGAAGGCAAAGACGTGCCTGCAAAGAGAAAGTAGCTGCGTAGAGTGAGAATGCGTACATGCAGTAGCTGGTTTGGAGGGTAGAGAGAATAAAAGCGCGATTACCAAACATATTGTATTTAAGGATACGTGTTTTAAAAGTATATTTTATATTACCGAACTTTTCCTTTTCTAATTATGTAATGAATACACCATATGGGAAGTATAGAAAGTACTAAAACAGATGGATGCACAGTATAGTAATAGTGATAATCAAAAAGATGAATACACATATATCCCTTCCCTTGTATTCAACAACTCATTTTGCCTTCTTGATCATTTTATAAAGATGTTCGTGGGACGGTTCGATTCGGTTAGTTGGAAGATTTAAATTATTTATCGCGGGGCGAGTAATTACTTTTACTACCCGAAATCGAATTGTACTAGGCAGGTAACCGGACAAGCGGGTACCCGAAATGAGCAGTTACCCGCGGTTCGGGTCACGGTTAACTATTTTAAACGTTTATTCGAGTTTAACCGTATAAACAATAACATGTTCTAGAATATAAAATTTCATTTTGTTAAAATTAAATGACATTTAATAGATAATAATCATACAAAAGTTATCCCGTTAGAATAATTGCATTCAAATATCCGTACATAATCATTTAACAAAATAATAGTTATTCGACGTCTATAGATTACGATCACATTAATCAACTTTCACACATATATGTTTAGAAATGTTTACATTATGAGCAAAAAATATGTTATACAAGAAGTCAAGTGGGAAGAGTTATGGACAAGTGGGATTTACCTTGTTCTCTTATGCATAATCATGTAGCTCGTTAGAGCAGTTTCTTGAGTTAGGCGTTAGTGTTGGTCATGTTCTATTCTTTTGTAGCGTCTAATTCATGTCTATCTTTAGAGTGGCATGTCACTCTATTGATGTAGTTAGAAGCACAATTGGTGTGTGTGTTTGTATAGTCGATTTGGTGTTATGCCATATCGTATGCTCCTAATTTTTATTTATATACCATTTACCAGGGTAAAAACCCTTTACCCAAAAAAATAAAATAGTGCAATAATCTATACTACTATATAATGGGTGAATATCATATTCCTAAATCCGATCTTAAAACTGAACCTAAAATTAAGCATTACATACCTGCACATGTCCCATATAAAAACACACCCATGATCCGAACCTAAATCCAAACCTAAAAATTAAGTAACCGAAAGGAATTAATTGCAACAGTTTGGTTAATAGAATTAATTGCAACAATCTTGTTAATAGAATTAATTGCAAATGGATGATTGATTACTCCGTTTGCAAATAGTATCATTGAAAAGATTATTGTTACCTCAATAAAAGAAAAGATTATTACATTGCATGTAATGAAGAAGTGAACGCACTGGATAATTTATTTCGCTTGAGAATTCTTCATTTGCAAGTTGCTTACTTTTGTAATTTGTGGAGTTCATCATAGTTTGAATATCCTATTTCTAACTTAAAATTAAACATTACACACCCGGACATATACCATAAAAAACCACGCCCTATCATTAATCCAATCTAGACGGATTATGCAGCTGAAAATCGTGCCACCGAAAAATAAGTACTTCGAAAAAGATTCTCACCGGAAAATATAATCACACGGGTACTCGTAGCCGCAACGCGCGGATACCCGGCTAGTATAATTAATACTTGTACGCTTTTTTGAATATTTAGTTTAAAAAACCCTTCATGCATTAAGCACGGTTCGGGTCGGTTAACCGCGGATATCAAGAAATAAAAACCGAAACCGAACTGTGATAAGCGGTTTTTTTCGGTTTCGGTTTTTTTTTCGGTTTTTTCGATTTCGGATTAAGCGGTTCGACTTGGTTCATCTGTTTCTCGGATTTTTTGAACACTCCTAATGCTTTAGCTGTTTAGCACGACCAAAAATGTACCTAACGAGGTACAGGAACCCGCCGCGTTGCGGCGGGGGTGTTGTGCTATATTTTTTGTTTAGGGCAAGTTTAAAATCTGCAATGGCGAATGGAACAGTTGCAGGAAACTTAGTAGTTATATTGTAGCAAAATTTCAGGTTTTTACATCTGGAGTTCGAATATACATAAAACTATACTTCTGTTGATAGAAGTCCAAAGAATGGATTTGTAATAGCAGACTGCAACTCATTCCTGGCTGACTGAAGAAACTTTATGCCTTGATTGAATATCCTGGCTCTTTCCTGTTTGATCAATTATAACTTACAGCAGTTTGTAAATGGGTAAAATCTTAACATGTTTGCACCCTGGTATTACAAATAGATGTGATAGTGGATCTCAGTTACAGAAAATCAGCCAAATAAAAAACACCCTTCAGAGATTGAGATGTAGTAAGCATATTTAATGTTACCTTAAAAGCTGGCTTAGTCAATCGGATCTTCCTGTATTCATCCTCGTTAGGATCTCGTGCAACATTTCTTACTTATTGAAGAGTCTCAAAAGCTCTTTCGCTTTGAATTCATCATCCTATATTAGCAACATGTTTACACGAAAACTTCTCAGTAGGTGACAGTGTTCATTGAAAAAACAATCATTTGACTATCAAATTGTTTGAGTTGTTTCTTTTTATATACTTTTGACTCATTTGACTTGTTATCAATACAATGCGACTCAAAGTCATGAATAGTTACGTAACTCTAAACTCTCCAGCATCTAGAATAGTGGTAAAACATGGTCACATGATACATGGCGACCTGATATTGTTGCCGGAAAAAATTGAGACCTTACGCCATAAAAAAAGAAGCTCAGACAATAAATTACTCCTCACAGTACCCAAACCAAACCTAAATAACAATGCCTTTAGGTTTAAGAGCTACGCACCTCTTTTATTCTTGTTCCTGTCATTGTCAACAGGCTATAAGCAGTACATGCTGTAAATTGTTGAAGATATGTAGAAGAGTAAAAGAAGTTAGAGAACTTGTACATTTTCTACCAAACTTCAACTTGCTCCGGTTTGCGCTGATACTCCCGTCGGATGTTCTTTTTCGCTGCCTCCGCTATTTGCAACCTGCCATTGTTTATAGCCATGTAAACACATTAAGTTGGTATAGTGACTAATACGTTCACTACATTGTATGAAAGAATCCGATCTAAAGTTTTGATGGTACCAATTCCGTTTATAAGACCCGAGATAAGCAAAAAAATGTATCACGCATGTTAATTTGCATACTTGTACATATACTTACATAAGCAATGGACCGAGAGCATATTATGAAGTGATGATAATGGTGATGATAAATATCGTTTCGAACATGCATCATTACAGAGTCACGTCCAGCAAGGGTCGAACAACATATTTAATCCCACTGACCTGCACACCACCATGAGGCCATCGTTAGAAAGTAAATGATTAGAATATTTTTAGGATCAAGTGTGCACTGAATTGCTATCATATTTAACAGAACACGACCCTGTTTCTACTGATAAAAAAGAGTACGCGAAATCTATTTATTAAAAGCATTTTTTTTGTTCTGTTTCTTAGCAATCTCGAAAATAAATTAATACTGGCGTTGTGTCCCATTTTAGTTAAATAATTCACGCCCTATAATCAAAAGTAGAATAATTACTAATATATTTACATGAGTAACTTTCTGAATCTGATATTCTTACATGGCAGAGTCGTTATCATTATCAATGAATTCCTTAAATGGATCACGGAAGAACACATAAAAGATGAATGAATGATTTCATGACCAATATGTGGCGGCCCTCTATTCCTCCAAATGTTTAAATCCTGCAATAACAACAATATAAACAATAGCAATAAAATTATTTTCACTAAAACCAATGTAGTTTTGCTTTTGTACGCCTACTGGTAGATGGTTGTGTCCTATTTCATTCATTTCCAAACCGCTTATCCTAACATTGGTATATCAATCTACCATTTGTAATAACATTATAATTTTTGATAGCCGGTTTTTCTCATGACAAACCTGGATGGAAATATCTCCTAGCAATACGCAGTTCTAATACACTCGAATTTTGTCGTTACTTCTTCCCAATAATTTTGCAGCAATGGCTGACCATTTTCCCAATTTCATACCAAGTTTCTAGTGATGTCAGGAACTGCATATTAAAAAGCAAACTTCATTAAATAGAAAAATTGCCATTATAAGAGTGACAGTTCCGACCAATGTATAAGTATGTTATGTTTTACCTCTCACATGTCTAATCGGTTGACGTCGAGGTTTTTTTTTTATCTAAAAAGTTCGTATTTCAATTAATTTATCGAAAAAACGAAATCCTTTCCAGTTTCATCAGCTAAATATTAAAGTCGAACAAATATACCTCTTGATATCTGACACATTTTTCTGATTGCCTCTTGATAACCCATGGTCTGGGATCATACTTCATGTGCACGATAGGCAAATGGTGACATTTTTTGTTTCATGTAGACATGATATTGAAAACTGGCATCATTCTTATCATTACACATACAATGCATATGAGATGAAAACCCGTTTTCTTTTGTTTCAATCAAAGGGAGCTTTAACATACCAATAAAAGCCTAGCGTTTTACCTAACCCACCAATTCTAGAAACTGTAACAATGTAAAGACATTGGTTGCTTAACCTTAATGTTGAAATCCAATCTTGTGCTCTTGATTCTAACCCAACAGGGTAGTCAACATCACATAGTTATAGTCTTTTGAAAGAACTCCTGTTTGTCCCTGCAAAATTCCGGTGAAAAATCATCAGCATTTGATCGAACATTGTATAGGCAGCCTGGAACTCACCATCATATAACTTAAATTATGCATCTAGGAGAAGAATCAAAAAAAAAAAATAAAAAAAAAATAAATAACCAACTTCGAAATCCAAACATCAATGAGAAACTTTCATTATGTAGCTTTACCTCGTGCGAAACCATTACTGAATCTGCAAAATATTGTTATGCAATAACGGGTTCACCTAACCTTGTCCGTGATAGTGCGGTCCATTTCTAGAGCTTAAACTTACGCATTGCTAACTAAACTAAATAAATGGCTTTATTTCTGTTTTTTTTAGCTTATCTCTTTACGGCTTATATTTCATGAGTTCCATTTTTCCGGCCTATTTTAAAATGTATCAGCTTATCTAAGCTTCATAAACTTTACATAAGCCCAGAAGTTACAAAACAGGGTAGAAGCATGGGGCTTATAAAACTTAAACTTAAAACTTTTAGGTTCACTAACATATGAACAAAACAATAAACATCAATAATAAACTAAACCATATCTTGGTGCTTTTTTTTTTTTGCTTCATCATTTTCAGACTCACAAACAAAGCCGCTTCTTTTCCACATCGATTCTTCATTGGCACCCACAAACTCGGTTCTGAAATTTACATTTCTTCATCACGCACTTCAAATTCAGAAATTAAAACCCTTAAAAAGAATTAGAAAATGAATTATATCCATATCGAATGGATCAGTCAATACCTGAGCGTGGCTGCAAACTTTGCGTGAATTCAGACCACCAACCCCAAGAATCCGAGCAAGCCGTAATAAAGAAAGAAAGGCGGTTGCAGAAACGGTGGAACTTACCTTGAAGTTTTTAAAAGTAAATCCATGTATTATCTTATGCAAACCACAATGAAACCAAACCAATCACATACCTGCCATATCCCTATCAAGTTGCGCGGTGGATCCCTATCTTCAGTGCGAAGAAACGAAGTGAGTAGAATTAGCCGGAGTTGCATATAACTATCGGCTTCTTTTTTAGGGCCTTAAACATGGGCTGGAAGGCCCAAACACCACCACAGACCAGGGGACAGAATAAGTATGCGAATAGCACCGAGCAGCACCTAAGAAACGATTTTAAAAATCCACCAACCCGATTAAAATATAATGGTTAGTATGTCCGTTGTGCTATAGTATCTTATATAAATATTATATAAAGGTTTTAACCTTGATTTTAAAATTATTAGATATAAGAGAACAATTTTACTCACGCTCCGCTGCGGGGTGCGGGGTTAATCAATCTTCGAGTAATCACAAGTAAAAGCAGAGATAACTTTTAAAAATTTTGAGTAAGAGGACATTTATGTAATTTTCCATTACACATGCAATCCATGGAGTTAAGGCAGTGATTGTTTCTATAATCGCATGTGTAAATGGCATGGTCTTGTTATGAAATATTTTAAGGACTTTTTTGCAACACAATCACATTCGGATGGGCTATTCTTGCCCTCTTACTTTACTGTTCAAGGAATGGCGAAAGCCTCCTGGCTTATGTTACTATTTAAAATTAGGGCCGAGCAACGGGTCAAAACCGACTCGAACCGACCAAACCTGACCCGATCTGACCCAAAACCGATAAGGGTAAAACGTAAATTGAGAACCGAACCGAGTAAAACTTATCGGAACTGACCGAATAAAGTCGGTTCGGGTCAGTTTAGCTAGTTCGAACCGAATAGTTGTGTTTTGATCCGAACCGAACCAAGTCAAACCGCAATAATTATACAAAACCGAACTGAATAAGGTCGATTCGGTTCGGTTATGCCCAATTCGGATCGGTTTGACAGGACAGGTCGATCTTCAGTTGATTTTACTCGGCCCTATTTAAAATCAAATAAGTTGTATACAAGTTATATAGTGTGGCAAGATCTTATAGATAACTTTGTTATTTCGCAAACGAAGTACATGGTGGCTCGACACAAGCTAGTCACCCAACATTTTGTTATTTCAACAAGCAAAACTAGAAGAAAACATTTTGATATGTCGATCAATGCTTCGTGGTCTGAGTACTATAGTTGCACGCGCCTGTGTTTTTCCAAATAGTCTATGAAATCATCGACATATTTTCTCTGTAATTTTGTGTCGCTAAATGTTTTACTTAATGCCATTGCTTTGGCCTTGTAAATCTTTCCTTCATCATCAACTACAACTTTAGATAGTGATCTGGCTACCGAGTCCTTAGTGAAGGAGCCATCTTCCTCATTTCTTGGCACCTCGATTCCAACTTTTGCGTCCACCAATACTCGAGCGTTTAAACCTTGATCCACCAAAAATGGTAACATTATAAGAGGATGACCAAACATCAAACCTTCGACAATCGATCCCCAACCACAATGAGTCAAGAAACCACCCACCGACTCATGGCCTAGTATTTGTAGCTGAGGTACCCAACTCGTCCATATCATGCCTCTATTACGGGTTCTTTCTATGAAACCATTTGGCAACTCCAACGAGTTTATAAACTCGGTGGAACCAGTTGGCTTTCTAAGAGCCCAAAAGAAAGGCAACCCAGAGAGCTCTAGACCCAAAGCGAGCTCACCAAGCTCACTTTTGTTCACCATAACCTCGCTTCCTAATGCTACGTACACAACATGACCTTTCTGTTGGCCATCAAGCCACTTTTTGAGAATCACCCATGTGTCATCTTTATGATCATCTCCCACGCTGGTTGATGTTTCTGGTGGCATTAAGCCTACCGGCACCACTGGGAGATGATACAACTCTTGTAAAAGGGTTAGCCACTGAGGTTCAAATTCATAGCAATATCTTATAAACATGCAATCAGACCCTTTTAAAATCATCCCCGAACGATATGCATCTGAAACCCCAGAAGCGTCAGCTGAACCACTGCCCAACGTCCAAGTGGCCTCATGCTTCCTGTAGCATAAGTTAGAAGGAAAGGGAATCCACTTCGGCGGTGTGAGGAAATCCTCTAATGTTTTCCTTTCATCCGAAACATTAATGGTGTCCTTTGATGGTCCAAAGAATACACCGAACCAAGCGTTTATTATTGAGAAATATGCCCGTGAGATACCTAGACTAGCCGCGACTTGAGGCAACCAGTACGGAGCAAAATCATAAATGATCCAGTCTGGAGACTCTTTCTCGAGAAACTGAGCGACCTGTGGTTTAAGGCCATCATACGCTTTCTTAAGGTAATGAACATCCTCTGTGCGAACGTCCATGGTGGCCTCAGCATTCTCAGGTAACTCTTGAACTCGTGGAAGTTTGAGTTTAACCAGATTTATATGAGGTGCAAGGTCAGAAGGAAGTATAGGGAGTCGTTGGATGTTTCGCGTCGTGGAAATAAACGAGACTTTGTGTCCCTTTTCGGCTATAAATTTAGAAAGATGAAGGAAAGGGATGATGTGACCGAAAGCAAGCCATGGGAACATCGCTACATGAAGCTGCTTACTGTCGTTAACGGAGTCCGTGGAAGCCATTGTTGTAAACGATAATTGTGGTCTGGATATATTGCCTTCGGGTTCGATCCCTAAGATTATAACACAACAATAAGTTCACCAATATTAGCGGTGCTATGTTGTGCTTTAACTATTTTGATGTAGAGCATAAATGTTGGCTAGCTGGTTCGAAATTGTGCAACTTAATTCATTGTGATCACCTGATTTGCATACTTTTTCTTTTCATGCATAATGGCATTGAATATGAAACTAATGGTAAGGAAAGTAAATATATAGCTTGCGGAAAGATAAAATAATACAAGACATCAAGATACAATTAAATGCAAAAGCACCATGCCTAATTGGACCCTCTCAAATTCAAAAGTAGAAGCACGCCAACAAACAACTATACCAAATAACACCCAAGTAAAAACAATCTCAATAAACAAGATGTCAAAAAACATAAACACCTAAATTAAATTAAACATTCTTTTAGTAACAAAAAAAGAGTAACTGTGAATTGTACCCTTTCAAGTATGGGTAGCAGAAAAACCGAAAACTGACAAAAAACAAACTGAAATAACCGACCGAAATTAAAAACCAATGGTTCAGTGTTTACTTTTTTAAAAATCTAACTCTCTCACATTAAATGTATCATCCTAACTAATAGTAAAGTTACATATTAATCTGATTCAAATCATATTCCAAGCCATATTCCAACAAAAACCTGTCATCTTCCTCTCGTTCTTGCCTAATTATGTCCTCCCACTCTTGTTCAACCATTGCGTTTTCTTCTAATATTTGTGTTAATGCTTCTTGGTCCAATCTCAGGAACGTTCCAACTCTTTCAATACTATCGTCTTTTTTACAAGAATCTTGCTAAGTGAGGGATTAATCTTTAAGTGGTTAGTGGTCCTATAGACATCTTATTTAAATCATTTTAGCTAGCTTTGTATGAATTTATATATCACTTTGATGATAATTGTTTGACAAAACAAAATAAATCAAAAAGGAACACTACGACTCGAACACAGGAATACAAGAGCATAATTTGGTTCAACCGATTAAATCTCCACCAGTCATCAATCTATTTCAATTTCGCAAACTACTGAGGTAAAAATACTTGACTAGTGGCCAATAAAGAAAAATAAAGTACGCATGGCTGGTGTATTTTAGCTTACTTTACACGACTCGGCCATGTTTGAATAACAAAATTTCTATGTGCTTCACTGCACTAGAGTATAGATCTCATCCAATCTTTTAAAACTTTATCAGTCAAAAAATACGATAACAAAAGTTAATAAAATATAAAATTTCTTTATAGAGTCCACCGTATCAGAGATTAACCAAATAAGTTAAGCACATATATGGATGAACATGTGACTGATGTTCATACAACAATTTTTCCTTAAAATTATTTGCGCTTGACTGTGGCACAAATGCCATATAAATTATACGTTGCTGGAACTGTATAGAAGCAATTAAAATAAACCCATAAGGTGCACTTCACCAGATGTGATACAACAGCAGAAATGGAGCTGAAAATAACAGCAAACATATAGAAACACACGCAATGTTCATGTCCTTAAATATTCTGAAGGCTACACAAAAAATTTTGGTACAAAAGTTGTTCGAGATTGAGTTATAATTAAAAATCGGTTAAAAATGGGTCATGAGTCAAGAACCCATAATGAAGATGAATAGTTTGTGGCCACATTAGATTTTGACCCTTAAAACCAATAAGAAAGATTACTAATTTATGATCACTTTCGATTTGACCCTTATGTTAAGGTATTTACATAATTGCCTTAGGTTAGACTCTAGTTTTAAACTTTGAATTTTTCTTAAAGTTTGCTCAATAAGCAGAAGTGATCGGGTAGGAAGATAAACTGTCACTTAATGCTAAGAACGTATAAAGACTATATACACATTGCTATTTGCATATAATTATTTGGTGCAATAAACCCGTAAATATGGAGAGAAAAAAAGCTTAGAATAACAATGTAACATCTTCCAAGACCCACTAGAGCAAGTAACATCATTTATAAAAGGACGAACTACATGTTAAGTGATACTCTTAGAATTGGGGATTTAAGTATTATGCCTTTCTCACTAACAGTACATAAATGTTACTCTCTCCGTCCCATAATAATTGTCCATTTTGACATTTTTTAGTCATTTTTGTCCAACTTTGACCATTAATATTTTTATTTGTGTTATATAATACTTAATAAAAGTTATACCAAATGAAAATATCAAGTATTATATTACACAAATCAAAATATTTTTGGTCAAAGTTGAATAAAAAAGACTTAAAAAACTTAAAGTGGACAATTATTATGGGACGGAGGTAGTACCATACAAGACCTACCAATGTGTGTATAGTATACAAATACATAAATAACATCTCATAATCAAGTAACACAACTGAAAACTAACGCTAAATTTACAATGGAAATATATATGACCAGTCAAAAAAGTGAAAAAATCTGTATAATAAATTGAAACAACATTTGTATAACTGGAAAACGCGACTTACCAACTTGTGATATGTCCCTAAATAAATGTTCACTTTGACTTTTTGAAGTCAATCTTTTTCAACTTTGACCTTAATTATTATTTTTAGTGTTATATAATACTTGATGCAAAATATATGAATAGATTGGATTTTGAATGTATTTTCATTGTTATAATTTTCATCAAGTATTATTTAGCACAAACAGAAATATTTAACGTCAAAGTTGAAAAATAAAGACTTCAAAAGTCAAATATGAGACCTTATTGTGCAACCACAGATGGTGCATGACCAATAGGAAAGCATCATATAGGATGGGAGGAGCGTTCCGATGAAAATGCTTCTGAATCTGCAGGATAAACAGTTATCTGTAGTAATTTTTCTTACCCATTGTTTATTTGCAAAAGAGTAACAGCACGCATTCAATCATATGACAAGAATACGAAAGAGCTTTTCACATTTACTAGATATTGTGGAGAGTGATAAACTATTCATTGGATATGTCCTTGACGATTTGTTATAGGTCATGGACGTCTTTCTCCCTAAGTATGACCGCAAATTTCTTCCCGGCAAGAATATCAATGAATAGTATATCATAGACATCTTTTACCTTAGTGTTGTTGGCAACATGCAACTAAATTTCCCAAGTTAAGTATCCTTTTTTGGGTAAAGAAGTTAAGTTTCTTCCACGTTAACTAAATGAACAATAAGGTCTCATATTTATCAACGTGCAAAGTTACGAGTAAATAGCATTTCGACGTCACTTGTAATAAGTGACTCCTACTTGATGAGTGTTCCCATTTGGAGGCACTGAAATGCTAGTTAGGCTTGTCGCAGTCGTTCGGTGCACATCGGTTGGGCAACAGATTTTAGGAGGTTCGACCGATGTTTGGGTCGGTTGTGTCGAATGTGGAGTTCGGTCTCCACATCGGTCGAGCTAGGAAAAAAACAAACATCGAGTGCTTCTACAACTGATGTTATTCACTCACATTTTCTCACTTTCGTTTCTATAATTTCAAAAATAGACCGTTTGTGAAAAAAAAAAAAAAAAAAAAAAAAAAAAAAAAAAAAAAACTTTTTTTAAAACCAAATCTACCCATCTATAAATACCAACTTCTCCTCAAACACAATTCACCACTCAACATTTCTCATCTATATTCAATAAACCATTCTAACGAAATACCCACGAAACACAAATTTTAATATGTCGTCATTCGAGCATTTATTCGGTTCTTCTTCGTCTTCTGACGAGGAAGAAGTTTTTAGTGAGTTTGCGGAGTTTGCGGATTTTGCTTGGAAGGCTTACAAAGCACCACAGCCAAAAACCCGACGAAGGTACATACGTAGGGATCATGAGGGTGCTCATAATCGTTTAGTGGCGGCATACTTCTCCGAAAACCCGCAGTTCGACGAAAGAACATTCTCTCGGCGGTTCCGTATGAGCCGAGAGCTATTCACAGAAATTGTTCGAGAGATAACTGATCACTCTACTTATTTTCGACAAACTCTTGATGCTACAGGCGTACCTGGTATTAGCCCGTTGGTCAAGTGTACTGCTGCCATTCGTCAATTGGGATACGCGGCCGTTCCTGATTCTCTTGACGAGACTCTGGCAATTGCTGCATCCACAGCCCGTGAATGTCTTCGTAAGTTTTGCGAGGTTATCATGGAGTTATATGGTCGTGAGTATTTGCGAAGGCCCACGTATTCTGACCTTGAAAGAATATATGCTCATCACGAGCATAAGCATGGCTTTCCTGGGATGATGGGAAGCATTGATTGTACAAGTTGAGATTGGGAGAATTGCCCGAATAGTGAGAGAGCTCAACATTGTAGGGGTGATCACGGGCCACATCCATTCATTTTGTTGGAAGCGGTCGCTTCCCAGGATTTATGGATTTGGCATGCGTTCTTTGGTGTCTCCGGAATGAATAACGACGTAAACGTTTTACGTCGTTCACCTGTTTTCAATGATATCAAATCTGGGAGAGCACCAGACCTTGAGTTTGAGGCTAACGATGTGGCTTATAAAAGGGGATATTATCTCACTGATGGGATATATCCACAATGGTCCGTTCTTATGAAGTCTATTTCAAATCCTCCCACGGGTGATCGTAAAAGATGTTTGTACACGAGGAGGCACGAAGCAACAAGGAAAGATGTGGAACGGGCTTTTGGTGTGTTGAAGAAAAAGTGAAAAATGCTTAAAGTTCCTGCTCGAAGGTTTTTTAGAAATGATATCCAAGATATTATGTATACATGTATCATATTACATAATATGATCATCCGACACAAGCAGCGGGCGATATGTCCTACATGGTTTGAAGATGAGGGACACCAAGATCATGATCCTTTAAGAACGCATGCAGAATCAATGGTGGTTACTCAGGAGCTAATAGACTCAACAACTCATCAAAACTTAAAATCTGATTTGGTCGAACACATTTGGAGAAATCGTCAACATCATGTCGAAGCAGTGAATCAAGTCGATAGTGACGATGACGAAGACGATGAAGAGTTTTTGTAATATTTTAACGTTATTTGAATTTCGTATTGTAATGTTTTTTTTTTTTTAATTCGTAGTGTAATGTTTTTTTTTTTTTTAATTTCGTAATGTAATGTTTTTTTTAATTTGAATGAAATTTAAATTTAATGTTAAAAATGTTTGAATTAAAAAAAAAAAAAAAAAAAAAAAAAAAAAAAAAAAAAAAAAATCCTTGGGTCGTCGACTGGGGCATCTGGGTTGTCTCAGGTCGCTGGAGAGAGAAAGCTGACGTAGCGCAGGTCGTCCAAAGTTGCGACTGGGACTAGCCTTACACAAAGTTGTGTCTTTACCGTTCCTTACAGGTGATGTAGGCATGTAGCCATCTGAAGAAAGCAAGGCTCACCATGAGAGTAAGCTATTTGAAGAAAGCCAAAAAAGAAGGTTTTCATAACATATTAGGTAGGAGGGAGTGGTCTCGGGTAAGGGATTCGGGTACCCTTACCCGAGCGGTAACACCGCCGCCGCCTATTCGGGTACCCCAATCGGGTATGAATTTCGGTTTTGGAAGCCGACTGTTTTAATTGTTGGAGCGTTTGATTTTTTGACCGTTGGGGAGCCAAACGGCTAGTACATAGTTTGAATTAAAAAAAAAAAAAAAAAAAAAAAAAAAAATCCCTTTAGAACCAAATAACATACGCTCATTATTTTCAAATAAAACACACACTAATCTCTCAAAAACAAAAAATAATTACCAAAATGTCTTCCGATTCTTCCGAATTCAAATGCATTATTCCGTCTTCGTCAGACGAGATATCCACGGGTAGCTCGTTGCAATTTATGCTTCAAGCGGCTTAGTATCTTGAAGACACGGCAAGCTCTAGCCGAACTAGCGTAAATCGTCTACGGGAAATAGGTCTTCAAACGTTAGAGAATGATTGGTTCGTTGAAACACCAAAGTACAACGAATAGTACTTTAAAAAAAATTGAATGGAGAAAAGCATGTTTTTGCAAATAGTGAGCGACATTGAAGCGAGATACCCATACTAGACGAAGTTCTCCATGACCGTCTTCGATATGATCTCACGGAGCACGTAGCACGTCAATACTTGCCGCATCTCGATGATTAGTGGGTTTTTTATTTTAATCTAGTTATTTTTAAGTATTATGTTATGTTTCT
Source organism: Chrysanthemum seticuspe (assembly GCA_019973895.1). Lineage (NCBI taxonomy): Eukaryota > Viridiplantae > Streptophyta > Magnoliopsida > Asterales > Asteraceae > Chrysanthemum > Chrysanthemum seticuspe. The sequence goes on along the minus strand of BPTQ01000002.1, from coordinate 149,323,871 downwards.
TTTTTTTTAAGTATTATATAATGTTTTTTTTTTAATGAAATGGTATGTTTTTATTTTAAATATTGTATGTGATTTTATGTATGAAAAAAAAATCGGGTATTTGGTGACCACTCACTACACTTAGGGTAAAATTGGGTAGTTTTGAGTTGGAAGGTTTTTATTGGATAGAGGTGATGTGGCATCTAGGGTATTAGGTGACCACTCCCTCCTACGAAAGATATGGTCTGTTGACTTTAAAAATGAAGCGTAAATTCGTATTTATGTCTGTTTTGAGAAAGTTGATTAGGTGGAGAAACAACCACGTCTGTTTTTCAATACTCATTGGCATGGCCATTTGAGGTTTTAAACGTTGATTTTCTGAAACAAGGACATAATCTTATTCATATGATATAAAATTAGAGCAATGATATAGAGACCTAAAAATTAAGCCTAATTTCATGCCTAACCAATTAATCAATTGACACATCACATTCATATTTTCTCACTCCTAATCCTCACTATTGATTTTGACACATGTTTTGATCTCATTATTAGGCATATCATTAGGCATAAAGTTTAGTCATGGGTATCATTTTCCATAAAATTATTCATGCTTTGCACACCTACAAGCACCATACCAACACTGGTCTCATCCAGACTTGATTTTAATCCTTTGCTTTTCTAGATAGTCTACAAAGGCATCTACATAATTCTTGTGTAACTTTTTGTCACCAAATGTTTGACTCAACGCTGTCGCATTTTCCTTGAAGATATTCCCTTCGTCATCAAGGACAACCGAAATCAGTGATTTTGCCACCGAGTCCTTAGTGAAGGAGCCATCGTGGTCAATTCTTGGTACCTCGATTCCCACCCGTCTGTCCACCAGGACTCGAGCATTCAGGCCTTGATCCACCAAGAAGGGTAACATTATTAAAGGGTGACCAAACATTAACCCTTCCACAATCGAACTCCAACCACAATGAGTCAAGAACCCACCTACCGACTCATGGCTCAGTATCTGTAACTGAGGCACCCAACTCGTCCACACCATCCCACGGTCCCGGGTTCTTTCCAAGAACCCGTCCGGTAATTCCACTAAGTCAGACTCATTGGAACCTGCAGGCTTTCTGAGAGCCCAAATGAAAGGCAACCCAGATAATTCTAGACCCAAAGCTAACTCACCTAGTTCAGCTTTGTTCATCATAACCTCACTTCCTAATGCCACATACACCACATGACCTTTTTGTTGACCATCAAGCCAATGCTTGACAGTCATCCACGTGTCATCTTTATGATTTACGGTGTTAGTTGGAATTTCTGGTGGCATTAAGCCCACCGGAACCACTGGGAGGTGATACAACTCTTCTAAAAGGGTTAGCCATTGAGGTTCAAATTCATACGAGTGTCTTACAAACATACAATCTGACTCCTTCAAAATCATGCCAATACGATAAGTATCAGCCACCCCAGAAGCATTAACCAAACAGCTGTCAACCATCCAACTGGCCTCATGCTTTCGGTAGCATAAGTTAGTTGGAAAGGGAACCCACTTGGGTGGTCTCATGTAGTCCTCGACTGTTTTCCTTTCGTCTGAAGCATTTATCATGTCCTCGGTTGACCGTCCCAAAAACGCACCAAACCATGCGTTGATTATTGATAAGTACGCTCGTGAGATGCCAAAGCCAGCTGCGACTGCTGGTAACCAGTATGGAGCAAAATCATAAATAATCCAGTCTGGAGACTCTTCCTCCAAAAATCGTGTAACTTCTGGTTTAAGACCATCAAAGGCCTTCTTGAGGTAATGAATATCGTCAGTACGAACGTCCATGGTGGCCTCTGCATCCGTGGGTAGTTCGTTAACATGTGGAAGTGTGAGTTTAACTAGATTTATAAGTGGGGAGAGGTCAGAAGGGAGGGTAGGTAGTCGTTGGATGTTTCGAGTGGTGGAAAGAAACGAGACTTTGTGACCCTTTTCAGCTATAAATTTCGAGAGTTCAAGGAAAGGGATGATGTGACCGAAAGCAAGCCATGGGAACATTGCTACATGAAGCTGCTTACGGTCATCATCGGTCGAGTTCAATGGAACCATTGCTGTTAAATGATAATGATGGTCCGGATTGCCTTTGGGTTGCATTTATATTTATAAAACTACATAACAGTATTTTTATACTAGAGTACAATGTTCCTTTTTTTTTTTTTTTTTTCTACTCCTTCCGTCTCAATTTAATTGTCCATATTTTTATTTTTGGATGTCTTAAAAAGATTGTTTAAAGAGGGAATATTCTATTCGTGTGGTTGAAAATTAAAATGGTCCCACTTTTATTAAACTTTGTGTTATCTCTCTCCTAACAATTAAATTGAGACGGAGGGAGTATTATTTTTTGAGGTAAAAGTATTACAGTTGTATGGTGCATAAATTCAATGTCAGTAGACAAGACTCTTCTGTTTTTAAGCTATACATAATATCTACCACTAAGAAAAATATAATAAAAAATGCAATAAAAAAGTTAAGAATCTGTTAGCCTCGCTTTTTCTAAAGATAACGTCACTTAAGTGAATTGGACTAGATGCGTTGTATACTTTGCCCTTAGGGACTAGTATTGTGTAAGTGGCAAAGATAGGGCCTATATATACCCCTCATGACTCTCCATGAGGGGTGAGGTGAATCATTAGGTTATTGGTATTGTGTGTGTTTCTTAATAAAATCCTTGTGTTTTCTCCTCCCTCTCTCTAACTTTCTCTCACTAAAAAGGATGAAGATCTTCATCTTCTTCCACCAACCAAGACCTCCAAACCACATAAATCTTATATGTTAAACGATCCTGACAAGTGGTATAGAGCCATGGTTATCTTGTGTTGATTTATTGTGGTTTTACACATGTTTTATTAACTGTTTTTGCGTTTTTTTGTGGTCGGAAAATTTTTTTCCGATTTGTGGGTATAACAGTTTTTATACATGTGTGGTATCTTTATTTTGGTCTAAAAACACAAAAAGTCACAACCTTTCTTGTTTTCATATCTGTTTTGGGTCATTTTTGTCCAACCAGTTTGTGATATACTACTTTTTATGCTTTTTGTACCAAATTTCTGTGAAACTTTTGTGGTCAAACTGTCATCTTCATATGTCATCTTCATATGGTCAACATGGTAAAAAGAAGCAGTTTTATGCTTTTCTGGGTTTGTGCTTGAAGATGGACGGAAAAACATGGTCGGAAAAACTCGCCGGAAAAAGTCAAAGGGTCAAAACCCTTTTTTTACGCGTAAGGGGAATCTACAGAGATGTTACGCGTAGCTGTGAAGTTACGCGTATGAAAAGTTAAGCGTATGCCTACGCATAAGCAATGTTATGCGTAAGGCTACGCTTAAGTAGTTACGCGTAACAAAGACCTACGCATAAGGTTTCAAGAATGCTACGCGTATGGTTTTTTTTTCTACGCATAAGAACTGCATAAGAACTGAAAAGAAAATTCAAAAGAAAAGCTACGCGTAAACTATCTTGACCACGACCACACGACAACAATATACCAAAACAAAATACCAATCGACCTCAGTTCATATTACATCATGGGTCCTTTGACCGAGACGCTGTAACAAATGTCTCAACTCTATCACTTCCAACTCCAACACAATCTACTCCCATTTCTATCCTAATCCCCTCTCCAACTCTACTCTAAAACCTAAATGAAAAATTTGTGAATCTCAGATCGGGACAATTTTTTATCTTTTAAAAGATTTTCAATTGACCTTCATCATCATCAATCTTTGTGAAGAACATTTTTTATCCGAACAATTAAAGAATGATTGATAACAAAAATTGTTATAATCACTCTTTTTGGTTCGTTAAAACACAAGGACAGTAACAACAAATATGAAGACACATCATTACACCTACCCGAGACCTTTTGATAAGATCT